>OY856415.1:631261240-631748740 GCA_963693085.1 Alisma plantago-aquatica
TCTAACGTTTTCTATATTGTTGATCTTAACAAGACCGTTGTCCTGTGGATTCGACCCTTAACTATACTACGATAAGACTTCCACGTATCCTAGCATATGTGGGTGGAGTTTTTAATCTAGTATAAGAAATTCTAAACCTAAAGACTTACTATCTTTAGGATTTTTAGTGGTGCACGCAACTCCACGCAAGTGGAAGCTCCATCAGGGCTACTCCCTGCACCCTAGTGTATAAAACTACTCGCTCATGGCAAGAACAAAGAAGGTAACATGCGACGAGAAGGAAAAAATCATCTCCACATAGGAGGGAGGAAGGTCGACCCCTTGGAGTAGAGAACAACTATCTTCACACTATGTGGTTGCCTTGGTGATGAATCCTTAACTTCCCTCCTTCTATGCCGATGAGAGAGAGAGAGAGTAGGCTTATGGATGGAGTGTGGATCTTAGACCGGCAGCCTTGGGGCAAAGGATGGAGGATGAAGTAGCTCTGGAGTGATGGAGGAAACCTTTGGGCATCTCAGACCTCCCTTTAAATGAGGACCCCTTGATTCCTATTTATAGGCTCCAAGGGGGTTTTGAATGGTCTCAGGACCGTTTGGATCTTCACGGTCTGGAGACCGTTTGGATCCTCACAGTCTTGGGACTGGTAGCCTTTACACGTTCTTGGGACCGATAGGCCTTCACTCGTTCTTGGGACCGATTGGTCTTCATTCGGTCTTGGGACCGATGGGTCTTCATTCGGTCTTGGGACCGATGGGCCTTCACTCGGTCTTGGGACCGATAAGCCTTCACTCAATCTTGGGACCGATAGGACTTCGCTCGGTCTTGGGACCGATAGTCTTTCACTCGGTCTTAGGACCGATGGGAGATGTATCGTTCTTGGGATCATTTGGGTCCTCACAGTCCTGGAACCAGTTGGACCTTCATGGTCTTGGGACCATTTTGGTTGGGACTTTTGCAATTATTTTGGGTTTATCTATAAGAAGAAAAGGAGAAATATCAGTCTATTGGTATATTCACAATAAAGCTAGAATGTTAAGTATTCAATCTAATTTATCTAAGAAAGAGTATGGAAAACTAAGAAAAACTAGTTAGATAACATCACAAAATGGGAGGTTATCCCCCCCCCCCCCAACTTAGAGTCTAGCTTGTCCTCAAGCTAGATAGAGCTAAGGCACGTAGTGGCGAGGCAATTTTATTTAATGAAGATTTACATACTCTTGCTTCAATTCTATACCAGAGATTTCCCTTAGGGTTTTTTCGAGGCTTCTACTTACTCTGACTCTTTCAGGTATCGGGAGTTACGTGGTCCTCAGGTTTTTTTTGTGTCACGTAACTCACATTGGGACCACCTTTTCCTTGATCATATTATGTGCATGTCTTCGACTCTAAGTAGTTTTATACTTCTTTGAAATTCCTATTGGAATCTAAAATAGGTATGAGGGTTGGCTGAAGGCTGCTATGTAACTCCCCCTTTGAAGGGGGGAGGGCCTATCTAAACTTTAGGGTCCCATTACCGGGCGCGACACATCTGCCTTTGTGAGGGCATCTGAACGTACCGGCCGAGTAAGACCTTTGTCAGCTTTTCATATATTTGGATACCTTAGGATCTCACTACCGAGTGTGACACATCTGCCTTTGTGAGGGAAGCTAAATGTACGGTCGAGCAATGTTGGGTTTTAGGGGAAACAGAGAAGGCATCGGAAACAAAAATTTTCTTCTCCCAAACCCAGAATAAAGGAATCATGTCAACGTCTATGCAATAGGAAGGATGGTTTGTAGAGGCAAACCTTATCCCAAGGCTTGCTCAGAGTCGATACCTCACAGCTTGCACGGTCTTCACCTCCAGTCTTGGACGGTGTTTGTGTAGCTCCTGGTCTCATCGGGACTGTCAGGATTGACAACTGTCCTCCAAGTGGTAGAAGTCTCCCGCCTCTGTAGTAGTCCACACAGACCACCTAGAACTCCGATCTCCTTGTCCCACAAGGAATCAAAAGGAGTCACACCCTCCTATCAGCATACTAGTCACCGACACACTCTCCTACAACTAGTTGCCTTTTTGCAGTTGTCTTTCCCTTATTGTGCCTCCCTTATTGGGTAGCACTTGCTCGGGCTCTCTCGGTTACCAAAACCAGAGAGAATGACAACTTTACAGAGCAACTGGTGTTCTGAGTTGTTCTTTGAGAAGCCCCCAATACCCTTATATATATAGGAGGGTCATGGGATAGGGTTCTCTATCCCGGGCAATGTGGGATTAAAGCAGGAGTAGAAGGGTTTGAGATTTTCCACAAAACAACCAATCTGCACCAGCTGAACCAATCGGTTCACACCCTGAAATGATCATTTCGGGCCCTAAGCCGATCATTTGGGACCTGAGTTGATCATCTGCTGCTCTGAGCCGATCGGTTCATGTCTGAGCCGATCAGTTCGTGGTCCTAATCCAACTCAAATTGACTTTCATATTTGTTTCTGATTAATCAAATATTAATCCTTGTCCAAATCGAATTTGTACAAGTGAAATAAATTGTATTTGCAAAATAGTCTTCTGACTTTCCAAACGATCTCGGTTGGTCACATGAATCGACCGGTTCAACAATTGAGTCGATCATCTCATTGATACATGAGTCGATCGTCTCACTAGTTGAGCCAATCAGTTCACCAACCTGAGCCGATCGGTTCATCCCATTAGCCGATCGGTTGGGGCAGCAGACTATGCAAAATCAGTCAATTGCAGTTCCAATCAATCTGATACTCTTATCAATCGGGACAATACCTTGAACACTATGATTTTGAGCTATCAATCAAATAAGTGTTTAATTGAACTAATAAACTCCTTTAATAATCAATCTAAACATGGTTTGTGGATAAAGTCCTCTTCCAGGTTAAATCCTATGTGTGTGACCCTGCAGGTCCATTTCATGTTGGCAGTGAAAGTCCATTACACTTATGACTTCACAAGCAAAGAGCGATTCCTAGTCGCACATCAGTGCTACCCAATTGAAAAGGAAAGTTGGAGAACAACTTTCAATCCTACAATCTGTGAATGGTGTTACAACGAATGTATAATTCCTTTGTCACT
The DNA here is from genome assembly GCA_963693085.1 of Alisma plantago-aquatica. NCBI lineage: Eukaryota > Viridiplantae > Streptophyta > Magnoliopsida > Alismatales > Alismataceae > Alisma > Alisma plantago-aquatica. Next base: position 631,264,317 of record OY856415.1, read on the forward strand.
GATATCCCGAATGAACTCAAGGCATGGAACAATCATCCTGTCAACATTCATTCACTTTCTTGATCTCAGAGTAGATTGGAGGAGATATGTATGATATCAATATCACATACTGATTCACACATGCGTGCGCATGCCTATCTCAATCCTACTCATCAAGTGGCCACAAATATCAAACTCCCTCAGGAGGGATAAATCCCATATCTATCACTCACCTCTCAAAAGCCCCATGTGTCAAAGCCACCCAATCATCACCTTTATAACAACCCATGTTTCAGGACTGTGTTTGATGATGTCAAAGTTTACCGAATGACATGTGTTGAGTGTAGTAATTTCAGGTCAAAGAATCACACTCACCACCATCACTGTGAGAATTAACTGTGACCAGTGTTATGAAAAGCAGTAATCGGTGTACGGGCAGACATGGTACCGAATAGAGTATATACGATATGCGGGAGTATATGCGGTTTTGGATTTTTTTTATAAATTTATTATATATTTACATAAATGTATATATTGACCATATATAATTTGATATATAAAGGGAACAATCATAACTGGGGATATAACAAAAAATGAAATTTCATTTGAATATTAACTAAGAAATAAGCATGATTGAAGATGAAAATAATTTAAGAGTACTCACATGAGAGTAAGAGACACTTCCAAACTAATATGAGAGAGAAATAACCCAAATTGGCATAATTGTAAGAAATGGTAGTTGGAAGTAAGCACCTGAACATGCTAGCTCAATGCATGAGAAGTGATAAATCAGAAATTTGACAGAAAACCTTCAATTCAATGATAGGATCATCAAGAAGAGGACTTGCATCAATGGTTCACTACATGTAGAAATGTTCAATTGGCTGAAGTTTATCCCATATGCATCATCTATCATGATTCATAATGGCAATAGTATGGTTTCTAAACAGATACAAAAATAGAATCATGTATGTGTGTATAGTAGTTTTCCCCACTAACTATTTGATATCTAAGATGCTATTATTGAGACCATGCATTGATGTGCTATGTGCTTCACGTTATATTTCAGTTTGATAATATAACTAGATCATTGTAAATGGATGGAATCACCAATCTATAGGAACTGTTTCAAGCACAAGTACAATACATAACAGAACTTTTGTAAATTACAAATAAACATAAATAAACATAAATAAACAATAGTTTAGTTTTATGTAGATCTCATTCATCATAATAGAACTGTTTCAAGTTACTCTGCCTCTATAATCTGTGTAGATTTGTGTTCATTTCATAATTAAGTCATGTGTTGTAGACATCCCTCGACCGATTTCCTGTTAGGCAGAAAGGCTTTCCTGTGCTCTCCCATCTCCTCTAAATAGGGTAGTAGGGTTTAATAGACAACAAATGAAAGGCAAATCTCTTCAGAACATCATGAGTAAGGAGACAAAGAAGGTAGCATTTCCAGATAATGATAGAAATATTCCTCAGAATCATACTATTCCAGGTGAACTTTGGCCAATTCATACATTGGTCTTTCATCCTACACATATTCCAACAATCCTTGAGAGACAAAGTCCCTTTTCTAGCCATAGAGATGTGATCCTCAAGTTTAGAATCAGGATTAATAAGATTTTTAAGAATCATAAGCAACAAAGGGGTGTGCGGAAACTTATTAAATACAGAGGGGTGTGCGGCAACTCCTCTGCTAACAGAGGGGAAAGATGATCCATAGCTACAAGTGAGTAGCTGTTTTCTAATGGATGGCGTGGCAAATAATGAATGATCTAGAATTCTAGATGGAGGGCGCTCCAACCAAACCGGCCCTAAGGGAAGTGGAAACGGCTACTGATTAACCCCAAAATAGAACAACTGCTTACCTGTGAGTTGCCGTCCAAGGTTGAAGAAGGCCCAACCAAGCTTGAGAGGTGCCGCAGTGCTCGAGGGAAGCCGCCGTCCAAGCAATCAAGGGAGAGGCACCGCAGTGCTTGAGGGAGAGCCGCCACACTTCTTGAGGGAAGCTGGCTGTTACGACCTCACCTTTCAGTAACCCCCAATTAAGGGAGACCAAGAGGTTTAAGCCACACCCATTAATTCCGGATCGAAGGTTCGACATATAAACAAAAACAATTATTAAATTCTAACAGACTATACTGAAAAGTGGTAATAAAATTTTTCTTTGCATACCTTTGAAAAGTTTGGAACAAACTAAACTTCTAACCTCAGCTGAACTATTCTAACTAATTCCTCCTTGATCTTTAATTCTTGAGTTCACAATGTGTCTCTTTACTGTTTGTTCTTTTGAGATTTGTACCTAAATCGCCGACAAACAAAACGACGGTCATCCGAACCTGGTATGTGGGGGAAACATATAATGTTCAACTATGTTAACCATATATTCACTCAATTACTCATTTAACAATCAAGATTACGTTTTAAGCCAAACTACTCAATCCATACCTATCCACAACTCTGTGTTGTCCATGTAAGGACTTATATGGTACCTCTATAAAGGTGACTTGATGGACCTACCCTCTAGGCAGCCAAAGTCATTCATGATCTGATGGACCTACCCTCTAGGTAGCCTTATACCAGGTCATCCATTATGACACAGAGGGGGTTAGTGATTGAGCTAGCAGGCATATACATTATGTGATAGTCATAGTCACTTTATAATTGCAATATGAACATCCAAACAGTTTAGTTGCATTCAATGCGATTAAACATCCGGGAATCCATCGGAAAACCTAAGCGGTTATTCATAAGTATCCACATACCTTTGGTTGCAGATTTCAAGATAGAATCTAATATGTAGAGGAATCCAATCAACAAGCAATGAGGAAGAGAAATCCTGAAATAAAAGTACAATTTTCCTTTTATTAATATTTATCCAATTTTCATCACATTACTTAGGATTTCAATTCCTATTTTAGGGTTCCTTTGGAAATTAGGGTTTTTACTTCTTCTTTTCCTTATTATCATCTTTAATTTATCAAAACTACATAAAACCCATAATTTCTCATTGAATTCCCTTTATTAAGCATCTGATTATCTTATTCCACAAAAATATGCTTTTTATCTCCTTTTATCCCAAATTAGGGTTTCCATGTGAATTAAACTTCCTTTAAGTATTATAACTCTAAATTAAGCACTTTTGCATTCAAACATATAATCATAACACCTTTATCATTAACAGAGTTAAACTTATCAGTTTGACCTATTGATTTACCAAATTACACTTTTAACATTCAATTAGGGTTTCTCATCAATTTTTAATACACTTTATTAACAAATTAGGGTACTTTTGCCAAATATATCAGAACTAGGTTCTCAAATCATTTTTATTGGATTCCTCATATTTTTCTATACAACTTTCATATATAAAGTTTTCTCATTAGACAATCCTAGTAATTTCTATCAATTTCGCAAGAAAAACCCTTTTTCCTGAATTTCCAGCAGAGAGGCGAATTTACCAATTTTCGTAGCCGTTCGATTGGTGCGCCCTTGATCCGCACCTTGATCTGACGCCCCTCGTGGATCGGTTCCACTAAGAAGGTGATGCGCGCGGCTACGGGTTGTCATCCGTCGAATGGTGCTCGAGTCCACAATGGATCTCGATCGAACGTCTCGCGTCGCCTTGCTCCACTCAACGAGTTACCTCCGCGTGCCTCTCCTGAGGTCGTTGGATCACGCTCAGGCCCACTGTGCTCCCCGATCCGATGAATCCCACTTGTCATCTTCCTCTACTGCTTATCTGCAACTCACAGCGGTGCTGTGGCTGGGGCTCGCCAGAGCGATGGCAATAGGACAGGAGAGAGAGTGTGGGCGCTTGAGAAAAGGCCATTTGAGATCGCTAGGGTGTGAGGAACCATATGGTGGCCTTTATATAGGGCATGGGGGAATCCTCTAGGGTTTTCTCAACCCAAAGGGACACAGACAGTAGCGCTGATACAGGGAAATTTCCCCATCGATTTTCTCGCAATCTAGCTCTTGTGCGCTTGTGGAAACATCTTTGTTGGGTCCGGGCGCGAGAGGCAAAGCTTCTCGACCCTACTTTGTGGGGTTCTCGTCGCCTATTCATGAAACGCCCAATTGGGAAAGAATATTGTTGGCGGAGGGGTTGAGAAAACCCTAGAGGAGTCCCCCATGCCCTATATAAAGGCCACCATATGGTTCCTCACACCCTAGCGATCTCAAACGGGCTTTTCTCAAGCGCCCACACTCTCTCTTCTGTCCTATTGCCATCGCTCTGGCGAGCCCCTTCCGCGGCACCGCCACGAGTTGCAGATAAGCAGTAGAGGAAGATGACAAGTGGGATTTGTCGGATCGGGGAGCACGGTGGGCCTGAGCATGATCCAACGACCTCAGGAGAGGCACGCGGAGGTAACTCGCTGAGTGGAGTGAGGCGACGCGAGACGTTCGATCAAGATCCATTGTGGACTCGAGCGCCATCCGACGGATGACAACCCGTATCCACGCGTATCACCTTCTTAGTGGAGCCTATCAACGAGGGACGTCAGATTAAGGCGCGGACCAACGGCGCACCAATCGAACGGCTACGAAAATTGGTAAATTCCCCTCTCTGCTGGAAATTCAGGAAAAAGGGTTTTTCTTGCGAAATTGATAGAAATTACTAGGATTGTCTAATGAGAAAACTTTTTATATGAAAGTTGTATAGAAAAATACAAGGAATCCGATAAAAATGATTTGAGAACCTAGTTCTGATATGTTTTGCAAAAGTACCTTAATTTGTTAATAAAGTGTATTAAAAATTGATGAGAAACCCTAATTGAATGTTAAAAGTGTAATTTGGTAAATCAATAGGTCAAACTGATAAGTTTAACTCTGTTAATGATAAACGTATTATGATTATCTGTTTGAATGCAAAAGTGCTTAATTTAGAGTTATAATACTTAAAGGAAGGTTAATTCACATGGAAACTCTAATTTGGGATAAAAGGAGATAAAAAGCATATTTTTGTGGAATAAGATAATCAGATGCTTAATAAAGGGAATTCAATGAGAAATTAGGGGTTTTATGTAGTTTTGATAAATTAAACATGATAATAAGGAAAACAAGAAGTAAAAACCCTAATTTCCAAAGGAACCCTAAAATAGGAATTGAAATCCTAAGTAATGTGATGAAAAATTGGATAAATATTAATAAAAGGAAAATTATACTTTTATTTCAGGATTTCTTTTCCTCATTGCTTGTTGATTGGATTCCTCTACATATTAGATTCTATCTTGAAATCTGCAACCAAAGGTATGTGGATACTTATGAATAACCGCTTAGGTTTTCCGATGGATTCTCGGATGTTTAATTGCATTGAATGCAACTAAACTGTTTGGATGTTCATATTGCAATTATAAAGTGACTATGACTATCACATAATGTATATGCCTGCTAGCTCAATCACTAACCCCCTCTGTGTCATAATGGCTGACCTGGTATAAGGCTACCTAGAGGGTAGGTCCATCAGGTCAGGAATGACTTTGGCTACCTAGAGGGTAGGTCCATGAAGTCACCTTTATAGAGGTACCATATAAGTACTTACAGGGACAACACAGAGTTGTGGATAGGTATGGATTGAGTAGTTTGGCTTAAAACGTAATCTTGATTGTTAAATGATTAATTGAGTGAATATATGGTTAACATAGTTGAACATTATCTGTTTCCCCCACATACCAGCTTCGGCTGACCGTCGTTTTGTTTGTCGGCGATTTAGGTACAAATCTCAAAAGAACAAACAGTAAAGTGACACATTGTGAACTCAAGAATTAAAGAACAAGGAGGAATTAGTTAGAATAGTTCAACTGAGGTTAGAAGTTTAGTTTGTTCCAAACTTTTCAAAGGTATGCAAAGAAAAATTTTATTACCATTTTTCAGTATAGTCTGTTAGAATTTAATAATTGTTTTTGTTTATATGTCGAACCTTCGATCTGGAATTAATGGGTGTGGCTTCAACCTCTTGGTCCCCCTTAAATGGGGGTTCTTGAAAGGTGAGGTCATAACATTTGGTATCAGAGCCTAGGTTCTTCATGTAACCATTATTAATTATTAAATTTTACAAACTCCATAGAACCCAAGGGAGTTATTAGAGGAGTATCTAAAAGATGGAGGTGTCTAGAAAAGGATCACGACCGGGGGCTGGCAAGATTTTCCTCCGCACCGCTAGTCGGAATACGAGGACTCCTGGACCCGTGTGACTGCCTGGCCAAAGTCTTAGGGTATGATTCGAAATAAGATACCTTTAGGACTCTCTCATCTTATTCATCCCTTCTCATCACATATTCTATTAAGGCTTTAAGAGTAGGATTCTCTCTCTCCTCCACACTCATGTGGTATGGGAAAGTAAGTTAAGGGTTTAAGAATCCTCCATCAAATTAATAAAAGATATGTAATGAGATATCACTGAACATAATTATAACTAGTTTAAATGATAAACTAAAGGTTTGTTTGTTATGCTTATGTAGATGGCACGAACAAAGACTGTTGCTATTCCTGATGGCTCTGGGAATCCGAATAGGAGTGTTTGGCCTCCCCGTAAAGGAAAGGGGTCTTCTGAAAAGAGGAATAGGAACCATGATGGTGGATCCTCTAAGAAGAGGAAGAGGCCTGAAGAAGTCACTCAAGAAGTCCCTAACCCTAACCCGGTACCATTCAGTAACCTGAACCAAGAAGAAGATCAAGGATATGAAGAGCAACATGTGTATGAGGAAGAAGCCAAGATGGATGAGGACCCAGCCGATGATTCAGAATCCACCATGATGATCCATACCCCTGATACCATGTGGTTAGAGCAACATAGGAAGTTGACAGAGACCATTAATGCTTTGGCCCTTCGAGACATAGCTAGAGCTGAGAATGGTGAACCATACCCTATTCGTTCACGTGTGGGAGCCACCATCCTAGACTTTGTCAAGATGAACATAGAAAAGTTCTGGGGAGAAGATAAGACTGAGGTGGTTGATAAAGAAGAAGCCTGGATACTTGCAATAGAGAATGGTTTCCGCATTCTTGAAGCGCAACCGAGCAAGAAGGTCCTCTTTTCTGCTCACCTCCTGGAAGGAGCAGCTAAGATATGGTGGGAGACTCACATCACAGATCGAGATCTAACTAAGGAACCAATGGCATGGGCTGATTTCAAGACTATCTTCACTTCTAGATTCATCCCTGTTGCAGCTAAGAAAGAAAAGGAAAGGGAATTCACTAACATGACTCAAGGAAATTCCTCTGTGGCAGACCTTGGGCGCAAGTTTCAGATCTTGGAACATTTTGGGTACAATATGGATGAGGAAAGGAGGGTGGATCACTTCATAGAGTGTCTGCACCCTACCATCAAGCCTCATGTGATGGCAAGCAAACCTAAAACCTTCATAGAAGCTTACAACACTGCCTTAGACATGGAAAGAACGGTGATGCCTGCTCAGCTTCCACCCAAGGGGTATTTGGGTTTCACTGAGGGAACCCGAGGTCAGAAGAATCATCATAAGAAGGGTCCAGGACATCATCAAGCCAAGGGAAGACAGGGAGGAAAAGGGAGACCCCATCAAGAGAATAATCGACCTCGATGCCGCTCATGTGGGAAAGGGCAATTCGGTAAGTGCCACCACAAGAAGAGAGTCTGTTTCCATTGTAACCAAGAGGGGCATATCCAAGCTGCTTGTCCTCTACCAGAGCCAAAAGGACCAGGTCCAGTGGCAGCCCCACCAGTAGCAGCCCCACCGGTGGCTGTGGCCCCACCTGCTGGAGAAAGAAGACAAGCTCGAGTGTTCGCTATTGACAATGAAGAAGCTCAAGCTAATGCTAATCGGTTGATTGAGGGTAATAACCCTTAGAGTTTTATTTATGTTTTGAAAGTTAAGCATGTAATGGTCTAATGTATGGTGAACAATAATGTAGGCATGCTTGAAGTCATGGGACATAATGTAAAAGCATTATTTGACTCCAGATCTACTAATACTTTCATTTCAAGGAATCTTGCAACTATGCTTTGTTTGGATATCAAGGATTTAGGATATGTCTTAGATGTTACAACCCTGAGTGGTCGAATCCTTACCTCTCTTTTGAAAACTCCGGTGATACCTGTGAAATAACGAGATCATGAGTTTCCTACAGACTTTATCCTTCTTGACATGAATGATTTTGATGTGATCATTGGAATGGATTGACTTTATACTTATAGGGCCCAAATTGACTGTAGGGAAAAGAAAGTGATCATTAGGGAACCAGGTCACCCACCTTTTGTCATTAGAGGTAGGAAAGATGCCACCACCAGCTTGTATGTGTCATCCTTGAAGGCAGAAAGGATGATGAGTAAAGGTTGTCAAGCTTTCCTAGCAGTTGTTACCGAGCCCGAACCCAAGGTGCAACCCTTAGAGGAAATAGAGGTAGTCAAGAGCTATGCAGATGTTTTTTCGGATGATCTACCTGGGATTCCTCCCGAGAGAGAGGTGAATTTTTCCATAGAGCTAGCTCCAGGAACAAGCCCTATTTCATGTGCACCTTATAGAATGGCCCCTGCAGAGTTGCTCGAGTTGAAGAAACAATTGTAGGAATTGCTAGACAAGGGTTTTATCCGCCCTAGCACATCACCATGGGGAGCTCCAGTCCTTTTTGTAAAGAAAAAGGATGGCTCACTCCGTATGTGTATAGACTATCGGATGATCAACCAAGCTACCATTAAGAACAAATACCCTTTACCCAGAATAGATGACCTATTTGACCAGTTGAAGTCTTCTTGAGTCTTTTCCAAAATTGACTTAAGATCGGGTTACCACCAGTTGAGAGTCAAGAGTGAGGACATTCCAAAAACAGCTTTTCGAACACGATATGGCCATTATGAGTTTGTTGTTATGCCTTTTGGGTTGTCCAATGCACCCAGTGTGTTCATGAACCTTATGAATAGTGTGTTCCAACCCTTCCTTGACTCGTTTGTCATAGTGTTCATAGATGACATATTAGTTTATTCCAATGACTTAGAGCAACATCGAGACCACCTAAGTAAAGTCCTTGATATCCTGAGAAAGTAGAAGTTCTATGGGAAATTCTCAAAATGTGATTTTTGGATAGACCGAGTCATGTTCCTTGGACATATCATCTCAGGAGGAACAATCGCCGTGGATCCAGCCAAGGTGTCAGTAGTTCGAGACTGGCCTACACCGAAGAACCCCTCCGAGATCCGAAGCTTCTTGGGGTTAGCAGGATACTATCGGTGTTTCATTTCAGATTTCTCCAAGACTGCCTTGCCTTTGACCATGTTGACTCGGAAGGATGTGAAGTTTGTGTGGTCCGATGTTTGTGAGACTCGCTTTTGGGAACTGAAGGAAAAGTTGACCACTGCACCAGTTTTGACTCTACCATCAGGCAATGAGGGTTTCATGATCTTCACCGATGCATCCAAAATGGGTCTTGGCTGTGTGTTGGAGAAGAATCGACATGTGGTTTCATATGCTTCCCGACAACTCAAGCCTAATGAGGTGAATTACCCGACACATGACCTAGAGTTGGCTGCTATCATTCATGCATTGAAGATTTGGCGGCATTACCTATACGGTGCTACTTTTGAGATCTTCACTGACCATAAGAGCTTAAAGTACCTTCTGACACATAAAGACTTAAACCTACGACAACGAAGATGGATGGAATACATGAAGGATTACGACTTTACCATTGCCTATCATCTAGGGAAGGAAAATGTTGTGGCAGATGTGTTGAGTCGGAAACAACTTAGGTGTGCAGCTGTTCTGTCCAGTCAATGGAAGAGCTTAGAAGAGCTGGTGAAATGGTCTCCTCAACCGTTAGGTGATCAAGTTCGATTGGCCAACATTCAGATACAGTCTGATTTGTTGAGTGAAATTGTGGCAACACAGTTGGTTAGTAGGGAACTTGACAAGATGAGGGGTTTAATGAAGAAGCCTCAGACCCGCCTTTCTTTGGGAGTAGATGGAGGAATCAGATTCGAGAATCGTATATGGATTCCTGAAGACTCACCACTGAAAGAATGTATCTTACAAGAAGCTCATGGTTCTAAGTACACCGTACACCCAGGGACTACTAAGATGTTTAAGGACATGCAGAGGTTTTTCTGGTGGCCAGGAATGAAGAGAGACATTGCAGCTTATGTGGCCAGTTGTCTTACGCGCCAGATGGTGAAGGCTGAACATCAACGACCCGGTGGACTTTTACAGTCTATAGAGATTCCGGAATGGAAATGGGATCAGATCACCATGGATTTTGTGGTGGGTTTACCTCGGACCAAGAGAGGTCATGATGTGATATGGGTTGTGGTGGACCGCCTTACCAAGTCAGCACACTTCCTTGCACTGAAAACCACTGCCAAAGTGTCAGATTTAGCTGAGTTGTACATTCGAGAGATAGTGCGTTTACATGGTGTACCCAGTTCCATCATATCTGATAGAGATCCGAAGTTTACTTCCAAACTGTGGAAGTAGGTTCAAGAGGAACTTGGTACAAGGTTAAAGTTCAGTACCGCTTATCACCCCCAGACAGATGGACAGTCAGAAAGGACAATCCAGACTTTAGAGGATCTTTTGAGAGCTTGTGTGCTCGATTGGGGTGGATCATGGGAGCAGTACTTACCTCTAGCCGAGTTTGCATACAACAATAGTTACCAAGCCAGTATCGGGATGCCTCCATATGAAGCTCTTTACGGGAGACTGTGTCGGTCACCACATCACTGGGATGATGTTGGTGAGAGGACCTTGTTGAGGTTAGATGAACTCCAAGTGTATGCTGATAAAGTCGCTTTGATAAGGCAAAGGCTAATTAGAGCCAGGATCAACAGAAGTTGTATGCTGATGCGAAAAGGACTGATGTGCATTTCACTGTGGGAGAGCATGTTTTTCTGAGAATCCGACCGCTCCGAGCTATAGCTAAAAATAGAGGAAAGTTGAGTCCTCGATATGTGGGTCCGTTTGAGGTATTAGAACGGATTGGTGAGGTGGCTTATCATTTGGCATTACCCCCTCAATATAGTATGATGCATGATGTGTTTCACGTGTCCAATCTGAAGTGATATGTACAAGACCCGAGCCATGTGTTGAGCATTGAACCTATTGAGCTTCAAGGAAAGCTGTCTTATCCTGAGTTACCTTTGCGTATTATAGATACTAAGGTAAAAGAGCTTAGAAATAAGAATATAGAGATGGTAAAGGTTCTTTGGAAACACCATGGAGAGGATGAGGCCACATGGGAGCTGAAGACGGACATGGAAAAGGCATATCCTGATTTGTTTGCTTGATTGATGAATTTTGAGGGCAAAATTCCTATAAGGAGGGGAGGATGTTATAACCTCAATTTTTCCAAAATATGTAATGAAATTATGAATCTTCTTTTTAAAGATAAATGAAATCCATGGTTGATGTGATGAATTAGTTTGAATGGATTTTGTGTTTGATAGCTTGTATGTTTTCTTATTGGGCCTTTGTGGCCATTGAGCCCAATTGAAGGAGAAAAAGAAAAGGATTAAAAGAAAAACAAAAAGAAATGAAAAAGGAATTCCATTTAATAAAGGAATATATGAGGAAAATAAATAGAAATGATTTTAGGCTGAAGGATATTTTCCCAAAATAGAATTCCGAGTTATAAAGGTTCCTTGGAGTTCAAGGAACTCAGGATAATTAGATAATGGCAAAGGAAATAAGGAATATGTGGAAAATACAATTAAATAAGGGATAACTTGAAACTAAAGTAAAGGGCTCGTTTCCTTTGGATAATAACTTCAATTTTTTCATAATGAAAGATAAAGGCATGAATGAACTTTCCTCAAAATTTGAAGTAAAAAGGAGCTACCATTTGGGAGTTATGAATTTTCCAAGTTGCCTTTGAATTAGGAATATAATTCAATTAATTGGGAATTTGTTTCCTTTGTGGTTTGAACGCGAATAATGGTGACCGTTGGATTCTAATCCAACCGATCGGGTTCATCGTCCAGAATCCCAAAGGGACACGGACAGTAGCGTTGATACAGGGAAATTTCCCCATCGATTTTCTCGCAATCTAGCGCTTGTGCGCTTGTGGAAACATCTTTGTTGGGTCCGGGCGCGAGAGGCGAAGCTTCTCGACCCTACTTTGTGGGGTTCTCGTCGCCTATTCATGAAATGCCCAATTGGGCTAGAATACTGTTGGCGGCAGGGTTGAGAAAACCCTAGAGGAGTCCCCCATGCCCTATATAAAGGCCACCATATGGTTCCTCACACCCTAGCGATCTCAAATGACCTTTTGTCAAGCGCCCACACTCTCTCTCCTGTCCTATTGCCATCGCTCCGGTGAGCCCCAGCCGTGGCGCCGCCGTGAGTTGCAAATAAGTAGTAGAGGAAGACGACAAGCGGGAGTCATCAGATCTGGGAGCACGGTGGGCCTGAGCGTGATCCAACGACCTCAGGAGAGGCACGCAGAGGTAACTCGCTGAGTGGAGTGAGGCGACGCGAGACGTTCGATCGAGATCCATTGTGGACTCGAGCGCCATCCGACGGACGACAACCCGTAGCCGCGCGCGTCACCTTCTTAGTGGAACCGATCAACAAGGGAAGTCAGATCAAGGCGCGGACCAAGGGCGCACCAATCGAACTGCTACGAAAATTGGTAAATTCGCCTCTCTGCTGGAAATTTAGGAAAAAGGGTTTTTCTTGCGAAATTGATAGAAATTACTAGGATTGTCTAATGAGAAAACTTTATATATGAAAGTTGTATAGAAAAATATGAGGAATCCGATAAAAATGATTTGAGAACCTAGTTATGATCTGTTTTGCAAAAGTACACTAATTTGTTAATAAAGTGTATTAAAAATTGATGAGAAACCCTAATTGATTGTTAAAAGTGTAATTTGGTAAATCAATAGGTCAAACTGATAAGTTTAACTCTATTAATGATAAAGGTGTTATGATTATCTATTTGAATGCAAAAGTGCTTAAATTAGAGTTATAATACTTAAAGGAAGGTTAATTCACATGGAAACCCTAATTTGGGATAAAAGGAGATAAAAAGCATATTTTTGTGGAATAAGATAATCAGATGCTTAATAAAGGGAATTCAATGAGAAATTAGGGGTTTTATGTAGTTTTGATAAATTAAAGATGATAATAAGGAAAAGAAGAAGTAAAAACCCTAATTTCCAAAGGAACCCTAAAATAGGAATTGAAATCCTAAGTAATGTGATGAAAATTGGATCAATATTAATAAAATGAAAATTGTACTTTTATTTCAGGATTTCTCTTCCTCATTGCTTGTTGATTGGATTCCTCTACATATTAGATTCTATCTTGAATACTGCAACCAAAGGTATGTGGATACTTATGAATAACCACTTAGGTTTTCCGATGGATTCCCAGATGTTTAATCGCATTGAATGCAACTAAACTGTTTGGATGTTCATATTGCAATTATAAAGTGACTATGACTATCACATAATGTATATGCCTGCTATCTCAATCACTAACCCCCTCTGTGTCGTAATGGCTGACCTGGTATAAGGCTACCTAGAGGGTAGGTCCATCAGGTCATGAATGACTTTGGCTGCCTAGAGGGTAGGTCCATCAAGTCACCTTTATAGAGGTACCATATAAGTCCTTACAGGGACAACACAGAGTTGTGGATAGGTATGGATTGAGTAGTTTGGCTTAAAACGTAATCTTGATTGTTAAATGATTAATTGAGTGAATATATGGTTAACATAGTTGAACATTATCTGTTTCCCTCACATACCAGCTTCGGATGACCGTCATTTTGTTTATCGGAGATTTAGGTACAAATCTCAAAAGAACAAACAGTAAAGCGACACATTGTGAACTCAAGAATTAAAGAACAAGGAGGAATTAGTTAGAATAGTTCAGCTGAGGTTAGAAGTTTAGTTTGTTCCAAACTTTTCAAAGGTATGCAAAGAAAAATTTTATTACCATTTTTCAGTATAGTCTGTTAGAATTTAATAATTGTTTTTGTTTATATGTCAAACCTTCGATCCGGAATTAATGGGTGCGGCTTCAACCTCTTGGTCTCCCTTAATTGGGGGTTACTGAAAGGTGAGGTCATAACAAAAAGACTCTTGCATGCAATAAGGTCAAAGTTTGGGAATGTCAGTGGTATATCTGATAGAGGCATGATATCATTGGAGGATCTATTAATGGTAGCTCCTATTATTAGATCTATGTCCCCCTTATCTTCTGTCATATCAAAAGTGTAGGGGCCCCATTGTCATTTTTCTGGGACCATGGCAGTTTGTTGTTTTTGTTGCTCCAACTCCTTTAGAACTTGTCTGAATGGTTTCTTTTGAGGATGTTGGATAACAGAGAACAAATAGCGGAGTACATCGTCACGTCCCATTGTCGGGTCCTTGAAGAACCGTCTGTCACAAATGAGCACCATGGCATATCATCCCCATAATGTGTGCATGTCTTCCTTAGCTAGCTCGATAAAGGGGATGTGTTTGTTAAGCGCCTCAGTGAATCTGATTGTGCAGAGAGCACAGTCCCCTGAACCTTCTAGTGTCTAAATGGCTGGGTTTATGATTCTGAACCATGGTTGGTTCTAGCTGTGTGCGAGAGATGAGAAGGCGGCCCATATGACTTTGAGAATCCAGAAGGGAATGCATCATGCTTCTGCAGCTTCTGAACCAATGAAATTAATGTTTCCTACCTTAAGCTCACTGGCACATAAATTGTACACCTTATCGTCGTGGGCCTCGGTGTCAACAATCATAAGGAGCCAATGGACGGAGACTTTGAAAGGCATCGTGATGTAGCATGCCTTTCTCACGAGACCCATTTGTAGCCGCTTGATGAACCTTTCCTATAAGTCCTTGTCCAGCAAGAGTAATGCTAAAGCTGGTGAAGCATTGAAAACTGGCTGCTTTTTCTTCAGGCTCTAAAATTCCTCTATAGAATTGGCAAGCAAGACTTGGAATATGGCCATCTTCACCGCCGAATAAGGTCGTAGAAGAACACGGAAATCTTCGCATGTAAACTTGTGCTTTGTTTTCTTGTTATTATAGAGGATGTCCCCCCGTCCTTGGCATCGTCTACAATAGTGTTCAGGATGAAGATGTCCTGAACATATAATGTAGAGATAGCCGCCATATCTAAATCATGCATCTTGTGAGGTAGAGGTGGCGGTGGGTGAAGGCCTTCTGGAGGAGGAAGGGAGGTCTATTCATCGTCATCAAAATATTGTGTCAGATCTTCATTCTTGTCAGATTCAGAGTCGAGTCTATCGTCGGTGTCGAGAGTCAGTCTATCAGAATCCTCCTATTATGGGGAAATGACTGCAGCTTGCTCCAGAACAGATGGTTCTTAAGAAGTGGTAGCTGCTGTGAGTAGGCTAGTGCTAGTTTCCAAGATGCATTGTTGAAACTCAACAAAGGTTGTGTCCCCCAGAGAGCCCATAACAGAAAAATTGAAGAATTAGTCTGCATAGGACATTGTCACGTTATCGTTGTTGTCGGGAGCACGGTAGTCTTTGCTACCACCCTTCTGGTGGTCTCCACTATCTCCCCTTTATGTGTTATCTACTCCTCAGCTGGTTCCCTCCCCAGCGTTGCCTCAGTCATCTGGTTGGTCATCTGAAGAGGAGATGTCGGAGTTGGAGTCAGCCGAGGAGTCAAAATCACCATCGTCGTCTTCATCATCTTCGTCATCCGCCGCCTTGTCGTTGTTCTTTTTAGTCGATGCTTTCTTGCATCGCCTATGGAGTGCTTGTAATTCTTCGAGGGCCACTTGCACGTGCCTGAGGGTTTCGAGCAGTGCCTCATGGCTTTCCTTGAGATCTGTGTAACATGCTTCAGTGGAGAGGAGTTGTGTGGTTAGATCAGTCACTTTTGTTTGTAGTTGATCTAATGCTTCGTTTGAATGCTCCTCTTGGTGACGGATGATTTGTGTGAGGTTGCTTTCCATGCAATCCATGTGTGTGCTAATTGCAACCTGTTACTGCTAAAGCTCATGAAGGATCACATGCAGAGGTTGTGTTTGCTTGGTGACACGGCCGACTTGCTTGACTATCATTTCTTGCTGGGTTTTCATGCTAAGCATCAGCTCCGACAGGATACGTAAGTGATCATCAATGAGGTTGACTTGCTGGACCGCTTCTTCCTATCGTTGTTGAATGCTTGTGAGAAGGTCCGACAAGGCGTGAGTCCACTCGTCGATTTTGGATACCTGCGTAATAAGCCCCTGCACACAAGAAAAAATAGAGTGCAAGATGTTAGAAGGATCAGAGAGGAGGGTTGAAATAGAGTCAAATTGACGTCTGAATGCCTCTCTGACTTGTGAAAATAGGACCCCAGTGGAGGATGGGTGGGGTGGCTGGGGTCCAGGCTGAAGGGCGGTGGTGCCTTGCGAGAGAGACACCATCGATGGACCTGTGAAATGTGTGGCGAATGTAGAGGGAGTCACTAGTGGTATCGGGGTGGTGGCAGATGAGAGTGGTGGCGACATCCTAGATATGAAAGGTGGAAACGAGTATGCAAGAGGGAAGGTGGTGGAGGTGAAGGAAAGATCGAGTGTTGAGGTGAAAATGGGCTCACCCGTTGAGAAAAGGAGTGAATCAAAAGATGTGAAAGAAGTTGTGGTTGTGGAAAATGGAATGTTGGTGGATAGTGGAGTGGTGGAAGATAGTGGAGTGGTGGAAGTTAGAGGAGTGGTGGAAGATAAAGGAGTGGTGGAAGATAGAGGTCTCGACCCCTCTATCCCTAGGATGGTGGAGGCGGATGTAGAGGTGGTCCTAACATACAGACCCAATATGAAGGAGTCTAATGTCAGATTCACGATGTTGTCCTCATTGTGGGGGTGCTCTGCCCCTAGGGTGATCTTGGAGGTGGGAGTATCTGACTGATGTTGCTTATGTATTCACAGTTTGGACGGCTACAACACTAGTACTTTCTTTGTCTTAGTCGCGGGGGCAGTAGAATTTTTCTCCGTTTGCCCTTCGTTTGCCTGTTTCCCCTTCCCTTTTACAGAGGCTAGTAGGTTAGCAAGATCCTCTTCAGTGAAGAGATACTTGTCTTTATCATAATCGGCAAGCTCGAGAAGCGGTAACCGTGTCCTTGTTTCTTTGACGGTGGGGCAGAAAACATAGTGGAGCTTTTTATCCTTCTCTTTTATGATATAGGTGTTTTTTAGAATCTGCTCATTGGTTAGGTTATCACCCTTTATCAATGTATAGTTCTATAGTGGTCCGTCCATCTTGAGGTGCTTCAGGATTGTAGTCACGTGACCACCCATGCAGATTTCCCTCCCAGAGGCATAGGATGTGTGTTTATGTATCAATTACTGACCGATATTGACCAGTTGCCCCTTTAAGATGGACCAGAGTAGGAAGAGGTCAGAGATGAGAACATTCCCACTCTCTGTTCTATGGAATAGTGCACTTGTTATAATCTTGTGCAGTGTTCGCACCAGACAGGAGTGAATGTTGGAGGCTTTGCATGTCTTGGAATCGTAACTGGAGATTCCAGTCAAGGACTTCCAGTATGTATGCCTGTTGAACTGTGGGTGATCCAGACCTACTTCCATAGCCTTCTCTAGCTGGTTAGGGTTGTCAATAAAGATTTTATTTAAGAGGTTTTCAGTCAGTGTGACCTGATTTCTGAAAAGAGAGGTTACGAGCTTGCATTTACCCCCATCTCTTGGTTTGTCTTTGGCTTCCACAAGTTCTTTGGTAAGGTAAGTAAAGAATTCCAGTGTGGGCTTAAGGTAAGAATTCTTAGTGATGAAGCAAAGCTTGTAGAGGTTCACCTTTTCAAGAAAGTCAAGAACTCTGTTGTAGATTCCCATCTTCTTTAGTATGTTGGAGAAGATATACTTTGCTGGCCGCAAAATTTTGTCACTAGCCTCCAGGTGTTGAATTTGAAGATCAGTTGGTCCTTCTGTGACTGTGGCAGCAGGGGAAGTAGCTTGTCTTGTTAGGATCGGTTCCCTAAAGGTTGTGGACTGAACTTGCTTCCTTGTCTGTTGTTTGGGCGGTCATTACTTTGTAGCCTCCCGGGCCTTCCTCTTCCTCTTTGACTTGTTGGTTGGGGATTCCTCATCAGAGTTTGGTACGTAGTCAGGGCCTTCATCAGTTGGGGAAGGATCTATGAGGTTCTCAACTGGGTCATCAACCAGACATTTGTTGACGTGCTCAAGGTCGTGAATGACCTTGGGTAGTTGAAATGGAGATTTGCCTATTTTTGCGCACATGTCAACAATGTGTTGGAGCCTATCTCGGTGCTCCAATAATTGTTCTTTGGTCTAATGGCTTGCTTCAATGAATTCCTTTGTAGGTGAGGCCATCCTATAATGTGATAACAAGAAATCATATATTAGAAATAATTGAGATTTAGTGCTAATAGAATTATTATATGAATGGTGAGGAGTGTGCAAATTGGTGAAAGCAACAAGGTCTCAAGATCGTGAAAAGGCCTCGCGGTCTCAGGATCGTGACAAGGGTCACACGGTTTCAAAATCATGAAAAGGCCTCGCGGTCTCAGGACTGTGACAAGAGTCACTCAGTTTCAAAACCATGAAAAGGCCTCGCAGTCTCAGGACCGTGATAAGGGTCACACGGTTTCAAGACCATGAAAAGGCCTTGCGGTCTCAGGACGGTGACAAGGGTCACACGATTTCAAGACCATGAAAATACCTTGCGGTCTCTACTGTGACAAGGGTCACACTATTTCAAGACCATGAAAAGACCTCACGGTCTCAGGACCGTGATAAAGGTCACACGGTTTCAAGACCGCGAGGAGCAGAACCATGAGGGGTCATGCAGGTGTTTGGCTATGGGAAAAGGTAGGTGAAGTGGTAGCCGAGATGAAGGCATCGACTGTGATGGATGCATGCGGTGATGACCGGAGGTGTGGCGATGGCGAAGAAGAGAAATCACACTCTGCGGTGATGATGGTGGTGATGATGATGGCAGAAAGTGCCTCCCTACCTGGCAATGCGAACGGTTGCGGTAAAGGGTGAAGATGCGAGGATGAAATGGTGCAGCCACGATAGAGGCGGGCACAGATGGTGATGCGTGTTGCTGCGGTGGAGAAGGAGGCGCGACATAACTACAGGCGGCGAGAAGGGGGCAAGGAGGTAGAAGCAGGGTCGCGCAAGAGAGGATCACACATGAGGGGGTAGGGTTATATTTATAGAAAAGGGGAGGGAGACTTCTCGTATTCTCTTTGGGAAAATAGTCTTGGGACCATTTGGATCCAAATGGTTTCAAGACCGTGACGTTTCTAATGGTTTCAGGACCATTTGGATCCTAACGGTTTCAAGATCGTGAGAGTCCAAACGATTTTAGGACCGTTTGGCAGAAGATTATTTTGGTTATTGATTTTGATATTTTTATATTTGTATGGTTGTTTATATTAATTTTTAAATTTTCTGTACAATATCTATGAAAGAAAAATGACGAAGTAATGAAAATGCTATCTATGCAAGAAATTGATAAATCTAGAGAATTAATCAAAACTGAGCAAGAAATTAATGAAAGAAACTAAAGAAATTAAAAGAGATAGAAAGGTGATACTCAGTCCTTGGGTTGCCTCCCAAGTAGCACTTTGGTTTTATGTTGTTGGCTTGATGATATTCATGCTCGATCAGGTTGATGCAGCGGGGTCATGAATGTCGATGGTTTGTCTTGGACTTTTATGAACTGGAGTATAATATCTCTTCAGTCTGCGGCCATTGACTGTCTTTTCTCCTCCATTGTCATCCAAGATGATGACAACTCCAGTTGGGTAGTTGTGCTTGATAGTGAAGGGCCCGAACCACTTAGTGTGAAGTTTACTAGGAAACATTTTGAGCCTGGAGTTGAAAAGGAGGACTTTGTCTCTAACTATAATATCCTTTCATTTAAGGTGGCCATCATGCCACATCTTAGTTTGCTCTTTGTAAATCCCAACGCTCTGGTAAGCAGACATTCTTAGTTCCTCAAGTTCTTGTAATTGAAGCTATCTGTATTTTCCATCACTTTTGAAATTGAAATTCAACTATTTAATAGCCCACCAAGACTTGTGTTCCAGTTCAAATGGAAGATGGCATGACTTTCCATACACCAAATAGAATAGAGTTGTTCCTATTGGTGTCTTGTAAGCAGTGTGATATGCCTAGAGAGCATCAGGAAGTTTGGTGGACTAATCTGTACAGTTCCTATTGACAGTCTTCTCTAAAATAGCTTTCAGCTGTTTGTTTGAGACTTCAACTTGACCGCTTGTCTATGGATGATAAGGTGTGGCGACCTTGTGATTTACTTCATATTTTCTCAGAAGGTCTTCGAAGCTTCATTCCAAGAAATGGGACCCTTCGTCGGATATGACTGTTCTAGGAACTCGGAATCTAGGAAAGATGATGTCCTTGAACAACTTAATAGCTGGCTTAGAATCACAAGATACAATGGAAATAGCTTCTACCCATTTGGATACGTAATCCACAACGATTGATATATAGAAGAATCCATATGATGAGGGAAATGGACCCATATAGTCCACTCCCCATACATCAAAGAGTTCAATCTCCTGCCATAGAGTTAGTGGCATTTCATTCCGTTTGGATATCCCTCCAGAGAGCTGACATTTATCGCATAATTGTACAAATTCATGTGCATCCTTTTCTATTGTCAGCCAGAAGAAACCTGACTGTAAGACTTTAAGAGCAGTCTTCTTTGAACTCATGTGCCCCCCAGTGGGACCAGAATGACAGTGTTCCAAGACTGGGATGATCTCTTCTTCAGGAAGGCAATGGCAGAATAATCTATCTGTGCATAGGCGGAAGAGGTATGTTCATCTCAGAAGTACTACTTGACGTCATGGAAAAATTTCTTCCTGCCATGATAGGAAGTAGAAGGATGGACAATTATCGTAGCCATATAGTTTACTATGTCGGCGTACCAGGGGAATCCAGTGGTGACCTTCATGAGTTGGTCATCAGGTAGAGAGTCGTAGATAGGTATATTATCTTCATCTTGAGCCTCAATGCGACTCAATGATAGGCGACAACAGTACCCCACTTTTGTCCTTTATTTCCAGGTTGAACTCTTGAAGCATCAGCACCCAGCGAATAAGTTTGGGTTTGGCATCTTGTTTCTGAATCATATATTTTATTGCTGAATGATCTGTGTAAACTGTAACCTTTGATTCAACCAGGGAAGAACAAAATTTCTCAAAAGCATAAATGACTACCAAGAACTCTTTTTCTATAGTTGTATAGTTCTTTTGGGCCTCATCAAGCATCTTTGATGTGTAATATATCTCGTAGGGCTTCTTATCTATCTTCTACCCTAGTACTACTCCTATAGTGTAGTCACTAGCGTCACACATTATCTCAAAGGGCTGTGACCAATCATGAGCTTTTAGTTTAGGTGCAAAGACTAAAGTGTTCTTTAGAGTCGTGAAGCTGTGTAAACATTCTTGATCAAAATTGAAGTTCGCATCTTTAGTTAACATGTGAGTCATGGGCTTTTCTATTTTTGAAAAGTCTTGGATGAATCTTCGGTAAAATCCAGCATGGCCCAGGAAAGCTCGTACTCCTCTGATGTCTTTTGGTGGTGACAACTTTGAAATGACATCTAATTTTGCTTTGTCTACTTCAATCCCTCATTCACTCACCCGATGCACGAGGACAACACCTTCTGTCACCATAAAGTGACATTTGTCCAAATTAAGGATTAGATTTGTTTCCTCGCATCTTTGTAGTACTTTACTGAGATTAAGCAGACAATTATCGAAGGAATCTGCATAGACTGAGAAGTCATCCATGAATACCTCCATGATAGATTCGGTTAAACCTACAAATATGGTGGACATACACCTCTTGAATGTTGCAGGTTCATTACATAACCCAAAGGGCATCCTCCTGAAGGTGTAAGTTCTGAAAGGGTAGGTAAAAGTTGTCTTTTCTTGATCTTCAGGGTGTATCAAAATTTGATAAAATCCTGAGTAGCCATCAAGATAGCAAAAGAATTTCTGGTGAGTTAGACGTTCAAGGACTTCGTCAAGAAAAGGTAAAGGAAAGTGGTCTTTCCTTATTGCCTTGTTCAATTTTCTATAGTCGATGCACATCCTCCACCCGAAAATAGTCCAGGTGGGTACCAGTTCATTTTTATCATTCAAAAATAGTGGTTCCCCCATTTTAAGGGACCACTTGAACTAGACTTACCCATTGGGAGTTGGAAATCGGATTGATAATACTATCTTTTAGAAGTTTTAGAACCTCGAGGCAAATTAACTCTTTGAGATTCAGATTTAGCTTCCTCTAGTGCTCCCATGATGGTTTAAACTCTTCCACCATAGGTAATATGTGCACGTGCAAAGCTGGATTTACCCCGGTTAGATCGGTCATCTTATATCCAACGTCTTTCTTGTGATTTCTTAATTCAACAAGGAGTCTTTGTTCCTGATCATCTATCAAAGTGGAACTAATAATGACCGGACATAGTTTTTCTTCATCTAGAAAGATGTGTTTGAGTTCAGCTGGTAGGACTTTCATTTTAGGTTCCTTGGGAACTTCAGTAGTCTCCAGAGTGGTGACAGATTTCAACTTCTCAAAGGTAGCTTCCGGGTCTTCTTCGGCTTGTTCTAGTTATTGCAGACATTGTTGAACTAGTTCGTCGGTCGAAGATTTGGATTCTGGATTCGTCAAGGAATTCTCCAGAGCGTCAGATGGTTTGGGAGTTTCTTACTTCAGCTAGGACATTTTATGTTACAACCCCAGTTTTTGGATTCTTTGGTGAGAAATGTAATTTATCCTATTAAAGATATTTGAACAAATAATAATAAGATTTGTTTGAATTGAATGATTTTCGTGCATAATAGCCTTGTTTGTTTTCTTAATGGGCTTTATTGGCTATTAAGCCCAATTGAAATAAAAGGAAAATGAATTCGTTTGAACATAGGGATAAAAGAATAAAAGGAAAAGGCAAAGGAATTTTTCCCAAGGTGAGATTTCGTGCCTTTAAGATTCCTTGAGGTCCAAGGAATCTAAGATGATAAGATAATGACAAAAGAAAGAAGAAATATCAATTAATTTGGTTTTATTAATGAATAACTTACATATGAAGGAAACACCATTTTCTTTGGAATTTGGGTTTCAAATTTAATACACAAGTAGATAATGCCAAAACAGAGTTTCCTCTAAATTTGAGAGAAAAATAATAAATAAGGAGATAGATAAATCAAAAGAAAAACAAAAAATAAGCAATTTATCAAGAATATTTGAACTAAAGGAGATAATGCAATAATAAAGAAGAGAAGTGAGGGTTTGGTCATAATGAGTGATATTTCGAACCCCACTTGCTTGGATTACAAGGAATAGAAATAATAGGAAATAAGAAAATAATATCGAGATTGCCTTCTTTTTTTTGACATCTTGCTTGTATGCCAAGAGAGGAGAAGGAAAGCAGCCCCGAAGAGGCAGGACTAGCGAAGGACTTCCTATTTGTTTTCAATATAAAGATTACAGGATTGATCTCTTCAGTTCCTCGGTAGCCTTGGTATCTTTGGTAGGGATGACCCGAACCCTTATGTTCTCTGCTGTGCCATCCCTTTATGCATGACCCCGTAGTGTGACTGGGGCTGATAGAGAGGAAGGAAGGGAGTTCTTGTGAGGGAGAAGTTTATCGGGGAGGAGAACTAGATGTGGTGCCGACAGTAGCTGTATGCATAGGAGGCTGCGTGAGGGCAAAAAGAAAAAGAAAGCCAGTGACCTTGGG
Organism: Alisma plantago-aquatica; assembly: GCA_963693085.1. Classification (NCBI taxonomy): domain Eukaryota; kingdom Viridiplantae; phylum Streptophyta; class Magnoliopsida; order Alismatales; family Alismataceae; genus Alisma; species Alisma plantago-aquatica. The sequence goes on from OY856415.1 coordinate 631,287,987, forward strand.
AGGTTGAGCGCATGGCACTGAAGAAGATGGTTGAGGCCGACGCCCCAAGCTACAGGAGGATCGATGTTGGGAGTAAACATGACGCCGATAGGGTGCTGAAGAACTGCGTCAGCCTGAAGATGTAGCATGTGCGACGGCATTGACGAGTACGGCAGAGAGAGGCGAACTTGGAGGTGTTCCTCAGGCATGCACCACTCGCTACTCAGGGAGTCAGCTGCTGAGTCTAGCACGGTGGGCATGCGACTCCATATCGGGAGTTGCAGAGCGCGACCCAGACGCCGAGAAACGCCGTCCGCGAACAGTCGCAGGGGAAAGGATATTGGAGAGGAGGTGTTGGCTATGTTCAGGATGGTGGTAGATGCTGTGGTGGTGGCCACACTGGATGGAGCGATGTAGATCCACCTTTGGTCGCCGTGGCTAGGAGTTTGTGGGTTATGCCGACAGCGGTGAATCTACGCGGAAGGAGCCTCGCGAGCAGATGAGAACGTCGGGTCAGGCCCAGTGGTGGACTAGTGGGCATGGCCGGTTCAGAGATGAACCGCGCCCCATAGAGTTGTGGTCGGTTCAGGGATGAACTAGTGAGTAAACCGCATCCTGGCATGGTGCTGAGTCAATATAAGCTCTGACCAATATGGAGGCGCCACGTCATCAGGATGCAAGGTAAAAAAAACTATACATCTTGTTTTAATTACAGAAAATGCTAGGAATGTTCAAATATGGCAAGATTATATACCAATTTGATCAGAAAAATGTGAGGAACCTGATTAAAATATAATTGAGATCTAATAATGATTCCTGTTCTAAAAAATCATAGATATATGATTAAGTTGTGAGTGAAGAACATAAATCCTAGATTTATGTATTAAGATGTTTGAATATGCTAAAAACGTTTACATTGCCATATATATTTATATTGTCAAATAAGATGAGAAATTATGACGACCATGATAATGACGAGGATAATTGGTGTTTCTAAAGTGGTTAACTAAACATGGAAATAGTTAGGGTTAAACATCATATCATTTAACATTGTTAAGGGACATAAACGAATCTAGTGATCATGATAACAAAAGACAATATATTTGATGATCATGGATACACATAATATAAATTTGGATTCTTAAGTCATTGAATCAATGAACATGAGAACTAGGGGTAGAAAATATGATCATAATGATAACTCAATACCAAGGAAACCTAAACCCTAGTTTAGGAGCGCATCTAGATCTGAGTAATGTAATGTGAATACATGGTGACACATATGTAGTATGCATGTTTCAGATATTGTTGATTATATGCTTGGTTGCTTGGATGTTTGGATACCCTCGTAAAGTATATGATGTTCTGCATGGTTTCTGCAATGGCATAAGGGATGTGGTTATGCTTATGATTATCTCGCACTAGTTTGCCGAGGATTTTATCGATGTTTACATCATGGCTTGATTTAACTGTTGGTTGCATTTAATTTATGCAAATAATAATGTGAATATGACTATCACATAAGAGATGTGCCTACTAGCTCAGATCCTAGTCCCCTCTGTAGCTTTATAGATTGACCTAGTAAATGGCTACCAATGGGGTAGGTCCATCAGGTCATTAAATGACTTAGTAAATGGCTACCAATGGGGTAGGACCATCAAGTCATCATGAGTTAGATATTGGGCTACCTTCGGGTAGTGCCATGCGACTCTATTACCCTAGGTATTGGCTACCTATAAGGTAGGTCCATGGGGGTAAGAATCTACCTAAAGAGAGGTAGCATACAAGGGATAGCACAGAGTTAGGGGATAGGTAAGGATTGAGTAGTGTGGCTTAAAACGTAATATTGGTTGTTAAATGATTAATTGAATGATTACATGGTTAACATATTTGCATGATTATTGTTTCCCCCACATACCAACTTCTTGCTGACCGACGTTTTGTTTGTCGGCATTTTAGGTAAAAATGAAAAGAATAAATAGTAAAGTGGCATACGTGGAATTAAATGAAAAATAACGTACACTGGAGGATTAGTTAGATTAGCTTCTTCATGGATAGAAGTTTAAAAATCCCAATTTTTCCAAGGTAAGAAAAGTTTTATTTTATACCATTTTCTATTTAGTTAGTAAAGTTTATTAATTGTTATTGATTATTTGTCAAACCTTTGATCCTATAAATTGAATAACGGCTCTGATCTTCGGGTCTCCCTTAATTGGGGGTTACCGGGAGATGGGGTCGTTACAATTGGTATCAGAGCATAGGTTCCTCACTTAATCTCTAATAGTTATTAAATTTTACAAATTCCATAGAACTGAGGGAGTTATTAGAGGATTGTCTGAAAGACTGAGGTGTCTAGAAAAGGATCACGTCTGGGGGCTGGCAATATTTTCCTCCACACCGCTAGTCGGAATACGAGGACTCCTAGATCCGTGTGACTACATGGCCAAAGTCTTAGGGTATCATTCGAAATAAGATACCTTTAGGAATCTCTCATCTTGTTCATCCCTTCTCAACTCAAATTCTGTTAAGGACCTTAAGGATTAGAGTTTTCTCTCTTTTCCTCACCCACTTGAGGTATGGATAAGGTTGATAAGGATTAAGGGATCCTCCACCAAATTAATAAAAAGCATGTAAATAAGATGTCATGGACATAAGCTTAATAGAGTAAGCGTAAAAGAATAGATACATGCTTAGGTCGTATGACACGAGTTGTCATTGCCCTCAGGAGAGACCTGAGGATAGACCTCCTTGGTAGGGGGATGAGTAGAGAGAGTTAGTCTTGGAGGTAGAGACCTCCATTAAAAGTAGAGACCTAGCACATCCTTTGAGGATGATGGTAACCCTAACCCTAAGTGAAGGTTAGAGAGAAAAATGACATGATGAGTTAGATCTCATTGTTGACCGAGTGTTTGGGTGGACATGCCTTTGGGATGCCATAGAAGGTTAGATGACCTAGCACCTTTGGTAACCCAACTCTGGGATGGGTTGTGCATGTTTGAGTGAAGGATAGCTCCTCCATGGATGAGGTTAGAGAAGAACCTATAGAAACCTTATAGGCTTTTGCAAGTAGGGGATAGCTTGCACCCAGAGTACGTCAGTAGGATGAAACCCTGGGCAAGGGATCTTTTTGGATGGCTTATGAGATAAGCATAAGGGGATTGGATAATCGTGGGCAAACATAAGTTGAGCATAGACTTCACCCGTGTAGAGGTATGCCTATGAGATCGATCCTTCATGGAGGGAGGACCTCTAGTAGTGAGGATGGTTGTGAAGTTAGCTCTAGAGAGAGAGAGAGTAGGACCCCGAGATATAAGGAATAGTGGGGAGTTGAGGATGATGTGACCTAAGTGGATGATAGTGGTTGCCTTATGCTTGACCCCTGGAGGTTGACGATATCTTGGTTATCTTTAGAGGAACCAAACCCTAGAGAGAGTATGAGTCTGCTGGTACCTTTGTGCCTATGGTATAGGTGTTTACCTCCTTAGATAGGTGGAAAAGTTTCTTAGACTTGAAGAGGATGAAGTAGCAGGTTGTGAAGCCTTGTACCTAGTTAGTTGTCCTGGAAGAGGACTCAACTCTGGGGTGTTGCTTGAATGAAAAGATGACATACCTTGGACATGCTTGATTCATGGTTAATAGGTTGAGCATGCGGTTGGACACCCAAAGGTGGACCTAGGGTTTCTAGGCTTAAGAGGGGAAGTAGTGTACCTGATGCTCATGATAAGAAGCCTCTATTGCTTCGAGCATGTGTAGAGGAGAAAGAAACCCCTTAAGTTAAGGGTATGTGTGATGAACCCCTCACAACTAAGTTGGTCTAATGTTGAGGATGAGAACAAGTGTGACCTAGCATGGTTTAGTAGGTACTCTTGTACCTTAGTAGTTGCTGGATTAAGCATGCTCACGTGAATGTAAACCCTAAGGATGCTTGTGACCTTTGTTATCAAGATGTAGTTTCCTCCCATCCTGGGAGAGGGACCCTTTGGTAGGGAGTTTACTAGTTGGTTGGTTTTGAGGTAACCTAAGGAGGTTTCATAGGATCTTGAGAAGCTAAGTGAAGAGTACATGGCATGAGATTGAACCTGTGGACCCATAGTTAACCATCTCTATGTGCATATGGATGTGTTACTATAGAAGTAATCGGTATGGGGCCTGACCAAGGTAGGCAGGTTGCCATGACCCCTATGAAGGGATGAAAGTCAGTCATGAATGCAGAAAGAGATGATGAAGGATTGGGTAAGGTTCTAAGTTGACCATGTACTATGTTAGAATCCTAAGTCTATCCAAGGGTCAGGTAGGGATAAGACCGATGGAAGAAGGAGTTGCCCAATTCCCTAGTTGCACCATAGGGTCGGGAGGTAACAACTATCATTGTCTGAGGGCCATGGGTTAGGAGATTGGTCACCTTCATGAACTCATGGGACCCAAAGGGCAGATGAGTAGGGCACTCTCTAGATGCATGAGGGAAGATGGATGACCCCAAAAGTGTCGACACCCTATAGACCCAGAAGAGATGACCAAGGATTGTGTTTGAACCAAGTAAGTTCAAGACCAGGTTTCCATGGAAGTACTTTTGATATCATGATGGTTGTGAGGTAGAGACATAAGTTTCACATTTCCACTTAGTTTTGAAAGTGTACTGGCAAGGTGGGTTGTACCATCTCTACTCTTGGAACAGGAAGAACTCTATATTTGGACTGCAGTCAAATTGCTTATTTCCTCTTGTTATGGGAGTGAGAGATAGGATAGTACGCATGCCATACACCAAGGATAAAATATGATGCAAGTTGGAACGTTGCTGCGAGGTATGAGGACAGAGGTGGTAACATATCTTGGTGAAGTGAATGATACATGGATGGTTTACAAACACTAAGAGAAGTAGTGTAGTTAGCTTATGAAGATGTCTTATCAGGAGCTATGTGGAATTTGCAAGTGATACAAGGTTGAGTTTGATAACCAAGAGGATGAGCTCAGAGAGTTCTAATGAAGGTAGACCCAAAGTTTGAGATAATGCATGTCTTCAACCCTACCTAGTACCTAAGGATGTGAAGTGGTAATGGATGCTCTAGTTGAGATATAGCTGCCTAGTTTGGCTAGAGACTAGAAGAAGTTGTTAGACTAACCCTAAGTTTGGAAAAGAAGATATGTTTGGCTAACACTCAGATGTAACAAAATCTGTTGAAAAAGTTAGTGGTTGTTTGGTTAGCCAGCCGAGTCCTTAATGAAATGAAAGGATGTTTGTAGAACCTCAAATGCTCTTCTTTGGAAAGGAAGGTGATGAAACCCCGACAAGAGTGGTTTAGGGTTTCTAAGGAATCAATCTTGAGGAATCATAACTATACATGAGGTTATGATATACCTTGGTACCACAAAGATAGTAAGTGATGGTAGCACACTGGATGCTTAAAACAAAGTTGTAGGTAGCATGTGGCCATGCAAGCCAGGAGGTGAAGGACGAACGCCAGTAACCCAATGTATCAATATAGAGGATAAAAGAGTTCCTGAGAGGGAATGGGAGTTCATTACTATGGGTATTGTAAGTCTCCCCTATACCAAGGAAGGTCGAGATGCAATATGGGTATGGTGGATTGTCTTACCTAGATGACATGAGAAAGAAAGAGTACTATCTAGAGATAAATTCTATTGAACTACATAAGAGTGAGAGATGGTTCAACTACACCATGATGTGAGTTCAAAGGTTCTTGAGTTAGACATAAAGGTTCCCTTCCAAAAGGTGGAAGTAGAAACATGCAGAACTCAGTGTTGGTATAGTCTATCACCCCTTACTAATGGAAAGTATGATCCAGACTAGAGGGTCTGATGAGAGCAGGTATGCTCAATCAGGATGATGCATAGAGACAGTTCTTAAGATGTTATGTTAACCACCATAGCCTTTATCGGGATGCAAGAATTCTTATATAAGAGGTTGTGTCGGTCACCACTTCATTAAGATGATGTTGGTGAAGGAGGCCTCGTAAAGGTCAGAAAAGAACCATAGTGTGTGTGTGTGAAGTCGCTTTGATCGTGCAATGGCCGAGAGAGAGCCCAGTGGTGACATGAGTCACGAGCTGATCCAAAGCAGACTGACATGCAGTTCACTATGGGAGAATATGTGATGTGAAAATCCGACCCCTCTAAGCTACAGCTGAGAAAGCTGAGTCCCCGATATATAGGTCCATTTGAGATGGATTGGTGGAGATAGTTGTGTTTAGTCTTTCCCCTCAGGATAACATGATGTGTAAGGTGTTCCATGAGTCTGATCTAGAGCACTATGTGAGGTACCCAAGCCATGTGTTGAGCCTTGAACCTATTCAACCTTATGAGAAGCTGAAATATCCTAAGTCACCTATGAGGGTACAATATACCAAGGTAAGAAAGAACTCAGATGGAAGAATATGAGATGATAAAGGTTCTTAGGAAGCACCATGGAAAGGGTAAGGCCACATGGGAGCCATGATGGACATATGAAAGGTTTATCCTTAATTGTTTATTTGCTTGATGGAATTTTGAGGACAAAATTCTTATAAGAGGGGAAGGATGTTACAACCCCAATTTTTGGATTCTTTGGTGAGAAATGTAATTTATCCTATTAAAGATATTTGAACAAATAATAATAAGATTTGTTTGAATTGAATGATTTTCGTGCATAATAGCCTTGTTTGTTTTCTTAATGGGCTTTATTGGCTATTAAGCCCAATTGAAATAAAAGGAAAATGAATTCGTTTGAATATAGGGATAAAAGAATAAAAGGAAAAGGCAAAGGAATTTTTCCCAAGGTGAGATTTCATGCCTTTAAGATTCCTTGAGGTCCAAGGAATCTAAGATGATAAGATAATGACAAAAGAAAGAAGAAATATCAATTAATTTGGTTTTATTAATGAATAACTTACATATGAAGGAAACACCATTTTATTTGGAATTTGGGTTTCAAATTTAATACACAAGTAGATAATGCCAAAACAGAGTTTCCTCTAAATTTGAGAGAAAAATAATAAATAAGGAGATAGATAAATCAAAAGAAAAACCAAAAATAAGCAATTTATCAAGAATATTTGAAATAAAGGAGATAATGCACGAATAAAGAGAGAAGTGAGGGTTTGGTCATAATGAGTGATATTTTGAACCCCACTTGCTTGGATTACAAGGAATAGAAATAATAGGAAATAAGAAAATAATATCAAGATTGCCTTCTTTTTTTTGACATCTTGCTTGTATGCCAAGAGAGGAGAAGGAAAGAAGCCCCGAAGAGGCAGGACTAGCGAAGGACTTCCTATTTGTTTTCTATATAAAGATTACAGGATTGATCTCTTCAGTTCCTCGGTAGCCTTGGTATCTTTGGTAGGGATGACCCGAACCCTTATGTTCTCTGCTGTGCCATCCCTTTATGCATGACCCATAGTGTGGGGATGATAGAGAGGAAGGAAGGGAGTTCTTGCGAGGGAGAAGTTTATCAGGGAGGAGAACTAGATGTGGTGCCGGCAATAGCTGTATGCATAGGAGGCTGTGTGAGGGAAAAAAGAAAAAGAAAGCCAGTGACCTTGGGAGGTTGAGTGCATGGTGCTGAAGAAGATGGTTGAGGCCGACGCCCCAAGCTGCAGGAGGATCGATGTTGGGAGTAAACATGACGCCGACAGGGTGCTGAAGAACTGCGTCAGCCTGAAGATGTAGCATGTGCGACGACATTGACGAGTATGGCAGAGAGAGGGGAACTTGGAGGTGTTCCTCAGGCGTGCACCACTCGCTACTCAGGGAGTTGGCTGCTGAGTCTAGCATGGTGGGCATGCGACTCCATATCGGGAGTTGCAGAGCACGACCCAGACGCCGAGAAACGCCGTCCGCGAACAGTCGCAGGGGAAAGGAGATTGGAGAGGAGGTGTTGGCTATGTTCAGGATGGTGGTAGATGCTGTGGTGGTGGCCACGCTAGATGGAGCGATGTAGATCCACCTTTGGTCGTCGTGGCTTGGAGTCTGTGGGTTATGCTGACAGCGGTGAATCTGCGTGGAAGGAGCCTCGCGAGCAGATGAGAACGTCGGGTCAGACCCAGTGGTGGACTAGTGGGCATGGCCGGTTCAGAGATGAACTGCGCCCCATAGAGTTGTGGTCGGTTCAGGGATGAACTAGGGAGTAAACCGCATCCTGGCATGGTGCTGAGTCAATATAAGCTCTGACCAATATGGAGGCGCCACGTCATTAGGATGCAAGGTAAAAAAAACTATAAATTTTGTTTTAATTACATAAAATGCTAGGAATGTTCAAATATGGCAAGATTATATACCAATTTGATCAGAAAAATGTGAGGAACCTGATTAAAATATAATTGAGATCTAATAATGATTCCTGTTCTAAAAAATCATAGGTATATGATTAAGTTGTGAGTGAAGCACATAAATCCTAGATTTATGTATTAAGATGTTTGAATATGCTAAAAACATTTACATTGCCATATATATTTATATTGTTAAATAAGATGAGAAATTATGACGACCATGATAATGAAGAGGATAATTGGTGTTTCTAAAGTGGTTAACTAAACATGGAAATAGTTCGGGTTAAACATCATATCTTGTAACATTGTTAAGGGACATAATCGAATCTAGTGATCATGATAACAAAAGACAATATATTTGATGATCATGGATACACATAATATAAATTTGGATTCTTAAGTCATTGAATCAAGGAACATGAGAACTAGGGGTAGAAAATATGATCATAATGATAACTCAATACCAAGGAAACCTAAACCCTAGTTTAGGAGCGCATCAAGATCTGAGTAATGTAATGTGAATACATGGTGACACATATGTAGTATGCATGTTTCAGATACTGTTGATTATATGCTTGGTTGCTTGGATGTTTGGATACCCTCATAAAGTATATGATGTTCTGCATGGTTTCTGCAATGGCATAAGGTATGTGGTTATGCTTATGATTATCTCACATTAGTTTGCCGAGGATTTTATCGATGTTTACATCATGGCTTGAATTAACTGATGGTTGCATTTAATTTATGCAAATAATAATGTGAATATGACTATCACATAAGAGATGTGCCTACTAGCTCAGATCCTAGTCCCCTCTGTAGCTTTATAGATTGACCTAGTAAATGGCTACCAATGGGATAGGTCCATCATGTCATTAAATGACTTAGTAAATGGCTACCAATGGGGTAGGACCATCAAGTCATCATGAGTTAGATATTGGGCTAACTTCGGGTAGTGCCATGCGACTCTATTACCCTAGGTATTGGCTACCTATAAGGTAGGTCCATGGGGGTAAGAATCTACCTAAAGAGAGGTAGCATACAAGGGATAGCACAGAGTTAGGGGATAGGTAAGGATTGAGTAGTGTGGCTTAAAACGTAATCTTGGTTGTTAAATGATTAATTGAATGATTACATGGTTAACATATTTGCATGATTATTGTTTCCCCCACATACCAGCTTCTTGTTGACCGACGTTCTGTTTGTCGGTATTTTAGGTAAAAATGAAAAGAACAAACAGGAAAGTGGAATATGTGGAATTAAATGAAAAATAACGTACACTGGAGGATTAGTTAGATTAGATTCTTCATGGATAGAAGTTTAGAAATCCCAGTTTTTCCAAGGTAAGAAAAGTTTTATTTTATACCATTTTATTTTAGTTAGTAAAGTTTATTAATTGTTATTGATTATTTGTCAAACCTTTGATCCTGTTAATTGAATAACGGCTCTGATCTTCGGGTCTCCCTTAATTGGGGGTTATCGGGAGATGGGGTCGTTACATTTTATCCATTGCCTCAAGAAGAAAGACTTCTTTGTGGATGCTAGGACTTTTTAGGCTGTCAAAGACTCTGAATCGAACAGTTTCCTTCCCCAGCCTTAAGGTAATTGTGCATGCTTCGACATCAATTAGTGCTCTGGCTGTCGCAGGGAAAGGTCTGCCGAATATTATTGGATATCTCAGTTCTTCTTTTATGTCCATGACAACAAAATCACAAGGGGCGTAAGAGTCTCTTCCTACTCTCATTGGGATATCTTTAATAATTCCCAAAGGTGCAGTAATGGTAGAATCAGCCAACTAGATTGTCATTGTTGTGGGTAGAAAATCGGTGAAGCCCAATCTTTTACACATAGAAAAGGGCATAATAGATATGCTGCCCCCCAAATCAGCTAATCCTTTCTTGCAAGAGGTGTTTCTAATAGAACATTGGATGTCGAAGGAGTCATGGTCCTATTTTTTCGGCATTCTGTTGAGGGTGATATCAGAAGTAGTCTGAGCTAATTTGACCATCTCGTGTTCTTCAATAATGTATTTGTTTGATAGTAAAGTCTTCAGATATTTAGACCAAGTTGGGATTTCAGAGAGAGCGTCAAGGAATGGGATATCAAAATATAGCTTCTTCATTGCTTCCTTGATCTTTAGGAATATAGTATCTAGTTTAGCCTCTCTCAATCTTCCTGGATAGGGTATCCTGGGCTTGTATGGTGGAACTTCTGGTATTTTGGAAACTAGTTCTTTTTCCCTCTCCTTCTCAGCCTCTACATATTTTTTAGTTTCTTGATTTATGCTTATAGTTGGGATGATTTTAGCGGTATCTTTGTCTTCCTAAATGACTTTGGTAGCTTCATTAAGAACATGACCAATCCTTGTGGTAACTACATTCAGTTGTTCTAGTCTGTGTTGATCATGTCTCAGATTTATTTCTGGCTGACCAGTGAAAGTACCCACCAGAGGTTTCAATTAAGCTACAATTTGTGCCAATTGGGTCTCTACAACTTTCTGTTGAGCCTGTTGGTTGTCAAGCATGGTCTGTTGAGATTGCAACATTTTCCTTATCAGAGACAACTCATCTGTTGGTGGAGGCGGAGCATTCTTTTGTTGATACTATGTAATTTGTTGCTATCCTTGAGGTTGCTGCTGTTGAGGTGTTGGCAACTATGGTTGTTGAATTTTCTATTGTTGTAGCTGAGATTGTTGCAATTGTGGGTGCAACAGAGGGTGAGTGTATTGATAGTATGAAGAAGAATTTCTTGGGTAGACAAATCTTTGAAACCAACCTCTATAGTTTCCTTGGTTTCAGTTATAATTGCTCTAGAATCCAGGTGGTGGTCTGTTAGAAGACCCACCTTATGTTTGGTGCTGTGGGTTGGCAGTTCCCACGGGATTCCCATACTAAAACCCAGGGTGGTTTCTCGGTTGTTCCGGATTATAGTATGCTTGACCCAGTATGGTGTGGATAAAATTAACCTGCTTTGGCAGCTGATCCTCGGGTTGTTCAATGATTGGTTCGTATTGTAGTTGAGGTGTCTGCAGATTCATCATCACATCATATAAGAGGCCACATGATAATGTGGGGTGATCTGATGCATGACAAGCTTCACAATTCTTAGTAGCTACTTTGACTTGTTGAACTTGGGAGTTTGTTACAACCCCAATTTTGGGTTGATTTGCTGAGAAATGTAATTTCTCATATTAAAGATAAATGAAAAAAATAATGATGTCTTTTGTTTGAATGCATGAATTTTGTTACAATAGCCTTGATGATTTCTTTGTGGGCTTTATTGGCTATTGGGCCCAATAACAAGGAAATTCAATTAGTAAATAAATAATTAAGTTTTTGAGAAAAGAAAGGTGTGGAAACCTCCAGAAGGCAAAAGAATATAATCCAAAGTTGGATTTCATGCCTCTTGGGTTCCTTGGGTCCCAAAGAGTCCAAAGTTGCATAGAGAATGCAATAAGAAAAGAAAAGACCAATTAAGTATTTCCTTATTAAGAAAGAAATTGAAAATAATGATAAAATGTGGAAAATATGTGAAAAGAGGTTAAATTGAGTTATCCTTGGTGGATTTTCATATCGCAAGGATTACTAATGATAAAAGGCATACCAATGAGGAAAATAAAAGAGAAATAAAAAGAAATCCTCAAAAAGAGATATTTTAATGAGAAATAAACAAGATAATGTGAAATAATGCATATTGATGCATGTAGAAGGATAATGAGTATTCCTTAAAAAGGAATTTCGAATTATTTGAGTTTCTTGGGATCCAAGGATTCCCAATGAAGAAAGGAAAGAGAAAATACCTATAAAAGAAAATAGGAATATAATGTGAATACATTATTAATGGATTATGTGGTATTGTTAAAAAGGAAATAGTTTCTACTAAAGGAAATTAGAAATTTGTGCCAATGGTTTAAGAAGAAATAATGAAGAGAATAAATGAAAGGAATTTCGAATTCCTAACTATCCAAGAAATAAGAATATAAAAGAGGTAAGTAGGAGAGAGAATCTTTCTTCTTCATGAAGGAATTGGATTCCTATTAGAAAAGAAGTTTGTATCTTCATGGGCAAGTGTCTTAGGGCATGGATACTCACCCTATATAAAGGGGTAAAGCCCTAGTTCGAGTCCAAGAGAGGGAGAGAGAATCCCACACATCCTTATATCTTCTTCTTTTTCTTTCCATGTAAACCCTAACCCCGAGAGAATAGGATTGTTTCGGGGGCAACCAGTGGCTGTGGCAGGATCTCGATGGAGGCACGATGCAACCCCAACGATCTTGGGTGGTAAACCACCTTTGTCTTGCTCCCATCTCCACTCATATCACCCAGTGGACCTGCAGGTGGTGCCACGGTGGGTGCAGACGTCGACCCAATTTCCGACCATCTCGGCCATAGCTACAGACCCCCGCAAGTATGGCGGAGGGCAGCGGAGGCCAGGGGATCATCGCCAACGTGCTAGGTGTGTAGGGGAGGAGAGGAAGAACCCTCACGAGCCACTGCAGTGGGCCGCATCTAGGGCTCGCGAGGTTGAAGACAACCTGATCGAGATTGGACATTTATGCCCCTCCGGGCATGGAAGAGCCATGAATTTAACCAAGGGAAATTATGACTTTTGGTTATGTTTTCCAAACCAGCGAGCTCTTTGCATGGGAACAGGCAACGTGGCAGCTCCTGATTGGCCTAAGTAAGTAGATTTTGTAAAAATCATATCTCATTAACCGTAGCTCGGATGGATACGTGTAAAATATGGAAATTGCTCAGAAAAACGAGGGGAATCTAATAAAATATGGTTAGAAGCTAATTCCTCTTTTAATTCGAAAAGTAATGGAAGATAGCAACTTTAATACTTTAATGTTTAAAGAACCTTATTTTGTGTTGATTAATATATTTAATAGGGTTTAATGAATGATTAAAGTTGATATTAGCCTGTTAATGATAAAAAGGAACATTAGGAACAAAAAGGATGAACTTTGCATATAAATAGTTAATTTAGAGTTTCATGTGCATGAATATACTTTAAGGGGCCTTGAAACCCTAATGTTGGTAATTGCAACTTTTAATGACTTTAATTATTTGAAATCGTGAATAAAGTTGAAATATGATGAATATAAGATATTTTGAGTATAAAAGTTCCTAATTGTGGATAAATACCCTTAATGTAGAAATTAGGGTTTTCTAGTAGATAAAAGATAGAATTAATGATGAATGATGTTCATATGAGCATTAGAACATAATGAACTACAAATTGATAATAAACGAGTATAATGACTTTGTCATAGATTAAAGAGGATAAAAATGGTAGCTTTAATGAAAAAGAGGCTTAATGGACTTAATGGATGGCTAATTGTGCATTAATCTGGAATTAAGGTTATATGTTGTTAAAAGGTAACCTTAATAACTTTCGTGAAGGATGGATGAGAAAAATAGGGTTTAAGAGGGGAAGATGGAATAAAACCCTAATTGCAAAGTAAACCCTAAAATGGAATAGTACCATGAGTAGCAAGATGGTTTGGATAGTTTTTGATAAAAAGGAATTGGATGTATATTTCAGGATTGAACTGTGTACTTGCTTGTTTCTGGATTACTTGCTTGTTTGGACTATTCCTTCCTCAGAGTCTGCCTAACAGGTATGTGGTTATGCTTATGATTATCCCACATTAGTTTTCCAAGGATTTTATCGATGTTTACATCGTGGCTTGAATTAATTGTTGGATGAATTTAATTCATGCAAATTATAATGTGAATATGACTATCACATAAGAGATGTGCCTACTAGCTCAGATCCTAGTCCCCTATGTATCTTAATGGGTTGACCTAGTACATGGCTACCAATGGGGTAGGCCCATGATGACTTAGTATATGGCTACCAATGGGGTAGGTCCAGCAAGTCACTTTGAGTCAGAGATTTGGCTACCTATGGGTAGTGCCATGCGACTCAACCCTGGATATTGATCTACCTGTTAGGTAGGATCATGTGAGGTTTAATAAGGATCTACCTAGAGAGAGGTAGTATCTCAGTCCACTGTAGGGACAACACAGAGATAGAGGATAGGAAAGGATTGAGTAGTATGGTTTAAAACGTAATCTTGGCTGTTAAATGATAATTGGCTTATTACTTTGTTATTATAGTTGCATGATTATCGTTTCCCTCACATACCAGCTTCTTACTAACCGACGTTTTGTTTGTCGATGTTTTAGGTACAAATGAAAAGAACAAATAGTAAACTGCCATATGTGGAATTAAATGAGAAATAGCATGCACAGGAGGATTAGTTAGATTAGTATCTTCATGGATAGAAGTTTAGAAATCCCAGTTTTTAAAAGGTAAGCAAAGTTTTATTTTATTCCAGTTTTCACTTTAGTTGGTAAAGTTTATTAATTGTTATGGATTATTTGTCGAACCTTTGATCCGGGTTATTGATTAACGACTCTGACCTTTTGGTCTCCCTTAATTGGGGGTTACCGGGAGGCGGGGTCATTACAATTGGTATCAGAGTGAATGTTCCTCACTTAATCTTTAATAATTATTAAATTTTACAAATTCTGTAGAACCCAAGGGAGTTATTAGAGGATTGTCTGAAATATTGAGGTGTCTAGAAAAGGATCACGTCTGGGGGCTGACAATATTTTCCTTCGCATCGCTAGTCGGAATACGAGGACTCCCAGATTGTGTGACTGCCTGGCCGATGTCTTAGGATATGATACGAAATAAGATACCTTTAGGACTCTCTCATCTTGTTCATTCCTTCTCAAATCAAATTCTGTTAAGGACCTTAAGGATTAGGGTTTTCTCTCTTCTCCTCACCCTCTTGAGGTATGGGTAAGGTTAATAAGGTCTAAGGAATCCTCCACTAAATTAATGAAAAGCATGTAAATAAAATGTCATGGACATAAGCTTAATAGGTTAAGCATAAATTAAAGGATAGATACATGCTTATGTCGTATGACATGAGTTGTCCTTGCCCTGAGGAGAGACCTGAGGCTAGACCTTCTTGTAAGGAGGATGAGTAGAGAGAGTTAGTCTTGGAGGTAGAGACCTCTATTATATGTAGAGACCTGACACATCCTCTAAGGATGATGTTAACCCTAACCCTAAGTGAAGGTTAGAGAGAGAGATGACATGAAGAGTTAGATGTCATGGTATACCAGATGTTTGGATAGACATGCCTTAGATGCCATATGAGCCATGAGAAGTTGATGACCGAGTACCTTTGGCAACCCAACCCTGGGGAGGGTCGTGCATTTTGAGCGAATGATAGCTCCTTCATGGATGAGGTTAGAGAAGAACCTATAGAAACCTTATGGGCTGTTGCAAGTAGGATATAGCTTGCACCCAGAGTACATCAGTAGTACGAGCAACAAGATAAAACCGAGACCAAAAGGATAGGATGTATGGCTTATGAGATAAGCATAAGGGGCTATGGATAATCATGAGCAAACGTAAGTTTGAGCATAGGCTTCACCCGTGTAGAGGTATGCCTATGAGCTTGATCCTTCATGGAGAGATGACCTCTAGTAGTATGGCTGGATGTGGAGTTAGCTTTAGAGAGAGAAAAAAGGAACCAAGCAAGAAGGTTGGAAACCTAAAACCCTGAGATGTGAGGAACAATGGGGAGTCAAGAATGATGTGACCTAAGTGGATGATAGTGGTTGCCTCATGCATGATCCCTGAGAGGCTGATGATATCTTGGTTTCCTTTAGAGGAACCAAACCCTAGAGAGAGGATGATGCTTCTGGTATCTATGTTCCTGTGGTATAGGTGTTTACCTTCTGAGATAGGAAGAAGAGTTCCTTAGACCTGGAGAGGTTTGGTAGCAGGTTGTGAGGCCTTGTACCTTGTCGGTTGTCCTTGAGGAGGACTCAACCCTGATGTGTTGCTCGAGTAGAAGGATGACAGGGAGTGCATGTCATGCCTTATACATGCTTGATTCGTGGTTAAGAGTTTGAACAGGCATTTGGACACCCAAAGGTGAACCTAGGGTTCCTAGGCCTAAGAGGGGAAGCAGTGTACCCAATGTTCATGATGAGATTTGAGTCTCTATAGTTTCGAGCATGGTACTCCTCATGTGTAGAGGTAAAGGAAACCCCTTGAGTTAAGGGTACGTTTGATGAACCCCTCACAACTAAGTTGGTCTAATGTTGAGGATGAGAACAAGTGTGACCTAGAATGGTTTGGTATGTGTCTTCTTGTGCCTTAGTAGCTTGCTAGGGCTAAGCATGCTCATGTGGATGCATACCCTAAACATAAGGACATTTGTGACCACTGTTATCAAGGTGTAGTTTCCTCCCATCCTGGGAGAGGGACCCTTTTCTAGGGTGTATACCAGTTTTGTTGGTTTTGAGGTAACCTAAAGAGGTTTCAGAGGATCTTGTGAAGCTAAGTGAAGAGTACATGGTATGAGAATGAACCTACGAACCCATAGATAACCATCTCTACGTGCATGTGGATGTGTTACCATGGAGGTAACTGATATGGAGCCTGACCAAGGTAGGCAGGTTGCCATGACCCTATGAAATGATGGAAGTCATCCCATGAATGTAGAGAGAGAGAGATGATGAAGGCTTGGGTGAGGTTCTAATATGGACATGTACTATAATAGAATCCTAAGTCTATCCGAGGGTCAGGTAGGGATAAGACCGACGGAAGTAGGAGTTGCCTAATTCCCTAGTTGCACATGACCATAGGGTCAGGAGGTAACAACTATCATTGTCTGAGGGCCATGGGTTAGGAGATTGATCACCTTCAAGAACTCATGGGACCCAATAGGAAGATGTGTAGGGCACTCTCTGGATACATGAGGGAAAAGGGATGACCCCAAAAGTGCTGGCACCCTATAGACCTAGAGGAGATGATCAAGGATTGTGTGGTGACCCAAGTAGGTTCCAGATCAGTTTTCCATGGAAGTAATTTTTTATATCGTGATGTTTGTAGAGACATGTGGCTTGTTTCAACTTAGATTTGAAAGTGTACTGGCCAGGTGGGCTGTACCATCTCTACTCTTGGAACAGGAAGAACTCTATATTTGGACTGCAGCTAAATGCTTATTTCCTCTTGTTATGGGAGTGAGAGATAGGACAATACACATGCCATACACCAAGGGTAAAGATGACGTGAGTTGGAACATTGCTATACGGTATGAGGATAGAGATGATATTATACCTTCGTGGAACGAATGATACATGGATGGTTTACAAACACTAAGAGTATTAAGGAAATCATCTTGTGAGGATGTTTTATCATGAGCTATGTTGAATTTTCAAGTGATACAAGGTCGAGTTTGATAATCAAGAGGATGAGCTCAGAGTGTAATAACCTATATTTTTAGAAAAGAATTAACTAAGAAGAACAAAATTAAAATTTATCATAATAATAATTAGTTAAGTAAGTTTTAATATTGGTTAAAAAAGAGGGTACTTTGATATAATTATAAAATCATAAAGGGAAGTTTTCCCGGGTCTAAGAAAAACTCCTATGATTAGTAATGTTAACTAATGAGATAAACGAGTAAAGATAACTAAGGATATATCCAGCAAGAAATGCTAAAATGGTCGAAAAGGAACTATGCTTTGAAAAGTAGTGATTTAAAGAAAAAGAAAAAGTGAGTTGAATGTGAAAAAGAAGCTTAAATGGAATTGTATAAATAGTAGATGACCAACATGTGGTTGTTTGAAATATAGTAACGATAGACTCTTTTCTCCTAAAACTAATAGGGCTTATTTGCAATTATAAAACTCTATATAGCTTATCTATGTATTGCATTTAGTATGAGCCCACGAGACCATCCCCTACGTTACTAACACATTGCCATTCCTTTTTAATATTATCTCATGGCTGCCCCACACCCTCTCTCTCTCATTATCTACTACCTCATCTCACGCTCTCCCTCCCCCTCATTATTTCTCTCTCCACTCGATAGGCTACTCCCAATAACTCCCAACCACCCCCGCTCATCCCTCTTTCTCCCTATCCGTGATTGGCAATGGTTCCCACTACATTAGCAGGGACCCACCCCAGCACCTCTCTCCCTCTCTCCTCTTCCCCTTCCTCCCTCATCCCCTCCCGCACACGAGCCTGAGCACTGCGTGCCGCCGGGAACCAGCCGCTGACAACGGTGTAGGAAGGAATTCTTGGACATATACAGCCCAATGCATCCTAGTACCTCGCCACACCACAACCAACCAGAGTAAGCGGACTAGCCTTCGCCTCCAATAATCTCCAATCAACATCCAACACTGCTTTATAGCAGTCCGGTGCCCACAATTTCTTCTAGATAGACGGTGACCTGCTGTGGCCGCCTCCAATCATCGTTGACCACCAAACTTGAAAAGCAAGTTCGCAGATTCATTTCAGACCTCATATTCCTTGTATGTAGACAATCAATAGATCGAAAAGACTTCTTCCATCCCTGCTCATATCCGTGGAAGGGATGAACAGTGTGAATAAGATGGTGGTTTCGGCCGCCCAGCCTAGCCACAGAAGCCCATCTCTAGCAACAAAAATTGGTGGGTTGATAGTACAAGTCAAGGGCTACGAGGACCACCTCTCCTTTAAACCAATGAGCGTCGAGGAAGCATAATATGGTTGTCACAAACTCCCTCATATATGAAACAATACACACTGATAGATTGAACTCCATGTCTCCTTATCCTTATCTTGGTGCAACCGACCACTAAGAACCCTTCCAAAATCACCCCCCTTCACCTATATAAATAGCAACCGAGCTAGTGATGATCCATCCTCACTTCTAAACCCGTCCATATATCCTCTACCTACTCTAGTCCTCCTTCATCTTCTTCTTTCCTTCCCCATCTTCCATGTCCATCCTCTTCAAACTTGGGTCACATGAGTGACGACCAGAGGATTCCCTAGCACCCTTGTGAGTCATACCATGCAATGAATCACCCACCTTCCCCTCCTTTGTTCATTGATCTTCACTTACAATCTTCCACCCATGAGCCCCTAGCAACATGCACAAATGTATTCATGCATCATAATCAAACCCATTATGGAAAAAGAAATGAGGGAGAATGAGACATGATAACTTTGTAGTTTGGATGAATGCTTCAAGAAAAAGAGATCGGCATCAAGGTTCAACCAAATGAATAGGAAGCCTTTGATGAGTAAAGAGAGGTATGGAGTACCATTTGCTGAGTCATCACCTTGCTTCACAATTTTTTGTATGGAGTATCCTTTTGATGAGTCATCTTGATACATAGATTGTTATATTCAATATCTAAACACCATGCTTACATTTGTTTTGAAAGGAATCGTAATCCTTTTGATGAGTCATCACCTCTCATTTATGGGCCTTCCCTAAGACGATTATCATGTACAATGTATTAATATCATTAACGTAAGATTACCATATAATTAAAGAGTTGATGTGGCAAAGTGGATTTTCACCAATCTTTGCTCAAATTACTATTTTGCCCTCATTATACCTACTAATGGTCCCAAATTATTTTTCTTGTCTTCATAATCATTATTGAGACCCAAATCCAAGATATGGTGACCAATGTAGTTTTTATACACATTATAGCACTTCAAATTGGATTAAATCATCACTTTGTCCAAAGAATCAAATTGATCCATCAAACTTCATAATTTGGTTCCTAAACTTTTATAAATATTCCCCAGATTTTTGTGAATCTATGGTCCAAATTTCATTGCAATTGGACATTCCTACTAGTTTCTATGATTTTTCGAAGTTTAATGCTAAAAAAACCTTTTTATTTTGCTCTTTTATGACTATTTCCAAGTCAGCAATCCAAGGCTCACCTTGGGGATGAATTCCAGCCCTTAGATCAGCCCCGCTCAGATCAGAGCCCGATCTCACGGCCACTGACTTGTCTTCTACCTCCCGCAATCAGCGGGGAGGAGTAAATGAAGACTAAAGAGCGAGATCTCGCGCATACGACCTTGATTCAAAATTCTAATCGAGAGGGAATGTTCACCTCATGATTTCACGCTCACCAAACCCTATTTTGACTGGCTTTCACACCTTGTTATGCTGCAAAAACACCCCCTCGCTCTCCCCTCTCTTTTTGGCGGCCATGGCTGCCACCCAAGATCGGTAGCCCTAAAACCTAGCCCCTACCCTATAAAAAAAGGGGTCCCTCATGCTCGCAAGATCCCCACCAAGCTACGAGCCTTGCTCTTGCTCTCTCGTTTAGCCTCGAACATTCCATTTTCTTGCTTCAATCCCCTGCTACTGCAAAGTGCAAACGGCGCCGCCGCCCAACCCTGTTGGGCGTTCCTCCCTTGCACCACCAGGCCGCTTCCTTTGGCCACCACGAGCTTTGTGAGGTCACTGTGAGTTCGAGCGGCACCTTCCTGACCCACTCCGACGCCTCCTACTCTTGATCCCCCTTTCACCGATGAGGCCCTCCATTAGGTAGCCTCTGTTCGCGTGAGACCTGGAGGAGACGAGGAATGTCCCCAAACCGTTTGGTTTAAGAGGGACCGGCCAACCTGGTTGAACCAAATGAATTGTTGATGAACCACTCAATTAAGGATTGAACCGTGATTATGAACCAAATCACTAAGCCAACAAGCCACTTCGATCACATGGTGCAATCTGGACCGCTCATCTTGAATCAAACGATCATGTAATTTCTCAATTTAAGGTATTCCCTATTTCCTCTCTACTCAAAAATCAATAAATTGGCCTAATCTTGTTTAAATCATATCTCCTGATTCCTAGCTCCAAAATGCACAAATAAATAGTCTATTTTGATCAAAAAAACCCAATTAATCCACTAAAAATACTTTTGATATCCGATTACAAATGTTGTTCATTGATATCCCTATATTTGATATATTGCTTATTTAGTTTATCAAATGGAACAATAATGATGTATAATCTTTTGAAACCTGATTCCAAACTATGATCACCGATTCACCTAAATCTTCATCTATTGATTATGTAAATTGTCTAAATGACTCGATTTGTGGTTAATCATGACGAAATGCTAAAAACCCTAGATTTGGACTCTGATGATTATCTTGTAACCTTGATCTAATATGTTTGAATCATCTACTCATGAGAATGAATAATTAGTAATTTAGATCTATTTACTGGATTCAATCTTGATTATAATCTTTATGATGAGTAATCTTGATCTTGCAAAATAATTGACATAGTGTTGTCCCACCAATCTGATCTTGAATTCAAATGATGTTAGAACAACATGATGATCTAAAGATTTGATGATGACTTGGATAATGATCATAAATTAGGGTTAACACATATAATCCTAGAAAACCTAGGTATGTCATTCACACTCGAATATATTGTATACTTGAAATAATGTTGGACATATTGGAATATTGATTATAAGTGAATGACCCAACCCTAAGGTTGACATAGGAAAAGTGTAACCCTAATCTCAAATATTGAAACCTGATATTCTAAACATCATGATCTTGACCCTTGATCCAATCTTGATGATTTAGGATCTAACTCAAGGGTTGACCTATTGGTCGGATATTGATTATACTCGAAATCTCGGTGAAAGGTACGCTATTATATGACTCCTCTTTGATTGTATTGAAGATACTTTTATGTATCTCTTGATTGTATACTTGGCTATTTATTTGGATGAGCTACTGTTCCCTATGATTAGTCTTCTGTTTTTCTATACTATATTTTGAAAAACATGAAAACATAAATTGCATTACCATTATGACTGCCTGTATATTGATAATGATGATGATATTGATAATGTTGATATAGAGTACAACAACCCCCTCATTGGAGGTGGGACTTGTACATTGGCCTCCTATGTTCCTGTAACACCCCTGACCTGTGTTATGACCTAACCCTGGAAGTTTTGCCTAAATATGTAATTAATGTACTTATGAACACTCCCTGGCATGTAATTAAGTTCCTCGGGAACATTTACTTTCAATTTCGCTCCTTTTTGTATAAAGTTGTAGCATTGTGTTGTATGCATGGACCTATGTGCAAATTACCCAGTTTAAGGGTTGAACTTGCAAAATTCACAAGATAAGATGTTCCTTTGATGTTGAGACATCATGAGAATGGTTATGGTAAAGTTTGAGGGATTTCCCAAGCTTGAGCACCAAGGTGCAGCTGTGGAAGCAATTCCCATGCTTAGAAACCCTAATGTGGGTTAAAGTGCAATTTACCCAAATTGAGGGGTCCAAGTTGTAATTCTTAATATCTAGAATATCTTTTATGACTCTTATCATCATTTAGAGTAGAAATGATGAAAGGGATACATCATTTAATAATCAGATGAGAAAAATGACCTTTGTGATAGAAATCACCTAGAATGGGTATGAAAACCTTTCATGTATGTACCCTAGTTGAAGGTTGGATTCCTTTACCCCTAGATCTTGAGATTTCATGAGATTTGCATAAGGATAGATAGGTTTGGTCGTGCCTTTGAGCAAGGAGGGACCTAGATGTGATTTCCAATCTTGTGAGGTCCTTAGGGTGTAAAAGAGGCTAAAGTATATAAGCCCTTTTCCCTTGCAATTAAGTGAACGAACTTTCTTTCCTTCACTTCTCTTCTTTTCTTGCTCAAACGGCCAAGGATAGCTCTGGAGCTCAGGGGGGGCGACCAACCTGTTCAAGGTAAGAAAACCCCACCTTCTAGCTCGAATTCATGGAGGAATTCACTTTCTAAGGTTGGTTTTATGGTTAGCTTACTTAGTCTTCTTGTTCTAGCCGACCAAAGCAACGTTTCCTTGGAGAATTCACCTCTGACCAAGTTGTGGAAGCTCAAGGACGCCATTAAAGCTTGGATCTTGAAGGCTTGGAGCTCTAAGATCAACCTTTAGGCGGGTTTTATAACTCTAAACTTATGCTTTATATGTATGCTCAATTCTTGCAATTTACTTGGTAAATTCTCCTTCTACCACCCTTCTTCCTTGCACGTTTGCAAGAAAATCAGTGGAGAAACCGACCTTGCAAGAGGTTGAAGATGAGGGGCGTGATTCCCTATGTTACTTTTTCAAACGACCTTGGACCCTTTCGGTCCAAACGGTTGCAAACCGTTTGGGTTCAAACGGTTTCAAACCGTTTGCTCTCAAACGGTCTTGCAAGACCGTTTGGATTGAAACGGTCTCAAGACCGTTTGAAAGGGTTGACCAAAGGACGACCGTTTGAGGGTCTGTTCCTAACATATTGAATTTCATCTCTGCAAAGAATCAAAGTCTAATTCTTAACCAATTGAAAGTTGAAGGCACTTCAACATGAAACCCTAATCGGGTGAAAGAGTGCTGATTTGACATATAGATCTTGTTGAGTTTTGGGTTGAAGGACCCAAACGGTCTCAAAACCGTTTGGGGATTTCTCCAAACGGTCCTAAGACCGTTTGGGCACAACCCAAGACCGTTTGAAGGTCTAGGGTTAAGTTAATCTAATGGTTTGAGGGTCCAATTGTAGGAAATTGATGAATTGATGAAAATTGCTGATTTTGACCTAATTGGACTTCAACCTTAGTCAAAACGACTTGGATTTTGGTCAAACTTTGGGCAAACGGTCTCAAGACCGTTTGGATGGTGTCCAAACGACCTCAAGACCGTTTGGTCCAAGTTTGAGCCCAATTGGAGGTCAATTGATAGGTTCAACCTTGAATTGATTCACATTGTTGAACATTGATGACCAATCGAATTAAAACCCTAATTGAGGAGGATTGAACCCTAATTGGCTTGCAATTGAGGGTCAATTGGATGTCTAAGTGGTTAAGGCTAACCCTAACTGACTCAAATTATAAGTGGTTAGCATAGCTTTGACCATTTGAGGACTTCAACACACATATCCATGAACATTGGTAACCTTTGAACCACTTTGGAGGTCCAAACGGTTTGAGCCCTTTTTGGACCAAACGGTCTCAAGACCGTTTGGATACAAACGGTCTCAAGACCGTTTGGGGCCAAACGGTCTCAAGACCGTTTGGGCTCAAACGACCTCAGGATCGTTTGGTCCAATCGATCTCAAGTAAGTTTGATCAAACGGTCTCAAACCGATTGAAGCTCCAAACGGTTGGGAAGTCAACCCTTCCAAACGGTCTTCACCTCCAAACGGTCTCAAGACCGTTTGGATCCAAACGGTCTCAAGACCGTTTGGGGTCAAACGGTCTCAAGACCGTTTGGGTGGTTGAAACCGTTTGAAGGTTGAAACCGTTTGGAGATTGGTGATGGTTTGTACTTAACCATTTGATGATGTAATTAGTTCAATGATGATTCAATCTAAACCCTAATGGTAACCTAGGTCATTAAGGGACTATGTGATTAGTGAGTTAACTCATGATGGTAATCATGTGGCAAATTACCAAAATACCCTTGAGGGGTCTAAAGGGGTAAAACCTTGTTCTAATCAAACCCTAATCACATGATGTTGATGTTTTGGATCATGTTAGTCAATGGAGACTTATCTCAACCTGATCTAGAGTGGTATTGTCACCATCTACCAGTGAAAGGAGAGAGAAAGTATTTCTAGAGAGAGAAAGTATCTTAGAGAGAGAAAATACCCTTTTTAGGAGGAAACTCTAGTGAGATACTTCATTTACACATGAATGTGCATGATTAGGGAATGACCCACCTATGTGAGGTCATGGAAACCCTATTTATAATATCTAATGGATCTTAATTCTAATTAAGAGCCTTAATGATGATGTTTCTATTACATAATGATGTAATGAGTACAATTCACCATGGAGTGAATAGTAAACCCTAATTTTAGGGTGATAACATGAAAGATGAACAGTAAACCCTAATTGACAGGGTTATTGAATTAAACCCTAGTTGAGGGTGATTCCATGTGAAACCCTAGTTGAGGGTGATTCCAAGTGAAACCCTAATTGGGAATGCATCCCTAATTATTGAATTGTTTATGATTATCTGTTGAACTAACCGTGCAGGTTATTATGAGATAATGGTCATACCCAGGTATGAAATACCATGTTATATTCATTGAAAGCATGTCTTAAGCTTTATGAATAGTGAATCATCTTGATGCACTGCTAAGTGACATCTTTTGTGATTTATGGGTTGTAAGAGCCATAAACACCATCAAGGTCATGCTTGACAGATGACTTGTGATGAGATAATTGAGAACTGGTAATTGAAATGAGTTAGGCCTGCTACATTTTAGTATTCTCATATATAGTTGTGTTGTTGTATGATGATAAGAATACTGAATGTACCTAACTAATCAAGTGAAATGTAGAGCCCTGATCATAGATCCATCATTGTCAGAGTCTAAATGATGGTGAAATAGGTTTTCCTCAGGGAACTCCTGGATCACATACTTTTGAGTATGTGGGGTACATGGATGTGTAGAACCTTACATCCTAGTGTAGGTATTTGATGTAGATTCTTGTAGTCCGTCATACCTTCACTATAAAAGAAAAGGTGAGAGGATGATGTAGATTCTAGTAGTCCATCAGACCCCACCATAAAGTCCTAAAGGTGAGATGTATATCTACACTCCCTTAAAGACACAAACACCGCATCGATAAAAGATAAACAAGAAATCTTCCGATGACGAAGAGAGTACAGAACGCCACTGTAACTCTAAAATAGCGAAGGTCCAGTTTACCCTGGAGAGCTATAACAAAAGATATCCCGCCAGATATCTAACATTCGATCCTCTAACTGACTGAGGAAGATGAGGTCATAAGAATCCGGCTCTTTTAATGACCTATGTATGATACTGATGTGACTTCTTAGCGATCAGTTGGAGTATGAGTGGTAAGCCTCATCTCCACAGGGCATAACAATAATGTTTGAAAAACATAATCAACAACGTAGTATATCTGTTAGAGTTATCTACGAGATATTTGATTAATGTTATCTTGAATAGCATAGATGTTCTCATATTTTAATATTGATTGAACTCTTGCTCATCATCAGAACTGCTAGTGAATATCTTGAAGGCTCTTATTGCTTTAGTTATTCCTTGCTTTGCTTATAAAGCCTAGTGGAGAGTTATAACTCTCGCTGGGGCAATTATGTATAATTGTCTCACCCCGTAGACTTCTACTTTTTAGGTGGTCGTCGAAGACGGAGGAACAAGAACACAGGTGACCAATCCCAGCAACAGCAGCATCAGGAGCAGTAAATATCTCAGGTGGAGATCTAGCCTGCTTCATGGTGTAGTTAGAGTCAATTCCTATGTGTCCTCTGTACTCTCAGGTCCTGGAGTGTTTTGGAGTATGAATTCTTGAGAATTTTGGTATCATGTTGTATATAATTACTCAAGAAGTAATTGTCAGTAATGTAAACAGTTAAATCCTTTTTCTATGGAAAAGGTTTGTGGTTTCAGGCTCTTGTCTCGAAAAGTTTTAATTTCCCGTGATTTTTGTCTTCTGCTGTTTACCGATTGCTTCCACACATGATTAAATCGGGCTTAATTCGTGGTTTGGAGATCGGAGCCCACAATTAAGTGGTATCAGAGCCCCAGGTTCAGTCGAGTCTACAGAGGCATAGGACTTAGGATGTCGAGTCTACTTTTAGTACTCCTTCCTCATCTAATAGAATCTTCTGCTCCTTAGGAGAAGAAAATACTTAAGAATGTCAGAGCCACATGATGAGTATGTGGAAGAAAGTAGTGCCAGTGCACCTCAAGGCGGTGCAGGAGTACCAGAGGTGGAACAGCCTGTACTAGAACAACCTAGAGAGCCACCCCAGCTTGACCCAGCTGACATGGGTAACCCAGCAGTCCAGACAATGTTTGGGCAGTTCATGACTTCCATGACACATATAACCGACAGGTTGCCTATGCCTGCACCTAGGGCACCTGTCCAGCCTGAGGGGCAAGGTATCGGGAAGACGTTCGAGCGACTACGTCGTGTCGGAGCTACCGAGTACCATGGGACTGCTGACCCCGCAGATGCTGATCTGTGGTTGACAGAGCTGGAGAAGGCTTTTAGGATCCTCAACATCCCTGAAGCTGA
Source organism: Alisma plantago-aquatica (assembly GCA_963693085.1). Lineage (NCBI taxonomy): Eukaryota > Viridiplantae > Streptophyta > Magnoliopsida > Alismatales > Alismataceae > Alisma > Alisma plantago-aquatica. The sequence continues at coordinate 631,315,153 of OY856415.1, forward strand.
GAAGGTTAGACATGCTGTCTATCTTCTCAAAGGAAGTGCTGGTCACTGGTGGACCATGGAAGAGCAGAAGAGACCTGGAATAGAGATCTCGTGGGAAGATTTTCGGCGGGAGTTTGTCCAAAGATATTTCCCAAAGACCTTCCTAGACGAGAAAATCTCTCAGTTTGAGAGACTGAGACAGGGTATGATGAACATTAGCGAGTATGAAGCTAAGTTTATGGAGTTGTTGCGGTTCTGTCCGCACATGGCTGCTACGGATGAAGAGAGAATCAGGAGATTTGAGAAGGGGTTGAATGCTGACATGTCTACCCCAGTGTCTGCCTTAGAGAACCGAGAGAGATTCTCTACCTTCGTTGAGTCAGTCTGAAGGATAGAGAGATCTGTGGTTGAGAAGAGGCAAACACAGAAGAGGTATCCACAGTTCCAGGGTTCTTCATCTATGGACTTTAAGAAATCTAGATCCTCTGCACCTAACCCCCCACCATCTAGATCTAGTCCTCAGACTCAGTGGTCTCCTAGTAGAGGTAGAGGAAGAGGACAACCACCTCGGGGGACACAGAGTTCTGCATCAATGTCTGCTACCGGACCACAAAGATCGCAAGAAGGAAGATGCTACAACTGTGGTAAGGTGGGACATTTGATGAAGGACTGCCGATCTAGGCCTGTCAGTGTGACACAGCCTCCGAGACAAGGACAACAGGGATCATAGGGAGGACAATCTCAAGGAACAGGTCGAGGACGCGGGCAAGCATCTCAAGCTGGATCATCAGCACCACCTCAACCACAGGCTACGGCGAGGTTCTATGCTATGAACCCACCAGAGGCGGTGGTCAATCCACAAGTAGTGACAGGTCAGATGGAACTTTTATATTCTGATATGTCTAAATCTTGTGTAGTATCTGTTTTGATTGACCCGGGTGATACGCACTCTTTCATCACTCGAAGAGTGATTCGTAACTCCAATATGATAACTAGTCATAGGGCAGATAAGTTGTTGTTGGAGACTCCGTTGAGTGGGTATGCTGTTCTGCAAGAAGTATGCTCTCTTTGTGTACTTTCCTTTTCTAAGCATCGCATTCAAGTGGATCTTATACCGCTTGATATGCAAGGATTTGATATAATCCTAGGGATGGATACCTTGGAAAGGTATCGAGTTGTCTTGGATTGTGAGTCCAAGCTGGCTGTGTTTGCTGATGAAAGCAACACATGGATCTTTCAAGGTGAAAGAAAGATTCTACCCACCTGTCTTGTATCAGCTATGGTTGCTGATAAGTTGATGAGGCAAGGATGCTACGCATTCTTAGCCCACGTGGTAGACGTTACCAAGGGGAGTTCCAACCCTGCTGAAATTCCGATAGTCTGGGAATTCGAGGATGTGTTTCCCGAAGAACTTCCTGGTATACCACCACCCCGGGAAATTGATTTTGAGATCAATTTGGTCCCAGATACGAAACTCATAGCCCAGACTCCATATAGGATGGCACCTGCTGAGATGGCAGAACTCAAGAAACAGCTTCAAGAGTTACTTGAGAAGGGTTTCATCCGACCGAGTACCTCACCTTGGGGTGCTCCGGTTTTGTTTGTTAAAAAGAAAGATGGATCGATGCGGTTATGCATTGATTATAGACAACTCAATAAAGTAACAATAAAGAATAAGCATCCTTTGCCGAGGATTGATGATCTTTTCGACCAGTTGCGTGGGGCAACAGTCTTTTCCAAGATAGACTTAAGGTCCGGATATCATCAAATCCGCATTAAGGACAGTGACATATCCAAGTCTGCCTTTAGGACAAGATATGGTCACTATGAGTTCACAGTTATGTCGTTTGGACTAACCAATGCACCGGCTGCATTTATGGAACTCATGAATAGAGTCTTTCGACCTTTTCTTGATCAGTGTGTTGTCGTCTTCATAGATGACATACTGATTTATAGTAAGGATGCTCAGCAGCATGAGCAGCACCTTCGCCGGACTTTGACCTTGCTAAGGGAACATAAGCTATACACTAAGTTTAGAAAGTGTGAGTTTTGGTTATCTAAAGTATCCTTCCTTGGACATGTGGTATCTGCCTCGGGAATTCGTGTTGACCCTGCAAAGATAGAGTCTGTTCTGCAGTGGGAACAACCGAAGACACCGACGAAGATTAGAAGTTTCTTGGGGTTAGCTGGTTATTATCGAAGGTTTATTAAAAATTTCAGTTCTATAGCCTTACCTTTGACCAAGTTAACCCAAAAGGATGTTCCTTTTTCTTGGAGTGATAAGTGTCAACAGTCTTTTCAGCTGTTGAAAGAGAGGTTAACAAGTGCGCTGGTGCTTGTGTTACCTGAGCAAGGAAAGGAATATATAATCTTTTGTGATGCCTCCAAGAATGGACTTGGATGTGTGTTGATGCAGGATAAACAAGTGATTTCTTTTGCTTCCCGACAGCTTAAGAAACACGAGAAGAATTATCCGACACACGATCTAGAGTTAGCTGCTGTGGTCCATGCTTTGAAAATCTGGAGACATTATCTCTACGGAGAAACTTTTCAGATTTTCACAGACCACAAGAACCTTAAGTACATCTTCACTCAGCATGAGCTTAATATGAGGCAACGTCGCTGGATGGAGTTAATCAAGGACTACGATTGTACAATTGATTACCATCCGGGCAAAGCCAATGTGGTTGCTGATGCCTTGAGTAGGAAATCAGCAACATCAACCATGGATAGGGCACAACTAAGTTCCTTAGTATGCTCTAGAAGAGATATGCTTATCTCTTTAAGGCAAGACAATGTGCAGTTGAAGGCATCATTGTTAGCTGGTCTGTTAGATGAGATGCAGATTAAACCTACCTTAAGAGAGCAGATAAAGGAGGCACAACAAGTAGATGTTTTTGTACAGCAGATTAGATCTGAGTTTGGAGATGAGAAGCGAGAAGGTTTTCATGAGTCAGATGACCAGATGGCATGCTATCATGGAAGGATGATAGTGCCAGATGTGGACAACCTGAGGAAGTTAGTCCTGGAAGAAGCTCATTCTTCGATGTATGCTATGCATCCAGGGAGCACCAAGATGTATCGAAACTTGAAAGATATGTATTGGTGGCCTGGGATGAAGAAGGATGTAGTTGAGTTTGTTCTGAGGTGTCCTGTGTGTCAGCAGGTCAAGGCTGAACACCAGAGACCTGTAGGAATAATGCAACCCTTACCCATACCACAGTGGAAGTGGGACCATGTAACCATGGACTTTGTTGTTGGCCTACCCAGGACAAACAAAGGACATGATTCCATTTGGGTAGTTGTTGATAGGTTGACAAAGACAGCGCATTTCTAATTACCTGTCAAAACAACCTATACTGCTGAAAGGTTATCCCAGATATATGTCCAAGAGATAGTGTGTTTGCACGGAGTTCCTGTCACTATAGTTTCTGACAGAGGTCCCCAGTTTACAAGTCGCTTTTGGGAACAGTTACACAGAGTCCTAGGCACCAAGCTAAGGTTTAGTACAGCCTTTCATACCCAGACTGATGGACAGTCAGAAAGAACTATACAGACCTTAGAAGATATGTTGAGAGCATGTGTTCTCCAGTTTACCGGGAGTTGGGATCTACATCTAAGCTTGATAGAGTTTGCCTATAACAATAGCTATCAACATAGCATTGATATGGCACCATATGAAGCCTTATATGGTAGACGTTGTAGATCACCCTTGTGTTGGTATGAAACTGGTGAGCACCAGTTGTTAGGCCCTGATCTTGTGCAGCAAACTACAGAAAAGATTAAAGTTATACAACAACAGCTTAAGATTGCACAAGATAGGCAGAAGTCGTATGCCGATAAACGTCGTAGACCCCTAGAATTTCAAGTTGGAGACAAAGTGTATCTCAAGGTCTCACCTTGGAAAGGAGTCCTTCGTTTTGGGAAGAAAGGAAAGTTAGCTCCTAGATTTATGGGACCTTATCCAATTTTTGAAAAAGTTGGGAAGGTGGCCTATAGACTAGAGTTACCTCTGGAGTTGCAGAAGCTACACCCTGTGTTTCACATTTCCATGCTGAGGAAATGTCATCCAGATACCGAGTCAGTTCTACAACCTATGGAAGTAGAATTGAATGAAGATATAACGTATGAGGAGGGACCAGTGTCAATCCTCGATAACAGAACTAAAAAGTTAAAGAAGAAGGATATAAGCCTTGTAAAAGTCCTCTGGAACCATCGTGGTGTTGAAGAAGCCACTTGGGAACTAGAAGATGAAATGAGAAGAAAATATCCTGCTCTTTTCTTATAATATGCTTTATCGATTTCGGGGACGAAATCCTTTTGAAGGGGTAAAGAATTTGTAACACCCCTGACCTGGGTTATGACCTAACCCTGGAAGTTTTGCCTAAATATGTAATTAATATACTTATGAACACTCCCTGGCATGTAATTAAGTTCCTCAGGAACATTTACTTTCAATTTCGCTCCTTTTTGTATAAAGTTGTAGCATTGTGTTGTATGCAGGGACCTATGTGCAAATTACCCAGTTTAAGGGTTGAACTTGCAAAATTCACAAGATAAGATGTTCCTTTGATGTTGAGACATCATGAGAATGGTTATGGTAAAGTTTGAGGGATTTCCCAAGCTTGAGCACCAAGGTGCAGCTGTGGAAGCAATTCCCATGCTTAGAAACCCTAATGTGGGTTAAAGTGCAATTTACCCAAATTGAGGGGTCCAAGTTGTAATTCTTAATATCTAGAATATCTTTTATGACTCTTATCATCATTTAGAGTAGAAATGATGAAAGGGATACATCATTTAATAATCAGATGAGAAAAATGACCTTTGTGATAGAAATCACCTAGAATGGGTATGAAAACCTTTCATGTATGTACCCTAGTTGAAGGTTGGATTCCTTTACCCCTAGATCTTGAGATTTCATGAGATTTGCATAAGGATAGATAGGTTTGGTCGTGCCTTTGAGAAAGGAGGGACCTAGATGTGATTTCCAATCTTGTGAGGTCCTTAGGGTGTAAAAGAGGCTAAAGTATATAAGCCCTTTTCCCTTGTAATTAAGTGAACGAACTTTCTTTCCTTCACTTCTCTTCTTTTCTTGCTCAAACGACCAAGGATAGCTCTGGAGCTCAGGGGGGGGGCGACCAACCTGTTCAAGGTAAGAAAACCCCACCTTCTAGCTCGAATTCATGGAGGAATTCACTTTCTAAGGTTGGTTTTATGGTTAGCTTACTTAGTCTTCTTGTTCTAGCCGACCAAAGCAACGTTTCCTTGGAGAATTCACCTCTGACCAAGTTGTGGAAGCTCAAGGACGCCATTAAAGCTTGGAGCTTGAAGGCTTGGAGCTCTAAGATCAACCTTTAGGCGGGTTTTATAACTCTAAACTTATGCTTTATATGTATGCTCAATTCTTGCAATTTACTTGGTAAATTCTCCTTCTACCACCCTTCTTCCTTGCACGTTTGCAAGAAAATCAGTGGAGAAACCGACCTTGCAAGAGGTTGAAGATGAGGGGCGTGATTCCCTATGTTACTTTTTCAAACGACCTTGGACCCTTTCGGTCCAAACGGTTGCAAACCGTTTGGGTTCAAACGGTTTCAAACCGTTTGCTCTCAAACGGTCTTGCAAGACCGTTTGGATTGAAACGGTCTCAAGACCGTTTGAAAGGGTTGACCAAAGGACGACCATTTGAGGGTCTGTTCCTAACATATTGAATTTCATCTCTGCAAAGAATCAAAGTCTAATTCTTAACCAATTGAAAGTTGAAGGCACTTCAACATGAAACCCTAATCGGGTGAAAGAGTGCTGATTTGACATATAGATCTTGTTGAGTTTTGGGTTGAAGGACCCAAACGGTCTCAAGACCGTTTGGGGATTTCTCCAAACGGTCCTAAGACCGTTTGGGCACAACCCAAGACCGTTTGAAGGTCTAGGGTTAAGTTAATCTAATGGTTTGAGGGTCCAATTGTAGGAAATTGATGAATTGATGAAAATTGCTGATTTTGACCTAATTGGACTTCAACCTTAGTCAAAATGACTTGGATTTTGGTCAAACTTTGGGCAAACGGTCTCAAGACCGTTTGGATGGTGTCCAAACGACCTCAAGACCGTTTGGTCCAAGTTTGAGCCCAATTGGAGGTCAATTGATAGGTTCAACCTTGAATTGATTCACATTGTTGAACATTGATGACCAATCGAATTAAAACCCTAATTGAGGAGGATTGAACCCTAATTGGCTTGCAATTGAGGGTCAATTGGATGTCTAAGTGGTTAAGGCTAACCCTAACTGACTCAAATTATAAGTGGTTAGCATAGCTTTGACCATTTGAGGACTTCAACACACATATCCATGAACATTGGTAACCTTTGAACCACTTTGGAGGTCCAAACGGTTTGAGCCCTTTTTGGACCAAACGGTCTCAAGACCGTTTGGGCTCAAACGACCTCAGGATCGTTTGGTCCAATCGATCTCAAGTAAGTTTGATCAAACGGTCTCAAACCGATTGAAGCTCCAAACGGTTGGGAAGTCAATCCTTCCAAACGGTCTTCACCTCCAAACGGTCTCAAGACCGTTTGGGGTCAAACGGTCTCAAGACCGTTTGGGTGGTTGAAACCGTTTGAAGGTTGAAACCGTTTGGAGATTGGTGATGGTTTGTACTTAACCATTTGATGATGTAATTAGTTCAATGATGATTCAATCTAAACCCTAATGGTAACCTAGGTCATTAAGGGACTATGTGATTAGTGAGTTAACTCATGATGGTAATCATGTGGCAAATTACCAAAATACCCTTGAGGGGTCTAAAGGGGTAAAACCTTGTTCTAATCAAACCCTAATCACATGATGTTGATGTTTTGGATCATGTTAGTCAATGGAGACTTATCTCAACCTGATCTAGAGTGGTATTGTCACCATCTACCAGTGAAAGGAGAGAGAAAGTATTTCTAGAGAGAGAAAGTATCTTAGAGAGAGAAAATACCCTTTTTAGGAGGAAACTCTAGTGAGATACTTCATTTACACATGAATGTGCATGATTAGGGAATGACCCACCTATGTGAGGTCATGGAAACCCTATTTATAATATCTAATGGATCTTAATTCTAATTAAGAGCCTTAATGATGATGTTTCTATTACATAATGATGTAATGAGTACAATTCACCATGGAGTGAATAGTAAACCCTAATTTTAGGGTGATAACATGAAAGATGAACAGTAAACCCTAATTGACAGGGTTATTGAATTAAACCCTAGTTGAGGGTGATTCCATGTGAAACCCTAGTTGAGGGTGATTCCAAGTGAAACCCTAATTGGGAATGCATCCCTAATTATTGAATTGTTTATGATTATCTGTTGAACTAACCGTGCAGGTTATTATGAGATAATGGTCATACCCAGGTATGAAATACCATGTTATATTCATTGAAAGCATGTCTTAAGCTTTATGAATAGTGAATCATCTTGATGCACTGCTAAGTGACATCTTTTGTGATTTATGGGTTGTAAGAGCCATAAACACCATCAAGGTCATGCTTGACAGATGACTTGTGATGAGATAATTGAGAACTGGTAATTGAAATGAGTTAGGCCTGCTACATTTTAGTATTCTCATATATAGCTGTGTTGTTGTATGATGATAAGAATACTGAATGTACCTAACTAATCAAGTGAAATGTAGAGCCCTGATCATAGATCCATCATTGTCAGAGTCTAAATGATGGTGAAACAGGTTTTCCTCAGGGAACTCCTGGATCACATACTTTTGAGTATGTGGGGTACATGGATGTGTAGAACCTTACATCCTAGTGTAGGTATTTGATGTAGATTCTTGTAGTCCGTCATACCTTCACTATAAAAGAAAAGGTGAGAGGATGATGTAGATTCTAGTAGTCCATCAGACCCCACCATAAAGTCCTAAAGGTGAGATGTATATCTACACTCCCTTAAAGACACAAACACCGCATCGATAAAAGATAAACAAGAAATCTTCCGATGACGAAGAGAGTACAGAACGCCACTGTAACTCTAAAATAGCGAAGGTCCAGTTTACCCTGGAGAGCTATAACAAAAGATATCCCGCCAGATATCTAACATTCGATCCTCTAACTGACTGAGGAAGATGAGGTCATAAGAATCCGGCTCTTTTAATGACCTATGTATGATACTGATGTGACTTCTTAGCGATCAGTTGGAGTATGAGTGGTAAGCCTCATCTCCACAGGGCATAACAATAATGTTTGAAAAACATAATCAACAGCGTAGTATATCTGTTAGAGTTATCTACGAGATATTTGATTAATGTTATCTTGAATAGCATAGATGTTCTCATATTTTAATATTGATTGAACTCTTGCTCATCATCAGAACTGCTAGTGAATATCTTGAAGGCTCTTATTGCTTTAGTTATTCCTTGCTTTGCTTATAAAGCCTAGTGGAGAGTTATAACTCTCGCTGGGGCAATTATGTATAATTGTCTCACCCCGTAGACTTCTACTTTTTAGGTGGTCGTCGAAGACGGAGGAACAAGAACACAGGTGACCAATCCCAGCAACAGCAGCATCAGGAGCAGTAAATATCTCAGGTGGAGATCTAGCCTGCTTCATGGTGTAGTTAGAGTCAATTCCTATGTGTCCTCTGTACTCTCAGGTCATGGAGTGTTTTGGAGTATGAATTCTTGAGAATTTTGGTATCATGTTGTATATAATTACTCAAGAAGTAATTGTCAGTAATGTAAACAGTTAAATCCTTTTTCTATGGAAAAGGTTTGTGGTTTCAGGCTCTTGTCTCGAAAAGTTTTAATTTCCCGTGATTTTTGTCTTCCGCTGTTTACCGATTGCTTCCACACATGATTAAATCGGGCTTAATTCGTGGTTTGGAGATCGGAGCCCACAGTTCCTATGGTGAGAAGGAGCCCAGTGACTTACCCCATCGCGTTGGGGCGATAAAGTCACACAAAAATATATAAGCATGCTTCTCGAATTACAGCATAATGGGAACTCGTAATAAAAATTGAATTGTTGAATAACAACCTTTTTGTCGAATGATATTGAATGTTTGGAAATCGTTTGTTATACTTTGAAATATAAGTCCTGCCAAGTATACATATTTTCTTATAAACTGTTTTTCTTGATTTTGATAGCGTATCGTGCAATTGCATGATTGTGTCTCGATTTTCTTGATTTTAGGCAATGCATATGGAATAAGATCGCTTCCGCACTCATACATTCTGATGACAAAAATAAAACAGATATATCTCCATATTGGGTTAGTTTGTTCTTTAATTATCCAGTTTTTGAGTTATTTATTTCTTATTGTATATGCCAGTGTGTTGGATCCTATCGGGCCACTCAGGGATGGGCGCTTCAATCCTCTTTCTACTGTCTAGGCAGTAGGATTGGGATTGGGGTAAAAACGGTTCTGTGACAATTGGTATCAGAGCTTACACACTCTCATATACTCTAAGTAAATAATTTCTCAAGTTTTCCTACACCCAAGAAATCCTAATGTCCATAATGGTGAAAATTGAGGTGTCTAGGCTCGGGGTCCTGGCATAATTTCTCCTATCTTTCTTCACGGTGGTTGAGATCCCCCGCTCTACCTGGCCTTAATTGATCTAGAATTGGACCTAAAGGTTCTCTTGTGAAATCGTAGAGAGTCTTCTAGCATCTCATCTCTTCCTTAAGAACTATCCTAAGCCACCCATGTAGATGAAGATTAGGTAGTCTTCTCATCCTTTCATGTGGTCCTCTCTTGTGACCTTTTACCACATGATGTCTCGATTATGGGTAGCTTATACATGGGAAAAGTGAATATCGCTAAATCTTGAAAGTTGATACCATGATCTGACTTGAATTTGAAAACTCGATTTTGATCAATTAATTTTGAAACCAAACATTGATGTATGATCCCTAATATCATGAACACTCAAATTAGTTAAAACTTGATTATATGCTTCCTATGTTGAGGTAAATCTTGATTTGGTGAAATAAGAAGTATTTATACCTTATACCTTATTGTCAATAAGGTCATATTTGATTAAGCCCATGTTGCCCTATTATTGATTAAACCTCAAACATAGTTAAGCAAACTTTTACTCTATTGATGCCTTTTTCAATCTCTGTTTCGATATGATGATTATGGGCCTACATTTTGCACTATTATGATCTAATTCCTTGAATGCCCAATTCAAATATTCAATTTTCAAATGATATCACTACTTGATCATGAAAGGAAAGGAATACAAACATTAACTTGCACTTTGTAAAACATTGATTTTGAATTTTTGATCTCATGCAATTATGGAATATGATTTAATATTTGATACTCTCCCTATTTGAATAAGCTCAGTTGATAATGAATAATGTTGGTAATATGCTAGATTAGGGTGGTAGTTGACTCATGACTCCCCTAACCTAGGTCACATCCCTATTATGACTACCTCTAAATTTTCATCTTGTTGATTATTTAGAGTTTGGAAAGGTATCCCCTTTCACCCTATTTTGACTGGTTGACCTAAACCTAATAGGTTTAACCCATGGTTGATACTCGATCTTGAATATTGATTTGATAATGACCTTGATATATGACAATGTTGACTATAGCTTGTGGTTGACTTCCTAGATAGACCTAGGTCTAGATCATTCATCAACCTTGGATACAATGATAATGAAATTTGATATATTTCTCAAATATTGCTTAAATATTGTTGCTAAAATTGAATATATAGATGAGTGATCTCCCCTAAGGTCTAAACAGGAATATAAACCCTAGCTTTAAAATATTTATACATATGATCAAATTTTGGATCTATGACTTTTGGTGTCTAAAATCTTGACTCTTGATTTTGATTATAGAATTGTGACTCACGATTATCAAATCTCAATAATGATACAAATCATATGATCACACTTTTTGGACATTAATATATATATGAATAATGACTTCAAAATCCCAAATCCTAAATTTTTTTGAAATGATGACTATGTTGAATCTCTCGATTTATGAGTTAGGGTTTAGCTCCCATTAGGACTAGGGTGGGACCTCCCCGTGATTTTGAGCCTGAAAATCATGATATTGAAAGTATGATGTAGTCTTGAAATGTTGAAATTTGAAATCTAAAAATCATGGATGCATAACCCCACCTAGGCCAATGTAGAGGCTAGGACCCTAAAATATTGGGATTGAAAGTCACCTTGTACACTTAAACTCTATTTGCTTGATCTAAAATATGACCTCTCCGAATTTGTGATCAATAGGATGCACTCGATATTTATGACTCATATGATGACTTTGAAATCAATTGCTCGATGATGAAATGATGTTAGTACCAAGTTGATTATGATATGGAATATGGAATCTCAATTATGGTTTTTGGGACTAATTGAAGTTTGAGGACATGATTTTGATTTCATAGTTGAGGATGTTCTATTAATTGAGGATATGATCTGGATTTGAATAATTCTAATTCTGAGGATATTTTGAATTTTGGGGACAAAATTCTTTTTAAGGAGGGAAGGATGTGAGAAAGTGGATTTTCACCAATCTTTACTCAAATTACTATTTTGCCCTCATTATACCTACTAATGGTCCCAAATTATTTTTCTTTTCTTCATAATCATTATTGAGACCCAAATCCAAGATATGGTGACCAATGTAGTTTTTATACACATTACAACACTTCAAATTGGATTAAATCATCACTTTGTCCAAAGAATCAAATTGATCCATCAAACTTCATAATTTGGTTCCTAAAATTTTTATAAATATTCCCCATATTTTTGTGAATCTATGGTCCAAATTTCATTGCAATTGGACATTCCTACTAGTTTCTATGATTTTTTGAAGTTTAATGCTAAACAAAACCTTTTTATTTTGCTCTTTTATGACTATTTCCAAGTCAGCAATCCAGGGCTCACATTGGGGACGAATTCCAGCCCTTCGATCAACCCTGCTCGGATCAGGGCCCGATCTCATGGCCACTGACTTGTCTTCTACCTCCCGCAATCAGCGGGGAGGAGTAAATGAAGACTGAAGAGCGAGATCTCGCGCATACGACCTAGATTCAAAATTCTAATCAAGAGGGAATGTTCACCTCATGATTTTGCACTCACCAAACCCTATTTTGATTGGGTTTCGCACCTTGTTGTGCTACCAAAACACCCCCTCGCTCTCCCCTCTCTTTCTGGCGGCCATGGCTTCCACCCAAGATCGGTAGCCCGAAAACCTAGCCCCTACCCTATAACAAAAGGGGTCCCTCATGCTCGCAAGATCCCCACCAAGCTACGAGCCTTGCTCTTGCTCTCTCGTTTAGCCCTGAACATTCCATTTTCTTGCTCCGATCCCCTGCTGCTGCAAACGGTGCCGCCGCCCAACCCTGTTGGGCGTTCCTCCCTTGCACCACCAGGCCGCTTCCTTTGTCCACCACGAGTTCGTGAGGTCATTAAGAGTTCGAGCGGCATCTTCCTGACCCACGCTGATGCCTCCTACTCTTGATCCCCCTTTCACCGGTGAGGCCCTCTGTCAGGTAGCCTCTGTTCGCGTGAGACCTGGAGGAGATGAGGAATGTCCCCAAACCGTTTGGTTTAAGAGGGACCGACCAACCTGGTTGAACCAAATGAATTGTTGATGAACCACTCAATTAAGGATTGAACCGTGAATCTGAACCAAATCACTAAGACAAAAAGCCACCATGATCACATGGTGCAATCTGGACCGCTCATCTTGAATCAAACGATCATGGAATTTCTCAATTTAAGGTATTCCCTATTTCCTCTCTACTCAAAAATCAATAAATTGGACTAATCTTGTTTAAATCATATCTCCTAATTCCTAGCTCCAAAATGCACAAATAAATAGTCTATTTTGATCAGAAAAACCCAATGAATCCACTAAAAATACTTTTGATATCTGATTCCAAATGTTGTTCGTTGATATCCCTATATTTGATATATTGCTTATTTAGTTTATCAAATGGAACAATAATGATGTCTAATCTTTTGAAACCTGATTCCAAACTATGATCACCGATTCACCTAAATCTTCATCTATTGATTATGTAAATTGTCTAAATGACTTGATTTGTGGATAATCATGACGAAATGCTAAAAACACTAGATTTGGACTCTGATGATTATCTTGTAACCTTGATCTAATATGTTTGAATCATCTACTCATGAGAATGAATAATTAGTAATTTAGATCTATTTACTGGATTCAATCTTGATTATAATCTTAATGATGAGTAATCTTGATCTTGCAAAATAATTGACATAGTTTTGTCCCACCCATCTGATCTTGAATACAAATGATGTAAGAACAACATGATGATCTAAAGATTTGATGATGACTTGGATAATGATCATAAATTAGGGTTAACACATATAATCCTAGAAAACCTAGGTAAGTCATTCACACTCAAATATATTGTATACTTGAAATAATGTTGGACATATTGGAATATTGATTATAAGTGAATGACCCAACCCTAAGGTTGACATAGGAAAAGTGTAACCCTAATCTCAAATATTGAAACCTGCTATTCTGAACATCATGATCTTGACCCTTGATCCAATCTTGATGATTTAGGATCTAACCCGAAGGGTTGACCTATTGATCGGATATTGATTATACTCAAAATCTCGGTGAAAGGTACGCTATTATATGACTCCTCTTTGATTGTATTGAAGATACTTTTCTGTATCTCTTGATTGTATACTTGGCTATATATTTGGATGAGCTACTGTTCCATATGATTAGTCTTCTGTTTTTCTATACTATATTTTGAAAAACATGAAAACATAAATTGCATGCCCATTATGACTGCTCGTATATTGATAATGATGATGATATTGATAATGTTGATAATGTTGATATTGAGTACAACAACCCCCTCATTGGAGGTGGGACTTGTACATTGGCCTCCTATGTTCCTATGGTGAGAAGGAGCCCAGTGACTTACCCCATTGCGTTGGGGCGATAAAGTCACATAGAAATATATAAGCATGCTTCTCGAATTACAACATATTGGGAACTCGTAATAAAAATTGAATTGTTGAATAACAACCTTTTTGTCGAATGATATTGAATGTTTGGAAATTGTTTGTTATACTTTGAAATATAAGTCCTACCAAGTATACATATTTTCTTATAAACTGTTTTTCTTGATTTTGATAGCGTACCGTGCAATTGCATGATTGTGTCTTGATTTTCTTGATTTTAGGCAATGCATATGGAATAAGATCGCTTCCACACTCATACACTCTGATGACAAAAATAAACCAGATATATCTCCATATTGGGTTAGTTTGTTCTTTAATTATCCAGTTTTTGAGTTATTTATTTCTTATTGTATATGCCAGTGTGTTAGATCCAATCGGGCCACTCAGGGACGGGCGCTTCAATCCTCTTTCTACTGTCTAGGCAGTAGGATTGGGATTGGGGTAAAAACGGTTCCATGACAGTTGATTAGTCCACATGTCAGAGCTTTCATATCTATTCACCCTTTTCCTTTATAGTCGATCTTTCTTTCATAAAAAATATATACAATTAAGTATCTTATATTTATTATGTAGCATTAAGGTCTTCAATGTCCTTTTAAAGAATTAATTACATGTCTTAAAAGTTCAATGCTCAATTGGAATCCACTATCTTACTAAGTCAACCTCAAGAAGAATTAATCTATTATAACAAGTGGTTTCGTCTAGTTGGACTCTCGATTAATATGATCTCATGAGAATCAATATTACTTATAGTATCTATTGTTTCAATTAAAATGATGAGTTTTGAAAAGTGAGACTAAAGACATGTTCTACTTCTTCCTTTTTATCTTCATTGAGTCTTATCCTATTTATACAATGTTTAAGCATGATGAAAATGATTATAATTGAGAAAATGATGAAAATGTTAAGATGATGAGATTGAAATCATGAAATGTGATGCTTAATGAATTTCCTCATTGTTTAATAAAAAAATTTAGGATAATTATTGTTGAGATTCCACCACTGAAGAGTGGTTTTACATTCCTAGAGCCGGTGAGGATTGGAAGATCGAGATTGATATGTTATGTTATGTTTGATCCGGATCGTATCCTTGGGATGGATAAGAGAGGAGGAATAGCCTATCCCTTACACCTACCCCACCTTGAGGGCAGCCAAAACACTGATGGTCTGTGAGATAAATCATCAAAGGTTGTGTATAACAATCGTTGAGGTGATGACACCTGCACTAGGCCGCCAGACCATGGAGAGATATGGTTAGAAACCGACCCCACCTTGAGGGCAGAGCACGGGCTGCAGGACTACCCTTTGAGTAGGCATCGAATCAGGGGCCTACAAACCACACCAACGGTGTGCAGCAGTGGGACAGAGGAAGTTGTAAGGGTAGAATTAGCACATGTTTAACGTAGGTATCTATGTGATATGTTTAACGATGGTGTGTGAAGTGAATATATACATTGTTGTTACTCATGGTCTATGTGACCTTAGCAGTGGTTGCAGACCACAAGCTGGATCTAGGGTTGGTTAACAATCCCTTTGGACTGAGTGTGGAATGATATAATAAAATGATTTATATGATATTTGCTCTCTTATTATGTGTTTCACCTTCATATTCACATACAACTTTCATACCATATGCTAAATTTTTATGTCTTTTAATTATATAGACATTTGTCTCATGCTACCAAATATTTCAAAATTTACATGTTCTGCTTATATTTTTATGCCTCTCCATACTTAAACATTTGTCTAACTCCTCTTGCTACGGTTATTGTTCCCCTCCCACCGTAGGTTAAAGAAGATCTCAAGTTTCATCGTGTGGCTTTTCTGACTAGATCCTGGTAGGAGAAGCATCAGGCTAAATGATCAATTGCTTAGTTGATGTTCAGATGTTTAAATGCTAATCAAGTGAATGTAATATTTGAAACATTATTGTAACTCATGTCATGTAATACAAATCTTTGAATATGTAATAAAGTTTTGTGGTTGCTATCTACTACTTGATGCTTCTTCCATAACGCCCTCAGGTTTTAAGCTCCATGATTAGGAGTTAATTGTGGAGGCAAAAATCTGGGACGTTACACAGAGCGTTCTGATGAAGATAGACTCAGAGTTTGAGATGAGATGATAAGTGGAATACATGGAAGTGTATGTATTCAAACATTACCTAATACCTAAGGATGTGAAGTGGTAATGAATGCTGTAGTTGATAAATAGCTTCCTAGTATAGCTAGAAGCTAGAAGAAGTTGAGGTTGCTAGGCTAACCTTAAGTTGAGAAAAAGAGATAAGTTTGGCTAACACCCAGATGTATCAATAGCGGTTAATCAAGTAAATGATTTTTTGGTTAGCCAGCCTAGTCCGTGATGTAATGAAAGGATGGTTGTAGAACCTCAGAAGCACTTCTTTGGAAAGGAAAGTGATGAAACCCTGAGGAGAATGGTGTAGGGTTTCTAAGTTATCCAGCTTGAGGAATTATGACATACATGATATCATGGTTTTAAGGTCACCATACACCGTGATACTACAGAGATAGTAAGAGATAGTAGCACTTTGGATGCTTAAGATGAAGATGCATGTGGCTTGTGGCCATGCATGATAGTAGGTGAAGGGCGAACATCAATAACCCAATGCTTTGACATAGAGGATAAAAGAGTCCTTGAGAGGGAATGGGAGTTCATCACTATGGATGATGTGGAAAGTTTCCCCTTGACCAAGGAAAGTCATGATGAAATATGGGTTATGGTAGATCTCCTTACCTAGATGACATGAGAAAGAAAGAGTACTGTTAAGAGATAGATCGGGTTGAACTACATGCGAGAGAGACGGTTCAACTACACCATGATACGAGTTCAAAAGTTCTTGAGTATGACCTAAAGGTTCACTTCTATAAGGTGGAAGTAGGTACATGAAGAACTCGGTGTCAGTACTGCCTATCACCCCTAATGGTTAGTATGATCCAGACTAGAGGGTCTGATGAGAGAAAGTGTGCTTGGTCAGGGTGATACAAAGAGACAGTTCTTAAGATGTGATGTTAACCACCATAGCCTTTATTGGGATGCAAGAAGTTCTATAAGGAGGTTGTGTCGGTCACCACTTCATTATGATGATGTTGGTGAAGAAGGCCTCGCGAAGGTCAGAAAAGAACCACAATGTGTGCAGATGAAGTCGCTTGATCATGCAATGGCTGAGAGAGAGCTCAAGGGTGACATGAGTCATGAGCTGATGCAAAGCAGACTGACATGCAGTTCACTGTGGGAGAATATAATGTGAAAATATGACCCCTCTGAGCTACAACTGAGAAATCTAAGTCCCCGATATATGGGTCCATTTGAGATGGATTGGTGGAAAAGGTTGTGTTTAGCCTTACCCCTCAGGATAACATGATGTATAAGGTGTTACATGAGTCCAATATAGAGCAATATGTGAGGTACCCAAGCCATGTGCTGAGCCCTGAACCTATTGAGCTATTTGAGAGGCTAAAAAGTCCTGAGTCACCTATGAGGGTACGAAACACCAAGGTAAGAAAGAACTCATATGGAAGAATATGAGATGATGAAGGTTCTTGGGAAGCACCATGGAAAGGGTGAAGCCACATGGGAGCCCTGATGGACATAAGAAAGGATTATCCTGTTTGTTTGGTTGCTTGATGGAATTTTGAGGACAAAATTCTTATAAGAGGGGAAGGATGTTACAACCCCAATTTTGGGTTCATTTGCTGAGAAATGTAATTTCTCATATTATAGATAAATGAAAAAAAATAATGATGTCTTTTGTTTGAATGCATGAATTTCGTTACAATAGCCTTGATGATTGCTTTGTGGGCTTTATTGGCTATTGGGCCCAATAACAAGGAAATTCAATTAGTAAATAAATAATTACATTTTTGAGAAAAGAAAGGTGTGGAAACCTCCAGAAGGCAAAAAAATATAATCTAAAGTTGGATTTCATGCCTCTTGGGTTCCTTGGGTCTCAAGGAGTCCAAAGTTGCATAGAGAATGCAATAAGAAAAGAAAATACCAATTAAGTATTTCCTTGTTAAGAAAGAAATTGAAAATAATGATAAAATGTGGAAAATATGTGAAAAGAGGTATAATTGAGTTATCGTTGGTGGATTTTCGTATCCCAAGGATTCCTAATGATAAAAGGCATACCAATGAGGAAAATAAAAGAGAAATAAAGAGAAATCCTCAAAAAGAGATATTTTAATGAGAAATAAACAAGATAATGTGAAATAATGCATATTGATGCATGTAGAAGGATAATGAGTATTCCTTAAAAAGGAATTTCAAATTATTTGAGTTTCTTGGGATCCAAGGAGTCCCAATGAAGAAAGGAAAGAGAAAATACCTATAAAAGAAAATAGGAATATAATGTGAATACATTATTAATGGATTATGTGGTATTGTTAAAAAGGAAATAGTTTCTACTAAAGGAAATTAGAAATTCGTGCCAATGATTTAAGAAGCAAGAATGAAGAGAATAAATGAAAGGAATTTCGAATTGCTAACTATCCAAGAAATAAGAATATCAAAGAGGTAAGTAGGAGAGAGAATCTTGCTTCTTCATGAAAGAATTGGATTCCTATTAGAAAAGAAGTTTGTTTCTTCATGGGAAAGTGTCTTAGGGCATGGATACTCACCCTATATAAAGGGGTAACGCCCTAGTTCGAGTCCAAGAGAGGGAGAGAAAATCCCACACATCCTTATCTCTTCTTCCTTTTCTTTCTGTGTAAACCCTAACCCCGAGAGAATAGGACTATTTCGAGGGCAACTAGTGGTTGTGGCAGGATCTCGACGGAGGCACGATGCAACCCCATCGATCTTGGGTGGTCATCCACCTTTTTCTTGCTCCCATCTCCACTCATATCACCCAGCGGACCTGCAGGTGGTGCCGCGGTGGGTGTAGATGTCGGCCCAATTTCTGACCACCTCGGCCACAGCTACAGACCCCCGCAAGTACATCGGAGGATGGCGGAGGCTAGGGGATCATCGCCGGTGTGCTAGGAGTGCAGGGGAGGAGAGGAAGAACCCTCACGAGCCGCTGTAGTGGGCTGCAGCCAGGGCTCGTGAGGTTGAAGACAACCGGACTGAGATTGGACGGTTATTCCCCTCTGGGCATGGAAGAGCCGGGAATTTAACCAAGGGAAATTCTGACTTTTGGTTATGTTTTCCAAACTAGCGAGCTCTTTGCATGGGAACAGACGACGTGGCAGCTCTTGATTGTCCAAAGTAAGTAGATTTTTTAAAAATCATATATCATTAACCGTAGCTGAGATGGATACATATAAAATATGGAAATTTCTTAGAAAAATGAGGGGAATCTAATAAAAATATAGTTAGAAGCTAATTCCTCTTGTAATTCGAAAAGTAATGGAAGATAGCAAATTTATTACTTTAATGTTTAAAGAACCCTATTTTGAGTTGATTAATATATTTAATAGGGTTTAATGGATGATTAAAGTTGATATTAGCATGTTAATGATAAAAAGGAACATTAGGAACAAAAAGGATGACCTTTGCATATAAATAGTTAATTTAGAGTTTCATGTGCATGAATATACTTTAAGGGGCCTTAAAACCCTAATGTTGGTAAATGCAACTCTTAATGGCTTTAATTATTCAAAATCATGAATAAAGTTGAAATATGATGAATCTAAGATATTTCGAATATAAAAGTTCCTAATTGTGGATAAATACCGTTAATGTAGAAATTGGGATTTTCTAGTAGATAAAAGGTAGAATTAATGATAAATAACGTTCATATGAGCATTAGAGCATAATGAACTACAAATTGATGATAAACAAGTATAATGATTTTGTCACAGATTAAAGAGGATAAAAATGGTAGCTTTAATGAAAAGAGGCTTAATGGACTTAATGGATGGTTAATTGTGCATTAATTTGGAATTAAGGTTATATATTGTTAAAAGGTAACCTTAATAACTTTCATGAAGGATGGATGAGAAAAATAGGTTTTAAGAGGGTAAGATGGAATAAAACCCTAATTGCAAGGTAAACCCTAAAAAGAGGAAGAAACCCTAAAACGGAATAGTACCATAAGTAGCAAAATGGTTTGGATAGTTTTTGATAAAAAGGAATTGGATGTATATTTCAGCATTGAACTGTGTACTTGCTTGTTTCTGGATTACTTGCTTGTTTGGACTATTCCTGCCTTTGAGTCTTCCTGATAGGTATGTGGTTACGCTTAT
Organism: Alisma plantago-aquatica; assembly: GCA_963693085.1. Taxonomy (NCBI): domain Eukaryota; kingdom Viridiplantae; phylum Streptophyta; class Magnoliopsida; order Alismatales; family Alismataceae; genus Alisma; species Alisma plantago-aquatica. The sequence goes on from OY856415.1 coordinate 631,335,329, forward strand.
GATTATCCCGCATTAGTTTTCCGAGGATTTAATCGATGTTTACATCGTGGATTGAATTAATTGTTTGATGAATTTAATTCATGCAAATTATAATGTGAATATGACTATCACGTAAGAGATGTGCCTACTAGCTCAGATCCTAGTCCCCTCTGTAGCTTAATGGGTTGACCTAGTACATGGCTACCAATGGGGTAGGGCCATCAGGTCATTAGATGACTTAGTATATGGCTACCAATGGGGTAGGTCCAGCAAGTCACTTTGAGTCAGAGATTGGACTACCTATGGGTAGTGCCATGCGACTCAACCCTAGATATTGATCTACCTGTTAGGTAGGATCATGCGTGGTTTAATAAGGATCTACCTAGAGAGAGGTAGTATCTCAGTCCACTGTAGGGACAACACAGAGATAGGGGATAGGAAAGGATTGAGTAGTAAGGTTTAAAATGTAATCTTGGCTGTTAAATGATAATTGGTTGATTACTTTATTATTATAGTTGCATGATTATTGTTTCCCCCACATACCAGCTTCTTGCTGACCGACATTTTATTTGTCGGCGTTTTAGGTACAAATGAAAAGAACAAAAAGTAAAGTGCCATATGTGGAATTAAATGAGAAATAACGTGCACAGGAGGATTAGTTAGATTAATATCTTCATGGATAGAAGTTTAGAAATCCCCGTTTTTAAAAGGTAAGCAAAGTTTTATTTTATACCAGTTTTCAATTTAGTTGGTAAAGTTTATTAATTGTTATGGATTATTTGTCAAACCTTTGATCCGGGTTATTGGTTAATGGCTCTGACCTTTTGGTCTCCCTTAATTGGGGGTTATCGGGAGGTGGGGTCATTGCAGAGTTCTTCTTCCCATCATATACTCCAAATGTTGTTTTAAGGGCTTGCTTCTTATGAACTATGTTTTTCAGAGCTTCAACAATGGCTTTCATTTCTACAGATTCTTCATCTTTGTAGAATTTTAGGACTCCTCCTGTAGATGGCCTTCCCCAATTAAATTGGTTCTTGGCTTCAAGCGTAACAACCTTCCAGGCATCCTCATAATTCTGGCTCATGAAATTTACTCTAGATGAGGAATCCAAAAACTTCTTTATTTCATCACTTACCCCTCTATAGAATGTTTCTATGAGTTGGTTTTGTGAGATTCCATGGTGTGGGCATTTTATCAGAAGTTCCTTAAATCTTTCCCATGATTCTGCTAGTAACTCTCTAGGAAGTTGGAGGAACTAGTTGATCTGTCCCCTAATCTGGTAAGTCAACGAGGGAGGAAAGAACTTCTCCAGAAATTTTTCTTCCAAGGGAGCCCAGGTGGTGATTGGCTCTCCATCTAAAGAGTTATACAAGCTTAGTGCCTTCCAGACAGAGTGAAGTTGAAAAGTCAGAGCCTGATTGCATCAAATGTAGCTCTGGCTTGTGGTACCAATCGACAGAGTGCCTTGAATCGCTTAAGATGGTCCATGCAATCATCTCCAGTGCTTCCAAAGAATGAGATTCCTTGCATGATTTGGATCCATTGTGTTCGAATCTTGAAGTTAGGAACATTAATGAGTGGAAGCTAAACTGGGTGATTATCATCAGAATTCCTAGGAACAATGTAGTCTCGAAGCTGCTTGTTCCTTATCAATAACTGAGCGGCTGATGTGGCTACCTCATTTTTAGGTTGGATGTGAGCTTTCTCTTCAGCTCGAACTTTAACATGGACTTGAGCACATGTATCAGCGATGAGTTGTGCTCTCTGAGATATTATAGCTACGTTGACTCTTTCCAGTATCAAGGCGGTGTGGCGTTGTTCTTCAGCCATCTGTCTGGCTTGTTGGTGGTTGAGTCTGATGCATCGGTGGAAGTTTCATTCTACCTTAGAGTCGTACTCTAGTTCATGGGAGAATCCACGGTTATGCGAAGTTTGCATACATGTTTTCTACCTGAGTAGAAGAAAAATCACACTTTAAATGGTGTGGAAAAATGATAGAATCAAAAAGATATGAACGAGCAAGTTGATAAATGAAATTAAAACATTTCATTGTCCCCGACAACGATGCCAATTTTTGATGGATCATCCACTCGTGTGAAGTTGCATGCACCACTAAAAATCCTAGAGATAGTAAGTCTCTAAGTTTAACTTTTCATGTGCTATAATAAGATCTCCACCCACATACACTAAGGTACGTGGAAGTCTTATCGTAGTACAGTTGAGGGTCAAATCCATGAGACAACAATCTTGTTAAGGATTAACAAGATGGAAAACATTATAATTCTAATTATCTACTCAGGAGTTGATATCTAGATCAAAGAGTTGATTTGATGATTAAACTAATATGCAAATGTAAATTAAATGGCAGGAAAGTAAACTTAAGGTTGTAAACAATATTTGGAAACCACTAGGATGTGATCGAGTTTCACCACCACTACACATGGATCATAACATACATCATAATAACATGGATTGCAATAAGAGTCTAAACAGTTGGTATCTTTGTAGATTTATCTTCCTTTCGGATATCTAACTATGAGAAACATGGGAGTATTGCAATGCCAGCCATCCCCGAATGAATGGTCACTTACTTTGCATTACTCCCTTCGCAAAGTGTGTTCCTCGACCTATCAAAGTTGTACTTTCATACATCAACTAATTCCATTTCATATTATGAAAGTACAACAATGGAGGTGAGTTTACTCCACTCCTTGAAAAGTGCTCCTAGATACCGAAACATATATATGGTGATTACATACATCAAGAACCAACATGAAATCGATAATTGAATCTAAAAGCACAAACATAGACAATTTGTATTAGAAAATAATAATTAACGCAGGTTGGTGATCAAGCAACTAGCATTCATTAAACGATTGATGTTGAATTGAAAAGATAATATTTTTTTATTGCAAACTCATGAATTACAATGCATGGAATGAAAACATGGGTAGTGGGTCTACTCCCCGTACCCTAGTGTATAGAACTACTCGTTCATGGAAAGAACAAAGAAGGTAACATGAGAAGAGAAGGAGAACATCATCTCCACATAGGAGGGAGGAAGGTCGACCTCTTGGAGTAGAGAACAACTATCTTCACACTATGTGGTTACCTTGGTGATGAATCCTTAACTTCCCTCCTTCTATGTCGATGAGAGAGAGAGTAGGCTTATGGATGGAGTGGGGATCTTAGACTGGCATCCTTGGGGTGAAGGATGGAGGATGCATTTCTCTAGAGCGATGGAGGCAGCCTTTGGGCATCTCAGACCTCCCTTCAAATGAGGACCCCTTGAGTCCTATGTATAGGCTCCAAGGGGGTCTTGAACGATCTCAGGACTATTTGGATCTTCACTGTCTAGAGGCCATTTGGATCCTCACAGTCTTGGGACTAGTAGCCTTTACATGGTCTTGGGACCGATAGGCCTTCACTCAGTCTTGGGACTGATGGGTCTTCATTCGGTCTTGGGACCGATGGGTGTTCATTCGGTCTTAGGACCGATGGGCCTCCACTCGGTCTTGGGACTGATAGGCCTTCACTCGGTCTTGGGACCGATAGGACTTTGCTCGGTCTTGGGACCAGTAGGCTTTCACTCGGTCTTGGGACCGATGTGAGATGTATTGTTCTTGGGATCATTTGGGTCCTCACGGTCTTGGGACCGGTTGGACCTTCACGGTCTTGGGACCATTTTAGTTGGGACTTTGGAATTTTTTTGGGTTTATCTATAAGAAGAAAAGGAGAAATATAAGTCTATTGGTATATTCACAATAAAGCTAGAAAGTTAAGTATTCAATCTAATTTATCTAAGAAAGTGTATGGAAAACTAAGAAAAACTAGTAAGATAACATCACAAAATGGGAGGTTATCAACCTGGTCCTCTTCAGCAAAACCTCGATCAACACTGAAGATCTGAGCAAAGAATTACATGGCTACCCACATCTCGCATGACTACATGGAGAAATAAATAAGGGAAAAATTGGGAACCAGTAACCCAAAATGTTCGTCATCTCTGTGAAGAATAACAAAGGCAGAAAGGTCAAAGGAAATCTGATATCTTGAGAGTATGACTCCTCAAATCCGTGAATATTGTGAGAAGACAATCATAGGGTCATCTTCCTTGTCCAAACTCAGACTCAATGAGCCCCTTCTAGGAGCTGCAAGGTGACTAGAGACCCAAAAAGTTGGGTGATGGATCTCTATGAAAACAAAAAACCAAGAATAGGCATAACAATTTTGGGGAAAAAGCCAGAATACCTTCATTTGGGTGAAAATTGGGGTATCCATGCTTCATTGCATTGCCCCAAGACAAACAAAAACTCCTTCAAAGGCTGGAGGCACTCTGTTGATGCATTTCTCACACCTGGGTCGCCATAGCATGACCAACAACCTGTATTCTCATCGGTAAGCCTAGAGTGTATATTGCAGGCCAAGAAAAGGGTGACCTCGAGTCCCTAGGTATCCCTAGATTGATTTTGATGGGTTATACTTATAGGTTTGAGTTGGGGGTGTTCAATGGAGTCTCTGGACCAGAAACTAGGGGAGAGATAGAGGTTCTACTCAACTAGAACTCTAGGTCATGAAGCCCTGTCGATTTTGGTATCTCCTACTTCGGGAAGGTTTGAAGATGGTGAAAAGTTCCTTGCTTTATGCTGGAGTTGATCAGTGAGGGAGATCAGGAGGGTCAAGTTCATTAGGTTGTATCTCTTCTAATCAGTCTGGGAGTCGGGTGAGGGAGAGAGTCCCCTCGCATGTGGATGCCTCCGAACCTGGGTCCGAGTCTGATTCTGGGGAAAGTTGATACAAGGGGCCGCATGACAAAACATTAAATCGGATAGACCAAAGTCCAACTGATATAAGATAGGTATCTTAGGATTTATTTATTAGATTTAGGTTAATTCTTTTCTAGTTCAAATCTCAGTATCTAGGAAAGTCCAAATCTTCTCAAATTTTGTGTATTACTTAATTGGGACACAAGGAACCCAAAATTAGGGTTAGTTTCTGGATTTGACAAACTTGACTTGCTATATTTCTCTTTTTCGCATAAATGTTTAAATAATCATATAGGATTATTTAAAATGAATTTGGGAAAAACATTTTGGAAAACTCCTTAAATTATCTAAATCAACTTATATTAAAATTATGAGTCCATAAAAAGAACATTGATTGGGTAAGTTTCATATTAAACCCTAAATGTCACTTATTTAATAGTTAGGGCTAAAATATTATATCTAATTTCAATTTAGTGCAAAAACGTTATCCAATTTCCTTTATTTAACATATTTGGGAACCATAATCACATTAGTCTAGGTATTAATCATAAATTTTAGAACAAAAACAAATTATGGTTTCAAGTTAGGGTAATTTTATAAGGTTCAAAATTATAGGGTGTTACAAGGATAGATCATGCTAGTGGGGGATGGTTGGGTATCATGGTTCATAGGAGTGTGGGGTTTGCAAATTTTCTGTTAGGAGTGGGTTTTCATAGCATGTATGGGGGATTGGATGGAAAAGGGGAGGTTTCTGGTGTTGGTAGAGATAGTGAATTTACTGGTGGTAAGGGTGGTTGGTTGGGTGGAGTCCCAACGTTAATTGTTGGGCTATTCGGTGACATTAATGGATGTATCCAGTGGTGGAGAATGGCTTCAGGCATGAATCAAGCTCAAGAAAATTATACATTGATGTGATGGATGTGGAAGGATCAATGAAAGAAAATATGTTCTCTTCAAAAGTGACATGGCATGAGATGATAACTTTATTTGTGGCCAATTCTAAGAAGTGTTATCCATTATGGTTGATTGGGTAACCAAGTAAGGCACATCAAGTTGAGCGAGGAGATAACTTGTGTGGAGACATAGTACTAATATTTGGATATCAAGACAGCCAAAGACACAAAGGTGGTCATAAGTTGGATGCTTGAGATAGAGAGCAAACATGGATGTATAAAACAAAAATACTTTAGAAGAAGGTGTTGGTATGTATGCCCGTATATACAATCATATGATGATTGTAATGGGGCATTGATACAATCATACAAAGATTTTAATGGGGCATTAGATACCTAATTTGATAATGATAAAGGTAATTCCGTCTATTATGTTTGTCTCAATCATGATATGATGACATATACATAGTAGATGTCTAAAATGATGTTAGTCGATGACATATGTCTTTAGGTTGTGGACATGAACAATGAGATCACATATATGATACGAGTACATATGTTCGTGTTATATCCCTATTCAGATATTACTATGGAAGAAAAATTTACAATAGTAATACAAAAGACTAGAGTAGGTGTTGGTTGATGACACAACCTCATCAATCATGATATGTGATATCAAACCAAACACATGGGTACATGTTAGAGAACAATGTATCAAACAGATTCCCCTTGGGAGTGATACATGGGGACCATGGAATGGTAGTCAAAATCAGCTCTCATATTGATAGTGGAGATTGTGGTTCTTAGACCTAAAGTCACTACACTCGTCACATGTCGTTCAATGTATTTTGACATCATCCAATATGACCTTGAATAAGGGTTGCCTTAAAAATGAAGTTCGGGTGTAGTGTGACACATTGGGATTGAGTGGGTGATGTACATGGGATTTGTCCCTCCTATAGGAGATTGATATCCAAGCCACTTGATAAGCGAGACTGATAAATGTATGGCCATACTTATGTGACTCAATATGTGATATATGAGATTGCATGCATCTCATACAGTCTGCTATAGTTCAAGGAACATCGATTGAACTTTGAAGAGGATGACTATTTAAACCCTCAATTTCAATCTGGATATTAGAAACAAAGGAACTATATCATCACAGTAACACGGATAAGCGATTATAGGTTGAAGTTGTTCTCCAACTTTCCATTTACTTGGGAAACAGTGATGTGTTGCTAGATATCACTCATTATTTGTGATGTCATAAGCTGGCTATGGACATTCACTGCCAACGTAATTTAGGACCTATAGGGTCGCACACATATGATGCACTTGGAATAGGACTTTATTCATGAATATAGATTAACTTAAGCACTAAATTGTTTAGGTATTCAATTTAAACAACATTGGTTACACATTGTCTGAATTGAAAAATTAAATGACCATTTGACAAGTGAAACAACAATTTCATGATACAAAATGATTGTTTCATGATATGAAATGATAGTTTCAAAAGTGAAACCACCATTCATCATCTGGATCACCCTGTTCAATGATTAATTCGATTGGATCGAGGATTAATGTTAAAGTCATGTGGTGCATTGATTGGATACTAATTGCCAATACAATTGGGATTGGAAAACATAGTGAAATGACCAGTTCAAGAGTTGAACCAATGGGCTCACATGTGAACTGATCATTTCAATTGTGAACCGATCGATACATCATTTTTAGGTTGAATACAATTCATGAGAATCTGTCTCTTTGACTCCCACTCAGACTAAAAACCCTGACCATAAAGCTCCTATAAATAGAGGGGTAGTCGAGGCTTTCTAGAGACATAAAAATATCTATGACAAGTTGTTGTCCTCTCTAGTTTTGGTAACTAGGGAGCCCAAGCTAGTTCTACCCAATAAAGGGAGGGACAACAAGGAAGAGACAACATGGGAGAGAAAATGAACTTTAGTAGGTTGACGTTTGAAGGGAAAAGTCCTTCTCGTTGGCTCTGGTAATACACGTGGAGTTCCAGGTTGTCTATGAAGACTACTAGAGAGGTGAGGAGGCCTTTTCACCTGCTAGGAGGCCATCGTGAACCACCTTCCATGGTGTTGCACTTGAAGGCCGTTGTTGATGACTGCTTGAGTGAAGCTTCTTGAAGAAGAAGTATATTGGTGCTTGAAGAAGAAGCAAACTACTACATGAAGAAGAAGAACATTGTTGCAAGGATAACTCGATGGACTTGATCCAGGACTAGGTATATCTCTTACAAACCCTCTTTCCCATTACATAGTTTTTGACGTAATCTACTTTTTAAAAGAAAATATGGTAGTTAAATTTTTGTTTCCATTGTCATTTCTGAAGCCATATTTCTCGACAGGAAGAATGTTGTGGAGGTAGAAAGCCAAGTGAAGGACCTCAACCCAATAGGTGGGAGGGAGGAAGGCATGAGAAAGGAGTGTGTGAATGTTATTGTTGATACAAAAAATTTGACATTCAACTTTTCCATTTTAGGGGTATGTTTGGGGGAAAGAGAAGTGAAAAAAAGGCCATAAGTATCGGTAAAGTTATGAATTTGACAATTATCAAATTCGCATCCCATGTCAAATTGAAATGATTTTATTTCACATACAAAATGGGTAACAATAAAGGAATGAAATTGAAGAAACTTGGAGAAAACTTCACATTTATATTTTAATGGAAACAACCATAAAAATGAGTGTAATCATCTTAAAGTACAAGGTAATATGGATAACCCGATTTACTTTGAACAGGAGGTCTCCACAAGTCACCATGAATAATAGCAAATGGAGAATTTGTCATAGAGTGAGAATTATAAAAGGTAAGGAGAACATGTTTGCCAATTTGACATGAATGACATAAATGATATTGGCATTTATTATTACAAAAAAATGGTGGTTAGATAGAAGATGATGTAGGACATGTCCTCTAGGATGACCAAGATGGGTATTCCAAATAGGGGTTGGAGTGACAACAAGGGCGATGGTGGCAAAAGTGGCACGCTCGGAGGTAATGGACTGGGTAGATGTCATTGTATAAAGATCTCCTAAACTATTGATCTCATAATGGTGCACCAAATAAGAGTTGTTATTGTTGTGAGTATCTTGGTGGGCCATATGGTCGATCAACCCAATACTTGTTGCATCCTCCATGACCTCCACAAAAATTATTGTAACACATGCATCCTTGAGATGCACCATGCTAGGAATATTGTCGAGAGTTTGTTCTTGTTAGATGGACTAGTGGAAGAGACAAAGGAGTATCTCTTGCTTGGGTCACGAGTAAAAAAAATGGAGGAAGGCCAGGCAACAACAGTGGCACAACTTTGATGGTCAAGGTGCAACATAGAGTGTGCAATAGAAAATGTAGGGAGCGGCGTGCTTTGTTGAATAATTATGGTATAGTGTCAAATTTTGCATGAAAACCATTAATAGACTGAAATACAAGTTGTTGCTCGCTAACTTTTCTATTGACATCTTGAAGTTGGTCTGTAATATGTTTTAATTGTTTATAATAATCATCGAGAGAGGGGCACTTTGTGAGCTTTTGGTTGGTGAACTCATTTTTAGGTGGATTAGCTCATGATCCTTTGTTGTTGAGGAACTAATTTGTGATACAAATCCATGCACATGGGCTATGGAATCTGTTTCAAGGATTTCAAGCACAATATCATTTGAGACAGATGAATAAATCCATTGTAGAACAACGACGTTGAGCTACTTCCATATATCCACATTGGTGCCTTCAGGAGAAGAAGAACTACTGAGATGGTCTTGCACCTTGTATGTGACAACGTAAAGTTTGAAGAGGGAACACCATGAAAAATAGAGCATTTTGTCAAATTCTAGGATGATTCGAACATGATTTTGAATGTTGAAAATGGTGGTGGTGTTGGGAAATATTTCATCATATACAACAAAAAAATTTACTACCATATTCCCCTTAAATAATAAATAGCATCAACAACTATTTAATGGGAAGAAGAGTTTGCAAGGCATATACTTGGCCTTAGAGCAAGTCCAACAACAATGCTTGTTGCAGTGTGCTTCCTTTTCAATTTGTACATGGATGACTTTCAATAGCGGCCTCCTGGTTGATCAACATGGAGGGCAGTTGATTGCATCCTCCTATCTGGGCTAATGACTCCTCACCTCTATAGTAGTCCGCATGGATCATCAGGAACTCATGTTGTTCTAGATGAACAAACATGATGAAGTTGTCTCTTCTAGTTAATGTACTAGTGTGATTTTCTCTCCCAATTGTCTCTCCCTTCTTATTCCTCTCTATCAAGGGTATAACTTTCTCAAACTCTCTTGGTTACCACAATTGGAGAGGACAACAATTATCAGAGCTTATTTTTTAGTGTTTGTAAGGCCACCACTACCCCTCTAGTAATAGGAGGGTCTGGGTCATGACTTCTAGTTCATCTGGTAGTCGAAGAGATGAGTTTTCATGATTTTTTTGGAACTTGTGAATGTTGAACCGGTCGCTTCACTGTTGAGCCAATCAATTTAGATGTGAGCCTATCAGTTCAACACGTGAATCGATCATTTCACCATGTTTCCTATTCAAAATTGTATTGTCTTTAATATTCGATTGATGCCCAACATCACACCAACATTGATCATTGAACCAGGAAGTTTACAACATGAATGACTTGTTTCATACCTTGAACCAATCTTTTCACTCAGTGAACCGATTAGTTAATGCCCTACTTCACCCAATGTTGTTTCCACCTGGAACTAGAATTGGTCAGTTCAACACTTGAACCAGTTGGTTCAAAATCAAATCAGTCAATTTTCAACCATTGTTGTTTACATCAAATACCTAAACACTTTTAGTAATCAAGTTAAACATCATTGATGAATAAACTCCTACTCCAAGTGCATCTTATGTGTGAGACCCTATAGGTAGTGAATGTCCACAACCAATTTATGACAACACAAGAAATAAGTAGTATCTACCAATACATCATTGTTACCCAAGTAATTTGGAAAGTTGAGGAACAACTTCAACCTACAATCCATAATCAATGTTATTTTGAATGCATAGTTCCTTTGCCTCTGATATCTGGTTTGAACCTGAGGCATGGAATTGTAATCCTCGCAACGTTTAGTCTATGTTCCTTGAACTAGAGTAGACTGTATGAGATGCATGTCAACTCACATATTTAGTCACTCGAATATGAACATACATTTCACAGTCTCACTTATCAAGTGGCTAGGATAGTAATCTCCTATAGGAAGGGAACATCCCAGAGACATCACTCACACTCAATCCCCATGTGTTATAATGCATTCAAGCATCACCTTTATGGAAACCTTTATTCAATGTCAAATTTGATCATGTCAAAGTACATCAAACAACATGTGATGAGTGTAGTGACTTTAGGTATATGAATCACAATCACCAATATCACAGTGAAAGTTGATTTTGACTATCATTCCATGGTTTTATGTATCACTCTCAAGATAGGTCTATCTGATACACTATTCTCTAACATGTATCTATGTGCTTGACTTGATATCACATATCATGACTAATGAGACTCCATCACTAGTCACACACACTCTAGTCTTATGTATTATAGTTGTCTACTTTGATTCCATAATAATATCTGAGTAGGGACATAACAAGAATGTATGTAATGTTATCATACATATGATCTCATTGTTCAGGTCCTCAACTTGAAGAATATTTCATCCAGTTACATCCTTCTTTAGACATCTATAATAGCTATGTCATCATCTCATTATTGTTATAAACATAATAGATGAAATTACCCTTACAATTATCAAATCATGTATAAGATGTTGGATCTATGGGCAGACATACCAACAGACTCCCACTTTCACTTATAGAAAATCACTTATAAATCTTATTCCAAGTCATCTAAACATGTCCATCGTGCTTCTACTGCACTAGTGCTTTTATAGAGGGTTTGCAACATTTTCTTCAAGTCAATATTTTTAGGTTTCACATCTCCTCATTATAATATCACTTGTATGATATGAAGTTGTCTTAGTATGCTATCTAATATTCCTTTCCTAACCAATAGATCCATTACAGTCACAACATATGTATTTTGTCATCAATGGTTCGGAAGCTCCCACAAGTTCATCTACATGACCTTCTTGATCCATACAATATCCTTTGTTGTTCACATAACACCAAGATACTCAACTTCTATTTTAGAAATATCAACAATCTCTTTCTATGAACTCTTCCTTCTTATAGTTCTATTTTAAGGTCAAACATAATTTTAAATTGTGATCTACTTTGTCATTTTGGAAGCTTGCATCAGTGTGACCCTTTACAATCAACTCTTCCTTGTTACCATAACCAAAGAACCGATCCTTTTAGTGCTTCTCAAGTACTTAAGGATGTTCTTCATGGTAGTCAAATGACTCTCACCAGGATTTGAATGATATCAACTCGTCATGTCCATTACATACGAGACAACATGATGAGTACATAATATTGCAAATGCAAATGACATCTTACTCATGTATTCATGTTCTTCATAAGAATTAGAATACTTAGATCTTTAGAGACTAATTTTACAAGTTTTCTCTTATTGAGTCATGCATGTTGAACCATTCAACATCTTGCCAATATTTTCTCTTACTTAGGTAAAGAAGCTATCTGGCTCTATCTCTATAGATCTTGACTCCTATCATATAGGATGTTTCACCTAAACCCTTCTTAGAGAAGATACTTCCTTGATAAGTAATTCCATTTATAGGATAAGGAAGTTATTCCCCATCATTATGTGGAATATAAATATGCTCCCACTAAATTCTTATATTCACAATTTTCATCGTCATTCTAACCGAAGTCAAACACTTTGCTGTCTTGTCAAGTAGAAGTTTCTAGATGTGAGATTTTTTCTTCAATCCAAAGATTGACCTTTATAGCTTATAGACTTTATTTGAAATAATTGTATTTATAAAACCTTCAGGTTGTGTCACATACACATCCTCTAAATTATTTCTATAAAAGAATGCAGTTTTAATATCCATTTTGCCAAAGCTCATAGTCATATTAAGATGCAATGGTAGCATGATCCTGATGGATAAAACCATGGAAACTAGTGAAATGATTTCATCATGTTGAACAATTTGAACTTGTTAGGAATTCATTGCAATCAATCTACTCTTAAAGGTTTGTACATTATTGTAACATCCTTGACATGGGTTATGCCTTGACCCTGGGAGTTTTTCTTAAGAAAGTTAATTAAATCCTTAATTTTATCTTGTGAAAAGTAATTAAGGCTTAAGAGGAACTTATGTTTCAATTTTGGTCCTGTTTGAATAATGTTGAAGCAATATTTGCTTATTTAGGGATAAAGTCCAAATTAACCAAGTTAAGGGGTTAACTTGCAAATGTTACATAATAATATGTTCCTCATATGTTGAAGCATCATGGGAATGGAAATGGTGTAGAGGTATGTCTTATGGAAGCCTGAGTACCAAGGAAGAACTCATAAAACAATGTTTGTACATTAAAAACCTTGTTTTGGTGTAATGTGTAATTTACCCAAAACCTAGGGTTTAATACGCAAATTACCACTTCAATAAGGTCCCTGATGTTTCTTGGCATCATGTATAGCAAATAAAATGAGAGGACACCTCATTTGAATTAAGTTGGAGGAGAGAGAATCTTGATATTAAAATAATCAAGATTTAAGCCTAATTGGAACCCTAATTCAATTTAATGCAAAAATAAATAAAATAATTGAGGGGCATTCAACCAAAATTAATATGGTTGTATTCAGATGTGTGTGGACAACCGTGATATATGCAAGGACCACGAGATATCCCAAGGAGGTGAAAACTCCACTCACCATTATTATAAGAAAAAGAATTTCCACTCATATATGGATATTCCTATTATAAGGGTTAAGGTGCTTAATTTCTTTTCCCTTAATTCTTGGATAATGGAAGGGAAATAGGTGGGGATAAATATGCCTTTGTATACAAGAAACCAAGGGGGAAGATGTGGCAAAATTTTTGGAATTAAAAGGTTTTTATAAAACATTTTCTCTCTCATTGAATTTCTTATAAAAAGACCCTTTCCTAGCCAAAACAAAGGCTTTTTCAGAACCCACCTCTTCTCTTTGCTTGGAAACCGACCAAGGAGCTTGGGAGGATCAGTAGGAAGACCCCCAACCTGTTGGTAAGCTTCTTGACCTCTTTTCACCTTGATTCCATGGTGAAAATCGAAAATAAATCATTGATTTCTTCTTTTCTTCACTCCATCTTCAACCCTAGCCAATCTTTTCACCCAAAAGCTTGAGGACGAGCCTAGGGGGAGTTGCAAAAGCTTCATCCACCATTTTTGGCGTGAACTTTGAGATTTGGATCTCAATTGGAGGCGGGTTTTATAACTAGAACCCTTGATTTTTGCTATTGCATTCAATTCCTTATCAAATAATGTTCATTTCTTCATTCACAATAATTGATTCGGGTGATTGATGCAATCTCCATGGAAATCACAGAAGATTTCATGGGTTTAGAGCTTTATTATGATGACATCATCATAGGAATACACCTCCCCAAATATCTAGGCCAAACGGTTTCAATTAAGACGTTCAAACGGTTTCACAAACTGTTTGGGAGCAAATGGTTTCAAACCCTTTGAGGGCAAACAGTTTCATCAAACCGAATGAGAGAAAACGGTTTCAAACCGTTTGGAGGTGTTGACCAGGGTTGAATATTTGGAGAATTGTTGATAATATTTATGGTTAATGATCCACTAATTATAATTGATTAGTTCTAATTGGTTCATTAGTTGAAGGACAATCAATCATCAAACCCTAATCAGGTTAAGTGCTGATTTCTAAATTGGTTGAGTTAGAACTTTGGGTTGATTGACCCAAACGGTTTCAAAACCATTGGGGAATCATCCAAACGGTCTCAAGACCGTTTGAGGGTCACCCAAGACTGTTTTAAGGTCTAGGGTTGAGTATGGTTGGGTATTTGAAGATCCAAATATATCAAACGGATTTCCAATCAAATGCTGATTTAATGATCAATCCAATGACTCAAACCCTAATTGGATTTCATGGATTTTGATGATATGATGGGAAAACGGTCTCAAGACCATTTGTAGGTCATCCAAATGACCTCAAGACCGTTTGAGGTCAGGACATGTCCAATTTGGATGGTGACCCAATGATTTCAAGGAAACTAGTTTCACATTGATTAATAGTGAAGGTTCATTGATCTCAAACCCTAATCTAATTTCTTCAAAACCCTAATTGATGATCAAATGAGAGTTAAATCAGTTGAAGGATGATCTATTAATCTTAATTGAAGTATGTTGTTAGGTTCAATTGATGAGTTTTTATATGAATACAATCGATCAGGGAATCAACATTGGAAACCCTAAATCAACATGATTGGTGGAGACCATATTTGGTCCATTCGGTTTGGAGGAAGTTTGGACCAAACGATCTCAAGACCGTTTGAGTCCAAATGGTCTCAATACCGTTTGGGAACAAACAATCCAAAATTGGTTAAGGCTTAAACGGTTTCAAACCCCAACTTTGGCAATCTGTTTCAAGCACCACTTTGTTAAACGGTTACAAGTGCTACTTTACCAAACGTTTTCAAACCATGTGACCAAGACCGTTTGAAGGTTTAAACGGTCTTAGACCATTTGAAGGTATTGTAAGCAAGACCGTTTGAGGCCTGGAAGGTCAAGACCATTTGAGGTCTAATTGACCAAGATCGTTTGGAAGGTAATTAACCAAACCGTATGAGCACTTCAAGTAACTAAAGGCCAATTGTTTAATTGAACATTACATGATGTGAACCAAGGGTGATTATAATAATTGTACCCTTAATGAGGTAGTGTCATTAGTACCCTTTGGATAATCAATCTTTAATGATTATGAAAGTAATGATATAATCCATTGTATCAATTCTTCATTCAAGATAAGTTGATTTAGTCTAATCAAGTCTGAAGTAAATATCATCTTATAGAGGATGAGAGAGAGAGAATTTTCAACATGAATGATAATCATGTAATGGATAAGCTTCAACACCTTCAATGTGAATGTCTAATTAGGGTATGATCCTTAATAAAGAGATCATGAAACCCTAGTGAAGGAGGTTATTGAGCCCTAAACCAAATTTAGGGCAATATCATATGTAACCTAAATCAAGGGTAATGTTGTGACTCTAAACCAGGATGATAATATGAGAAACCCTAATTGAGGGTGAATCTATGAGAAAACCTAATTGAGGATGAATCTATGAGAAATACTAATTGAGTATAATGTTATAAGAAACTCCGATTGTGGGTTATGGAATGAGAAACCCTGATCTAGAGTAATGCCATATGAAACCCTAATTTAGAATGATGTTATATGGAACCCTGGTGGAATGATGTGATGTAATACTCAATCCCGTATGATTCTATGTAATGATACCATGATATGTGAAACCCTAGTGATGGTATTATAGCCAATATACTAAAGTGGGGTGTGGCTAATATAATCAAATAAGATGAGAATGTTATAACCATGTGGGGTAAGGTTGATGAACCTTATGAATGGTAATGTGGTTACTCTAATGAATAAGGATCTAAGGAACAAAATGATACCTAGATCCTTATAGGGTTTTTACATATGTATAGAGTTGGATATATATATATATATATCCAACTCTATACATATGTAACAACCCTTTTCATCTTACAAATATGAGGACATGAAAATCTTAGGAGTGATGTATGCAACACTATATAATGGAGTGAATAACATTTTATGGGTTGAAATACCTAAAGTGGTTGATAATGATTATTATATATCAACAATGCCTAACCATTGGATAAGTCCATATCATTAAAGATAGTGGGAAAATTCTAATGTGTAACTTATGCACCATATGATGAAAGTGACAAGTTAGAGGATAAAGTATTAAGAGGGACATACCTTAATACAAGGTTAGTTGATTAATTTAAGTAAGATGAAAATGAAAAGAAAGTGATACATCAAGACATGATAGATATCACATTCAACATTTTAGGGTAGGCATTCCTTGATGTACCTCTAATCCAATATTCTTGGATAAGAAACATATGAAGTGTGTGTTTTGCAATTGTTACAGTAAAGATGCAATGAACTCAATGTACTTTGATAAATGTTGACTAATATACCTTGAGAATGGGGTTAAGACAAATCAATGAGTATGATGTAATCATATCGTGATAAGGATGAGAGATGAACTCATACTTTGAATTGATGATTATTAATGATATATGATGAGAATAATGATCATAAGTAAATATTTATGATATCTTTGAATGCTCCTAGAAGTGTGGAGAAATATATTAGAGCTAAACTAATAATGTGAGCTTGAAACCTTAATTAATGTGAGATGGGAAGCCCTAAACCTAATTTTGAGTAAAGGGAATGAAAAGCCCTATGTATTAGTAAACCCTAATTTTGGTAAAGGAATAGTGGTGTTAATATTGTATCACATGATGTGATCAATGACTTGTATGACTTTTATCATGTATAATAACCATGTAGGTATTATGAGATGATGTACATAGCCAGATTTGAGCTATGACATTAACACAACAAAATGTTGATTGGCCTTATGTGCCTTAATGTTGATGTTTCTTAGTAAAAGTAACAAAATGTGCATGGACTTTATGAGTCATATGAGTAATATGTTGCCTAAAGAAAGGTGACAAGATACTTATTAGGCCTTGTGAGCCATGTGAGATAATTGTAGAAACAAGTATTATGTATACCTTGGTCTGAGGACCTGGAGGTAATAGTGACCTAACAAGAGGTAACAATGATAGTGATGAATTGAGGGTATGAATACCCATACTTGATAAGTATGATAATGATGTTATTGAGAGATGTGAACTTTCAAAGAAATGAAATGAGGAACTGAGATCCCAATGTCTCATAAAGACTGAGAAGTGATTGATGAAAATAGTACATATTTCTTTATAACACTTGTTTGAATAAGTTATGTTTGAGAACTTGACTGATGCTAAAAGAATATGCTAATGTATCTAATTAATCAAGTGAAATCATATCATGTAGAGCCCTGACCATAGATCCATCATCGTCAGCAAATTGGTGATGGTGAAACGGGTGCCCCGCGGAAAAACCCGGAGGGCATACTTTTGAGTATGTGGGGGTTATGGGCGTGATTATCTGTATGCCCCAATGGAGGAATTGATGTGAGGTAAACATTAAAACTCTCAATCCTTCATTATATGTACCAGGATGGATCTATCATGAATCTCGCGATGATTGGGTTAGATGTCGTACACATCTCCCAATAATGTTAAGGCCGGATCAGTGGAGATAAACATGAAATCTCACGATCACGAAGAGAGTGTAGCACGCCACTGTAACTCTGATAGCGAAGTTGATAGTATACCCTAGAAAGATATATATTGTAGAGACACAAGATGTCCTGCATGGGATCTCATGCTGACCGAGATGTGGGAGGTCTTGGTTGCCGGCTCTACCATTGACCTTGTATGGTACCGATTTTGACTTCGCAGTGGTCAGTTGGAGCATGAGAGGTATACCTCATCTCCTTAGGGCATGTGTGATTGTAAAATGTAATCAGCCGTATAGCATGTTTGCTTACAGATTGAATATGGAAACTCATTGGATGATGTTACATTTCTTTTATGCATTTCTAAGTTGATAAATGTTATTCATATCTCTTTTCATTCATTGTAACTAGATAAATGGATTATGAATTTACCATGAGTAGATACAATGTTCTCCTTAGGAAAGGAGATTGTCTTATTCTGTTCATATAATGAATAATACTATTGTTAATATGTAAGAACACCTGTTCAGTTTTAATTCAACAAACTTCAATAAGAATGTTTTTGCGGAGAGTTATATCTCCAACTGGGGCAATTTACAATTGTCTCACTCTCATGGGATCCAACATTTTTAGGTGGACGCAGACAAAGAAGCAGATACTCTTTTGCAGGAAAAGAAGAGCAACAGTCTGGACAAGAGTGAGATCTCAGGTGGAGACCCTAATTGTCAAGTCATGCAGTTAGAAAGTCCTATGTGTCGTCTCTGTACTCTCAGGTCCTCGGAGTCTATAGTTAGTGTTTCAATGAATCAATCTGAGATTTTGGCTTGATGCCTCGAGGATTTTGTGTTGTATGTATATAACATTATAGGGCAGCTGATGTTGTAATCCTCGAGAAGAGATAGTACAAGTCATGTACTTTTGAATCAGGATGTAAAGGTTTTATAATGGTTCTTGATGTAAGAGATTTCTTATGTTTGGATCTCTTTGTAAAAAGTTTTAATTTTTAGTGATTTTTAGTAATCCGCTGCAAATGATTCGCTTCCGCTTAGTTAATCTTATGTTTTGTAAGTTGGATGCCACAATTTAGTGGTATAAGAGCTCTAGGTTCGCTGAGTCTACAGAGACATAGGACTAAGGTAGGAGAGTCTATTCTAGTGTCTTCCAGTGTATTTGATAGTGTCTTCTACTCATATAGGAGAAGAAGAACTTGAAGATGACTGGGTCACATGAGGAGTTTGCTACAGAAAGCATCAATGCTGCACTAAGAAGAGGTGCTGGGTAGCAGGCAAGAGAGGGACAATTGCCTGAGACCCCCCTAGCTAATCCAACTATGATAAGGAATCCTTCCTTAGGTATCACTGTTGAGGAACTTAGGGAAACCATGATGTATTTAGTGGATCGAGCACTAGCAGTACAACCTAGATTACCAGCCCCCAATTATGATGTTTTGGATATCAACAAGATTTGTAATCAACATCAGTAGGTTGAAGTAAAAGGAAATGATGAAGTTCTGGACTCAAATCGAGTTTGTGCTCAACCTCAACTTGTTGAATCAATATATAGTGATGAAGGGAATAGATTACAACCTAAAATCAGGGTCTATCATAAGTGTAGGAAATATGGACATATCAGAAGGTATTGCCCAGAGAAGAAAAGTAAGGTGATGATTGAGAAAAGTCCTATCCAAATCCAGGGATACAGGCCTAGTAGTTCCAAAAAGGGAAAGACTTTGGTATCACCAGTGCAACCAGACCTAGTGCACCAAGGCAATGGCTATCCAAAATAGGTAAAGAACCCTCTAGATCATATCTAGAACACATAATTTACTACCAATGTAGACAGGTAGGACATCTGGAAAGTGATTGCTCAACCAGAAATGTTACTGTGAATCAACCTCTAATGCAGAATCAACCTGAGGCAGTGAAAAATCCACGAATCATGACAGGTTAGACAAAATAATGACATCTTAATATGTCTTTTTATGGTTTTCTGAGTTAAATTGAGAAAGTAATTGATTGCGTTTTCCTTGACTAGTCCTATGAGGACTTACATTTTGCATAGTAAACATTACAAATGTTTTATGTTGTTCTTACCTCTATGAAAAGAAGATGAGGTATGGAAGAGATGCCTGGGTAAAATCCAGTAATGTTAAATCTTATACTTATGATAATATGGGAAAGGAAGGAAAATGACAGTATACAAGTGCATACTACTTTATCTCAATATTTATATACCTTGGCCAGGTATACAACTATTGATGATAAAGTAAGTATGGAAACTCTTAGATTGTTGTCTTTTTGATTGCTCTGATCAAGTAGTCATTCTGAGACAATCTAATGAGTATCATGAAATAAGAAATATAGAATGAATAAATATGTCATACCCTAAGTATAAGAAAGTGAAGTCTGAGATAATCTCAGATGAGCATATTGTGTGAGGAATTAAAAGTATACTCCTCATAAGATAAGAATAAGAGTAAGGGAGATGAACCCTATTCAATAAAGTTGTATGTATAATAAAGATCTTTTCCATAATGAGGAAATGGAAAATGTGATGAGATCATGAGATGATCATAAAACATGCTAGATATTAATAAAGAAAAGAATAATGTTATGTGATCATCCTTATAGATTCCTGAGCTGAGGGCAAGGAACTTAGGATGAGATAAAGAGTAAATGGTTCATGAATAGTTGAAAACACAGGAATAAATAAGAGGAAATATGATTCCTTATTTTCTTTCCTTTTAGGGACATGGAAATCAAGTGGGTCTTAGGACACTTTATGTGCATAAGATAAAAATGTTCATGTGATGGATACTTAGAAAGGTATCAATTTATCTTGGACCTGGGTTCCAAGGAAAAGATGTGTGTAATAAGTATGTCCCAAGCTGAAAGGAAGATAAATATGTGATGTGTTTCTAATACATGTGATAGATACCAAAGCAAGAGATTCTGGTATCTGAGAAATATCAGATGGTTTATGTTGAATATGTGAAATGGTCAACCATGAAATCAAATTAATCATGTAAAATAGTATGAACATCACATGTTAGGGATTTATGCTTTGCATAAACACAACAATTAAAGATATATTTTAAACATAATTGTGATCTTGAAAGAGAAATGTTGAATTAATTAAGGATCATGGGAGACTCCTCAGAGACAAGAATCTATCACATGAAATGGTAAAATAAAGAAAGTGTCACCTGGCACAGTATTAACTCCATAGTCAATAATGAAGAACAATGGAGTATAGGTCTTGTGTGTTTGATTATGAGAGAATCTTGTATGAAAACACATGGTGTCAATCAAAGCTCTATGGTGTCTCCATAACAATTAAATGTTATGTGGAGACTAGATAGTATGATGAATGAATAATATATGTCTTCTTTTATCTGGGATTTCGGGGATGAAATCCTTGTTAGGGGTTTATAATTTGTAACATCCCTGACTTGGGTTATGCCTTAACCCTGGGAGTTTTTCTTAAGAAAGTTAATTAAATCCTTAATTTTATCTTGTGAAAAGTAATTAAGTCTCAATAGGAACTTATGTTTCAATTTTGGTCCTGTTTGAATAATGTTGAAGCAATATTTTCGTATTTAGGGCTAAAGTGCAAATTAACCAAGTTAAGGGGTTAAATTGAAAATGTTACATAATAATATGTTCCTCATATGTTGAAGCATCATGGGAATGGAAATGGTGTAGAGGTATGGCTTATGGAAGCCTAAGTACCAAGGAAGAACTGATAAAGCAATGTTTGTACATTAAAAACCTAGTTTTGGTGTAATGTGTAATTTACTCAAAACCTAGGGTTCAATATGCAAATTACCACTTCAATAAGGTCCCTAATGTTTCTTTGAATCATGTATATCAAATCAAATGAGAGGGGCACCTCATTTGAATTTAGTTGGAAGAGAGAGAATCTTGATATTAAAATAATCAAGATTTAAGCCTAATTGGAATCCTAATTCAATTTAATGCAAAAATAAATAAAATAATTGAGGGGCCTTCAACCAAAATTAATATCATTGTATTCAGATGTATGTGGAAAACCTTGAGCTATGAAAGGACCACGAGATATCCCAAGTAGGTGAAAACTCCACTCACCATTATTATAAGAAAAAGAATTTCCACTCATATATTGATATTCCTATTATAAGGGTTAAGGTGGTTAATTTCTTTTCCCTTAATTCTTGGATAATGGAAGGGAGCTCGGTGGGGATAAATATTCCTTTGTATATAAGAAACTAAAGGGGAAGAGGTGGCAACAATTTTGGAATTAAAAGGTTTTTATAAAACATTTTCTCTCTCATTGAATTTCTTATAAAAGATCCTTTCCTAGCCAAAATAAAGGATTTTTCAGAACCCACCTCTTCTCTTTGCTTGGAAACTGACCAAGGATCTTGGTAGGATCAGTAGGACGACCCCCAACCTGTTGGTAAGCTTCTTGACCTCTTTTCACCTTGATTCCATGGTGGAAATCGAAAATAAATCATTGATTTCTTCTTTTCTTCACTCCATCTTCAACCCTAGCCAATCTTTTCACCCAAAAGCTTGAGGACGAGCCTAGGGGGAGTTGCAAAAGCTTCATCCACCATTGTTGGCGTGAAATTGGAGCTTTGGAGTTCAATTGGAGGCAGTTTTTATAACTTGAACCCTTGATTTTTGCTATTGCATTCAATTCCTTATCAAATAATGTTCATTTCTTCATTCACAATAATTGATTCGGTTGATTGATGCAATCTCCATGGAAATCACAGCAGATTTCGTGGGTTTAGAGCTTGATGATAATGACATCATCATAATCATACACCTCCCCATATATCTAGGCCAAACGGTTTCAATTAAGATGTTCAAACGGTTTCACGAACCGTTTGGGAGCAAACGGTTTCAAACCGTTTGAGGGCAAACGGTTTCATCAAACCGAATGAGAGCAAATAGTTTCAAACCATTTGGAGGTGTTGACCAGGGTTGACCATTTGGAAAATTGTTGATAATATTGATGGTTAATGATCCACTAATTATAATTTGTTAGTTCCAATTGGTTCATTAGTTGAAGGACAATCAAACATCAAACCCTAATCAGGTTAAGTGCTGATTTCTAAATTGGTTGAGTTAGAACTTTGGGTTGATTGACCCAAATGGTTTCAAAACCATTCGGGAATCACCCAAATGGTCTCAATATCATTTTAGGGTCACCCAAGACCTTTTTAACGTCTAGGGTTGAGTATGGTTGGGTATTTGAAGATCCAAAGATATCAAACTGATTTGCAATCAAATGTTGATTTAATGATCAATCCAATGACTCAAACCCTAATTGGATGTCATGGATTTTGATGATATGATGGGCAAACGGTCTCAAGACCATTTGGAGGTCATCCAAATGACCTCAAGACCGTTTGAGGTCAGGTCATGTCCAATTTGGATGGTGACCCAATGATTTCAAGGTAACTAGTTTCACATTGATTAATAGTGAAGGTTCATTGATCTCAAACCCTAATCTAATTGCTTCAAAACCCTAATTGATGATCAAATGAGGGTTAAATCAGTTGAAGGATGATCTATTAAGCTCAATGGAAGTATGGTGTTATGTTCAATTGATGAGTGTTTATATGAATACAATCGATCAGGGAATCAACATTGGAAACCCTAAATCAACATGATTGGTGGAGACCATATTTTGTCCATTCGGTTTTGAGGAAGTTTGGACCAAATGGTCTCAAGACCGTTTGAGTCCAAATGGTCTGGACCAAATGGTCTCAAGACCATTTGGGACCAAACGATCCCAAACCAGTTAAGGCTTAAATGGTTTCAAACCCCAACTTTGGCAATCGGTTTCAAGCACCACTTTATCAAACGGTTTCAAGTGCTACTTTACCAAACGGTTTCAAACCATGTGACCAAGACCGTTTGAAGGTTTAAACAGTCTCAGACCATTTGAAGGTATTGTAAGAAAGACCGTTTGAGGTCTGGAAGGTCAAGACCGTTTGAGGTCTAATTGACCAAGATCGTTTGGAAGGTAATTAACCAAACCGTCTGAGCACTTCAAGTAACTAAAGGCCAATTGTTTAATTGAAAATTACATGATATGAACCAAGGGTGATTATAATAATTGTACCCTTAATGAGGTAGGGTGATTAGTACCCTTTGGATAATCAATCTTTAATGATTATGAAAGTAATGATATAATCCATTGTATCAATTCTTCATTCAAGATAAGTTGACTTAGTCTAATCAAGTCTGAAGTAAATATCATCTTATAGAGGATGAGAGAGAGAATTTCCTACATGAATGATAATCATGTAATGGATAAGCTTCAACACCTTCAATGTGAATGTCTAATTAGGATATGATCCTTAATAAAGAGATCATGAAACCCTAATCAAGGAGGTTGTTGAGCCCTAAACCAAATTCAGGGCAATATCAGATGTAACCTAAATCAAGGGTAATGTTGTGACTCTAAACCAGGATGATAATATGAGAAACCCTACTTGAGGGTGAATCTATGAGGAAACCTAATTGAGGATGAATCTATGAGAAACACTAATTGAGGTTAATGTTATAAGAAACCCCAATTGTGGGTTATGGAATGAGAAACCCTGATCTATAGTAATGCCATATGAAACCCTAAATTTGAATGATGTTATATGGAACCATGATGGAATGATGTGATGTAATACTCAATCCAGGATGATGCTATGTAATGATACCTTGATATGTGAAACCCTAGTGATGGTATTATAGCCAATATACTAAAGTGGGGTGTGTCTAATATAATCAAATAAGATGAGAATGTTATAACCATGTGGGGTAAGGTTGATGAACCTTATGAATGGTAATGTGGTTACTCTAATGAATAAGGATATAAGGAACAAAATGATACCTACATCCTTATATATATATATATATATATATATATCCAACTCTATACATATGTAACAACCCTTTTCATCTTACAAAGATGAGGACATGAAACTCTTAGGAGTGATGTATGAAACACTATATAATGGAGTGAATAACATTTTATGGGTTGAAATACCGAAAGTGGTTGATAATGATTATTCTATACAACAATGCCAAACCATTGGATAAGTCCATATCATTAAAGATAGTTGGACAATTCTAATGTGTAACTTATGCACCATATGATGAAAGTGACAAGTTAGAGGATAAAGTATTAAGAGGGAAATACCTTAATACAAGGTTAGTTGATTAATTTAAGTAACATGAAAATGTAAAGAAAGTGATACATCAAGACATGATAGATATCACATTCAGCATTTCAGGGTAGGCATTCCTTGATGTACCTCTAATCCAATATTCTTGGATAAGAAACATATGAAGTGTGTATTTTGCAATTGTTACAATAAAGATGCAATGAACTCAATGTACTTTGATAAATGTTGACTAATATACCTTGAGAATGGGGTTAAGCCAAATCAATGAGTATGATGTAATCATATCATGATAAGGATGAGAGATGAACTCATACTTTGAATTGATGATTATTAATGATATATGATGAGAATAATGATCATAAGTAAATACTTATGATATCTTTGAATGCTCCTAGAAGTGTGGAGCAATATATTAGAGCTGAACTAATAATGTGAGCATGAAACCCTAATTGATGTAAGATGGGAAGCCCTAACCCTAATTCTGGGTAAAGGGAATGAAAAGCCCTATGTATTAGTAAACCCTAATTTTGGTAAAGGAATAGTGGTGTTAATATTGTATCACATGATGTGATCAATGACTTGTATGACTGTTATCATGTCTAATAACCATGCAGGTATTATGAGATGATGTACATAGCCAGATTTGAGCTATGACATTAACACAACAAAATGTTGATTGGCCTTATGTGCCTTAATGTTGATGTTGCTTAGTAAAAGTAACTGAATGTGCATGGACTTTATGAGTCATATGAGTAAGATGTTGCCTAAAGAAAGGTGACAAGATACTTATTAGGCCTTGTGAGCCATGTGAGATACTTGTATAAACAAGTATAATGTATACCTTGGTCTAAGGACCTGGAGGTAATAGTTACCTAATAAGAGGTAACAGTGATAGTGATAAATTGAGGGTATGAATACCCAGACTTGATAGTATGATAATGATGTTATTGAGAGATGTGAACTTTCAAAGAAATGAAATGAGGGACTGAGATCCCAATGTCTCATAAAGATTGAGAAGTGATTGATGAAAATAGTACATATTTCTTTATAGAACTTGTTTGAATAAGTTATGTTTGAGAACTTGACTGATGCTAAAAGAATATGCTAATGTATCTAATTAATCAAGTGAAATCATATCATGTAGAGACCTGACCATAGATCCATCATCGTCAGCAAATTGGTGATGGTGAAATGGGTGCCCCGCGGAAAAACTCGGAGGGCATACTTTTGAGTATGTGGGGGTTATGGGCGTGAATATCCTTATGCCCCAATGGAGGAATTGATGTGAGGTAAACATTAAATCTCTCAATCCTTCATTATATGTACCAGGATGGATGTATCACGAATCTCCCGATGATTAGGTTAGATGTCGTACACATCTCCCAATAATGTTAATGTCGGATTGGTGGTGATAAACATGAAATCTCACGACTGCGAAGAGAGTGCAGCATGCCACTGTAACTCTGATAGCGAAGTTTCCAGTATACCCTAGAAAGCTATATATTACAGAGACACAAGATGTCCTACATGTGGGAGGTCTTGGTAGTCAGCTCTACCATTGACCTTCTATGGTACCAATTTTGACTTCGCAGTGGTTGGTTGGAGCATGAGCGGTATACCTCATCTCCTCAGGGCATAAGTGTGATTGTAAAATGTAATCAGCCGTATAACATGTTTGCTTAAGGATTGAATACAGAAACTCATTGGATGATGTTACATTTCTTTTATGCATTTCTAAGTTGATAAATGTTATTCATATCTCTTTACATTCGTTGTAACTAGATAAATGGATTATGAATTTACCATGAGTAGAGACAATGTTCTCCTTAGGAAAGGAGATTGTCTTATTCTGTTCATACAATGAATAATACTGTTGTTAATATGTAAGAACTCCTGTTCAGTTTTAATTCAATAAACTGCAATAATGATGTTTTGGTGGAGAGTTATATCTCCCGCTGGGGAAATTTTTAATTATCTCACCCCCGTGGGATCCAACGTTTTTAGGTGGGCGTGGACAAAGAAGCAGATACTCTTTTGTAGGAAAAGAAGAGAAACATCCTGGACAGTAGTGAGATCTCAGGTGGAGACTCTGACTGTCAAGTCATGTAGTTAGAAAGTCCTATGTGTCGTCTCTGTACTCTCAGGTCCTCAGAGTCTATAGTCAGTGTTTCAATTAATCGATATGAGATTTTAGCTTGATTCCTTGAGGTTTTTATGTTGTCTCTATATAACGTTATAGGGCAGATGATGTTTTAATCCTCGAGAAGAGATAGTACAAGTCATGTACTTTTGAATCAGGATGTAAAGGTTATACAATGGTTCCTGATGTATGAGATTTCTTATGTTTGGATCTCTTTGAAAAAAGTTTTAATTTTTAGTGATTTTCAGTAATCCGCTGCAAATGATTCACTTCTGCTTAGTTAATCTTGTGTTTTGTAATTTGGATGCCACAATTACCACCCATGTCAGTCTTCTTTTTGAAGACAAAATTGCACGTTATGGGTTTTGCCCCTTCGGGGGGATCCATCATGGTCATACCTTGTTGGTTTACATAGATTCCATCATGGATCTCATGGCCTTAAACCATTTCTCATATTCTGGTTCTTCAATAGCTTCTAGGTAGGTTGTTAGCTCATCATATATGATAACACACTGCCTTTCTGAGTTATAAGATATCATAAACTTTAAAACTCAGGGCGCGTGATAACACCCAAATTTAGGCATTTATGCTAAGCATTTATTTATTGAGTGGTGTCATTATAGCCTTAATATGCCCAAAATAACCCTAGGTTCTTATCTTTTAGTAATTTATATCTTTTCATAGATAAAGTTGCTCAACTAGACAATTTTGGGACTTGTAGGCACTGAAATGGAAAAGATATCTATTCTTCAAGATTCTCCCAAACACATGGTTTTTTGCAGCACCTAGGCTTCCATCCATTGTGACTGTGACAACTGAACTGACCGAGATGCCCAACATAGTCGTGCTGAGCCCGGTACGGCCGTGCCGAGCTTGGTATGGTCATTTTGAGGATAAGGTCAGATGCACCTGCCTCTATCGTGGTACATGTCTCACCTACGACACCTGCATCGACCGCGACACTTGTCCCAACCGTGGTACCTATCATGAATGTGACATCTTCCTCAACAGTGACGTCTACCTCTACCATGACTGGAATGCTCGGCATGGCCGTTCTGAGAAAAAGCATCACCTACACCTGTCTCACACAAAACACCTACCTCGACCGTGACGTCTTCCTCGACTGCAACGTTTGCCTCTACCATGACACCTATCATGACCAGAATGCTCAGTACGGCTGTTCTCAGCCCAACACGACCATGCTGAGGAAACGGTTCAGCTGCACCTATCTCGCCCACGACACATGCTCTGACTGTGGCACCTACCTTGACCATGATGTCTGCCTCGACCACAACATCTACCTCAACCATTATGAATATCTCGACTACAACATCCATTCGACCATGACCCCCGACAAGGCTGTGCTGAGACAAATGTAGTGACCGAGACAGGTGCCGCAACCACTCATTACATACACTCTGCCTTCACCTATAAATACCCACCCCTCGCAATCTAGAGGGGGATTTTGAGATTTGGAGGTCCGCGGTTCAGATATTTTTCTGGTTCCATGTTGTGGTTCGGCATATTGTTGGTTCCCAGAGTCCTATGGGAGAGTTCAAGGTCTAAAAGGGATGAAGTGCTCATCCTACATCTATTCCTCCAGTTTGCTTCCATCTACCACCATTTTCTACCACCATTCACCCATATCCTACCATTCTCAGCCATCTTCCACCCCCATACGCCCACCAAGCTATTGTTTGGGGTAGAATCAAAGAGAAAGGAGGCCAAGGAGTCCAAAAGACCAAGGAGGAGGACCTAAAGATGAGATCTGGCCTATATAGAGGCTAAGGAGGGAGAGCCACCTCTCCTCTACATCTAAATCTCTTCTTCTTCTCCTTTCTTCTACTATTCTCCTTTGTTTTTGTACAGATGATGTTATTCCATCTTTGTTTGGTACTAACTATGCTTGACCATGGCTAGTTGAGCTCCTTCTTAGCTATGTAGCTTGTTTTGGACATGTTTATGTACTTTTACCTTAAGCAAGCAGTTTTATTTCAGATGTGGTGCATTTTTTTCTATATTCTCTTTCTGGTTATGATTGCCAGTTTGGTTGATCTCTTTCTTTCTTGAACATCTATTTCTTCCTATATTGAGAGATTCATTGTAGGAATATACAAGAGAAGGTAGTTTGGATCAGAATATGAAAGGAGAATGGTTCAAGGTGATCTGTGTAGAATTGTAGACCTGTGCACGGTCGGGCCCACTACCAGGCTTTGCCTAGATTACACGTGTTCCTAACATTTCAGAATATTCTAGACCTGAAAGGGTATCTAGAATATTCTAGGGTTTTGATTTATCATCCTCGAGAGAGGTTTCATATCATTGATGGGTTTTAGTCACACTTCACAAAAACGAGTGGGATGACCCCCACAGGAACATATACCATAGTACATACTATGTTTGGATGTAGGTTTCTTACTGAGGTGTTTGAGGGTTGTCTGTGCCAGAGAACGGGTGCATAGACTTCCCAACTTGTGGTTACATAGCCATGAACTCCTTCTCTATGATTAGTAGAATCTGACAGACTCTGTTTTGTTTTCTTTACCTTATTTTGTTTTACTTTGTAACATTTTTCTAGACTAGTTCTAGTTTCAAACTATTATCAACTATCATATTGGCTTATATGACTTAAGCGCAATATATTAAGCATCTTAAATGTCCCCACATCCCTGTTATCAACCCTGTATATCTACTTCAACCCTATAATAAAGTTGTGGGGGTCCTTGGAGGTTTCAGGTTATAGATTTAAAGTTTGATCCTTCTGAGTCTTCCTCCTTTCGGACGTGTGATTTTGGCCTTGTCAACTTTTGGCACCTTTGCTAGGGACGTGGTTTTCCACATTTACACGCCTAAAAGATTTTGTTCTGTCATCCATAAGCTTGTACATTTATGCATAATTCCTCTTTTGTTTTGCACATACTTGTTCATATAGATTGAATAGTTTTCCTTTTCTTATAATTTTGCAACCATGGACCTTGCTTCAACAAGGGAGGTTATCTTGTCCACCTTTCCTCCCAAATTTTTCTGTAGTTCCGTCTACTGGCAAATAATTGAAAGTCATGCACTATAGATAGTCGAGCTATACTCGCCCCTGCCATCGTCATACTTAGACGTTTCAGCAAAGGAGACTAGCGATCAAACCTCGAATTCCATGTTATCATGGGATCAAGAATTCGTTAGAGCAGTGGAGCTAGCAGGAGAAAGTGTCAATGCACTCACATCCTCCTCAGCTCCTCATGTCCAAGAACATGTCTACCCACTTCAACAACTACTAGAAAAGTAGGATCATCATCTCCAAGTAGCCACCAAGGTCACAAACTGTAATACTGTAATAGAAGTATACTTCAGATTATAGAACAAGGATTTATCCAAAAGCATTAGTTTGATACATCGGGTTTCCAGTAGAAGTGCATGGTGAAATTGACATATCTTGAAAGAATTGTTGCTCAAGTCCAACAACTTCATGATAAGGGTGTTGAACAAGGCAGGAGGCTTCAAGAGCTCATTGATTTGGTTACCGTCCAATTGCAAATGCCATCACACAACCATAAATATTATGGTCATAAGAGTCATTCCATTGGGACTGAAATGGAGTTTACCTCACCATCCTATTCTGACCATCAATTAAATTCACTAGGATGAAGACCGACCCACCCGGGGAAGCCCTTCATTTTGTCCAAACGATTTAGTTAATCAATAATTGGAGGCCACACACATGAATGGTTGTATGATGATGATGCTCAGGGTAGTGAAACAATCTCACAACATGATGGTTAGTTTCAGGCACCTTAATCAGACATTGATCTAGACTAGGGTGAATTCTCTCATATTGAGACATGTCACTTCACTTTGAGTAGTATGCCGATCATGGTTTGGAAAAATTTGTTCTATGAGGATGATGAAGAAAGCTGCTCAAATTGGAGTAGTGAGTATACTGACGATGATGAGATGGAGAAGCATGAGCCGACATTATCCACTATACCTTTTAAAGAAAAAGCTGACATCAAGGGAGCATGATGGATGATCCACTACAACATGGATGATGAACATGAAGATACCCCAAACCCCATAGAAGGTGACAAACTTGGGGTTGTGGAACTACAGATAGATTTAGCTGGGGATACTTCTTGTTTAGAAGATGATTGGCTGACTCAGACTATATATAAAAATATATCTAAGCATCCAACCTCAAGTTCAGAGGGGGAGAGAGAAGAGGGAAGTCCTATAGAAAACTTTGAACCTCTTCCCTCCATATCATCCTGTGTCGACATCCTAGGGCCTTCCTATTCAAATTCATATCTTGGAAGGTACCTTGAGGATGATTTTCCAAAGAATTCATTTAGTGCAGTTAGGGTCAATTCCAACACAAGGATGAATTGATTGAGTCATCAGATTCTATTCCTCCACTTTAGACTCAGAAGGGCCCAGATCTCCCCCACCTCTTGTTGTCATGCTTGGTAGATCTAATCAGCAAGACGCAAGTGACACTGGTCCCAAAACTTAGGATTTGGGATCACAATGTCCGTATCATGGGGCTTCCACCCCGTTTCTCTTACTCCTTTCTTTCCTCCTTTTGTTAAAACAAATACCATTTTTTTTTCTTAGATAGTTTCCTTCCACTAACTGGTTTTACATATCCTTGCATACATGCATCATGCTAGGACTTTAGTAAATTTCTTTCATGTACATCAATGCATTCCTTCCCTACTACTCCCAAGTTTAGGTCTTGCTCGAGGATGAGCAATGTTTTAAGCTTGGGGTGGTAGGGCTATTTTCCCTTCTATATCTTCATTTTTCATGCATTCATGTTTACTTCTTACATTTAGGTGTAAATTTAAATTTAGCCTTATTGTTTTGAAGGACTTTGTTTTGTAATTTTTAGCTTTGGAATTAAGTCTATGTGCTATAAATCTTATACTTAAATGCTTATCCATGCGCCTAAATGCACAATTTTCATCTTGAAATTGCTTAGTCTTTTTCTTGACTAGCTCATTGACTCTTTCATTAAGTTTGGTAATAAATCTAAGGTTATGCGCCTTCGTAGCTTAAAAAATTATTCCCTTGATAAATGTTGTGAATAACAATTCCAGGATATAGGACTGTTGGAAAGAGCTATAGTTTGAGCAAAACTCCAAGCTGTATTTTCACAAACTTTCCTCTACTCTATGGATCCTTGAATCATAATTACTACCTTTTCATACAAGTACCAAGCGGATAATGATGAGTTTTGAGATATAATCAAGTTGAAGTGTTTTTCCTTGACGTTCTGCACACCCTGCCACCTTAGATTGAGTCAAAAAGATGAAAATTAAAAATTTGCTAAAGAGGCTTGTCCGCCCACAAAATCCCAAAAATATCAAAATAGTTCTCACCCATGCCTATAAATTAGAATACAGAGAATAAAAGCCTGAGTGTGAAAAGAACAAATGAGCATTTCCTTCTCTTTTAGAAGAGTTGAGGTTGGTTCCCAATCGGTGTATGACTGTGCTCATTAATGCGGGTATGTCGTGCCTGGTAGTGCCACCCCAAAATCTCATTAGAGAGTCACTAGGAACCCCTAGGAGACCTATGAGATCACCCCAGTAGCAGGGTTGGTTTGAGCACAGTACGAGGATTTTGTCACACTGCTCTGGGTGAAGTGGCTCAGAAAGCAGGGACTGTTGCTTGTTACATGGACCAACCTGACACAGATCAGGGCCCTCAGAAGTTATTAGAGCCTTCTTTTTCTCGCTTCTTAGGACCTGACTAAGTGGAAGGCATGTTGTACCTGATTGGTCTACATGAATACATGATTATGGCTCATTGGTCATCACTGATGTGGTCACCTACGTAACAATGCTTTTATGTTGAATAATTATGATTCAAACCCTCATAAGTATCGACAAGTTGTAGTGAATTCACTTAATCTTGCCTAGACACTCTTTGATCTTGCTTTAGTAGGATTGTGCTTGATTGGTCGGGGTTTGCTCTAAAAAAACATGAATAAAGAGAATTGATGTTTTAAATTATTTTTCTTAACCTTAGAATTTATCTCCAAGATTAATTTGGATGTTATCTTTTTGTTCTTTGATCACAGTCTTGCTTGAGGACAAGCAAAGGTTTAAGCTTGGGGTGGTTGAAAACACCCAAATTTAGGCATTTATACTAAGAATTTATTTATGGTTTGCTGTCATTATAGCCTTAATATGCCCAAAATAACCCTAGATTTTTATCTTTTAGTAATTTATATCTTTTCATAGATAAAGTTGCTCAACTAGCCATTTTTTGGGACTTGCAGGCACCGAACCTGAAAAGACATCCATTCTCCAAGATTTCTCCCCAACACATGGTTTTTTGCAGCAACAAGGCTTCCATCCATCATGGCCACAACACTTGACATGATTGAGATGCGTGGCATGACCGTGCTGAGCACGACACGGCCATATTGCGGACAAGGGTCAGTTGCACCTATCTCGGCTATGACACGTGTCTCGCCTGCGACATCTGCCTCGACCGCGACACCTGTCCCGACTACGGTACCTATCCCGATCGTGACTTTTTCCTTGACCGTGACATCTACCTCTACCATGACACCTATCATGACCAATATGCTTGCCATGGCCATGTCAAGCCCGACATGACTGTGCTAAGGAAAAGGGTCAGTTGCACCTGTCTCACCCACAACACCTGACTCGACCACGATATCTACCTCGACCACGACGTTTGCCTCAACCGTGATGTCTATCGACACCTATCGTGATCGGTACCTGCCGAGCCTAGAACAACTATGCTAAGGAAAAGGGTCAGTTGCACCTATCTCACCCGCAACACTTGCCTGGACCGCGACACCTGTCTCGACTGTGATGTATGCCTCGACCGCTCCAAACATCTCGATCGTGACCCTAGATACGGTCATGCCGAGACAAGTGTAGAGACTGAAATAGGTGTCGCAACCACTCATTACATACACTCCGCCTTCACCTATAAATACCCACCCCTTACTACCTGGAGGGTGATTCTATGATTTGGAGGTCCGCGGTTCTGGGAATTTTCTAGTTCCATGTTATGGTTCCATATATTCTTAGTTACCAGATCCCTATGGGAGAGTTCCAAGGTCTGAAAGGGCAGAAGTTCTCATCCTATGTTTGTTCCTCCAGCTATCTTCCATCTACCACCATTTTCCAACAACATTCACCCATATCCTAACATTCTCAGCCATCATCCACCTCCATACACCCACCAAGCTACTGTTTGGTGTCGAATCAAAGAGAAAGGAGGCCAAAGAGTCCAGAAGACTAAGGAGGATGACCCAAAGATGAGATCTAGACTATACAAAGGTTAAGGAGCAAGTTCCACCTCTCATCTATGGGATAAATCTCATTTTCTTCTCATTTCTTCTACTATTCTCCTTTGTTTCTATTCAAATGATGTTCTTCCATCTTTGTTTGGTGCCAACTATGCTTGTCCATGGCTAGTTGAGCTCCTTTTTGGCTAGGTAGCATGTTTTGGGCATGTATATATACATTTACTTTAAGTAAGCAGTTTTATTTCAGATCTAGTACATTTTTTGTTCTATCTTCTCTTTCTGGTTAAGATTGCTAGTTTGGTTCATCACTTTCTTGCTTGAAATTCTATCTACCTATATCGAGAGATTCATTATAGGAATAGACAAGAGAAGGTAGTTTGGATCAGAATCTGAAAGGAGGAAGGTTCAAGGTGATTTGTGCAAAACCATAGACCTGGGCACGGCCCGGCCCAACCCGACATGGTCGGGCCCACTACTAGGCTCTTCCCAGATCACACCTGTTCCTTGCATCTCAGAATATTCTAGACCTAAGAGGATATCTATAATATTCTAGGGTGTTGATTTATAATTTTCAAGAGAGGTTTCATACCATTGATAGGTTTTAGTCACGCTTCACTAAAGCGAGTGGGATGACCCCACATGAACGTATACCATCGTACATACTATGTTTGGATGTAGGTTGCCTGCTAAGTTGTTTGAGGGTTGTCTACACCTAAGAATGGGTGCATAGACTTCCCAACTTGTGGTTACATAGCCAGGAACTCCTTCTCTCTGATTAGTTGATGCAAATTTACCGTGCACAGAAACGAAAGTGAACGCGTCGAAGTAGTATAGGCCTTTGTGAGGCCCGAGTCGAACTCAGGGATACGTGAAATTGTCGGGGACTCCTACTAACTACTCGCGATCAGCTAAGCCGATTAAATAGTTGAGAGTTGTTGTTAAAATTAAAAGAAAATAAAAATAAAACAAAACAATCAATCGATTAAATGTTGGTTTAATCAATTCAAAAGAAGATCTTTAGGGTTGCGGTTTCACCGTGGGTTTTCATTGTATTAAATTCTATATAGCTACTCAATTGTATCTCTCTATCCGGGTAGTGGCCTGAAATTAGAATTGCCCACTGTCGTGGTACAATTCACTACCTATGTCTAGGTCAGTTCCACCGTCGTAGTAACCTATACCCTAAACTAGGTGCATTAGGAACGACCTCTCGGTATCCACCATTAATCTTACACCACCTTGTTCAAGGGATTTGTCAATTAATGTAAATTCCGTCTCTTTTCAACCTTTAATTCTTCTTTCAAAGAAATTAAGGGCATTAGGTTATTATTATGGTGATCAAGCATAACAATATATTGGAGAAAATGAAATTATACCACGGATTTAAGAGATAAGATATGAATTACTATTATAAAATCATCATACAATGAATCCCCGGGCTACTCCTGGTCCTAAAGACAAAGAGGATTAGCCCCGCATGTTCATCTCATAGTACAATGTAGAGAAGAAAAAGGAAACATGAAGGAAAATGTGATCGAGTGATTAAACCCCTGAACGGAGAAGGTTCAATCGATCCTTGGCGTGGAATCCGCGTTCTCCCGCCTTTCGGTGGTGGAATTCATCTTCTTCAGCGTCCGGATCGGCTGGGGAGTGCTCTCGTGCTCCGTTCTTCTCTCCTTGCTCTCCGGGATGTGTGCAACAACTAATGACGTCCCTCCTGAGTCAATGGTGCCGTCATTAGGTATATCTCCCAAATTAGGTTACCAATTAACCACGGTCGTCCGATTAAGATTAATCTGAAATAAACTCATATATGACGGTGTCGATACCATCGACGCGGGTCGATGGTATCGACCTAGCATGATAGCGGCAATCCTTCTTTTCTTTCGTCTGTGCGCCTGATGTCATCTCGATACCATCGACGCGGGTCGATGGTATCGACGAACCTGTAGCGATGGTTTTGTCATTTTGTGTCGCTATAGCTCCACCAGTCGATAGTATCGACATTTTGGTCGATAGTATCGACACACTTCTCTCCAGCAACCTGATGGTATCTCGATACCATCGACATCCCTGTCGATAGTATCGACTTTCTTCTGGTCCTTGCGGCTGGCAACCTGTGGTCCGCTCGATGGTATCGACGATAGCAGATACTTGTTTTTCCTGAAATTAACACACGGAACCACATAAATCCACACAAAATGTATATTATTTCGATAATTAATACTCAAAATGCTTAAATAAAGGGAATTTGACATAAAGAAGTAGCATAGACCAAAATGAATGAATTATGCAACATTAACCATGAAAATGACTAATAAATGAATAAAACACCTATCAAACAAGTCTATAAATGCAACTCAAAATCATCACATCAAACTCCCCTAAGCTTGAACATTGCTCGCCCTCGAGCAACTAAACCTTAGAATAGAATTTCCAGAGTCAACTAAAGAACAAAGCATCACAACAGACATCCCACATGACTCCCACCGGACATTCGCATACCAGCCCTCACTAACCACAAAATGGTAATTACCCTAAAGGTGACAGTAATCATCCATAAAAGATATTAACCTCAAACTGATGAACACTATCACATAAGGCAGTTAACAAAATAACATTCGCCGGTCCAGACTTAGTGCATCTTGTGATCTCCTATACTACGTTGCTCGCCCTAACTACCATCTACATGGAAGCAGTTCTCCTGATTTTCACTACTGAGGAGAAATTCATGGTGGCCTACCAATCCGAGCAACGGGTGGATGAAATAGGTGGCTCATGGAAGAAGTGGAAGCATTATACGATTTCAACATGCATACAACAAAAATGCCCTAAATGATGCAAATGCACATGAAAAATGCCCTAATGCCTAAGATTAGGTGGAATGATGCATGCACTAACCATCCGTCTCAAAATGAGATGGATATCTAATTAAGCTACATCATGTACTCACTTATCTTGAAATACATGTGAGATTATGTTCCTTTCTCCTTCTTATTCTTGTTGCTTCTGAATAACTTTTTTTTTCAATTTTAGTTTTTTTTCTTCTTTTTTTTCATTACAAACCCTTATATCCATGATTGACAATGAATACTTATTGGGCTTATATTTTCTGCATAGCTCGAATATTTGCACTATTTGGAAGGTATGGAACAAATTAACTCACCATTAAAGAATAAATGAGGTACATGACATACTTTATGCATAAAAGTTATGAATGCAGCTACATGACATGCACCTAAGGGTAATGTGCATGTATACCTATTCTAATTTTTTTTTCTTATTTTTCATGCAAACATATGAAGATGGCTGCAATGCAAGTCCTATCTACATGCCATGCAATCAAAAAGGTTAAAACCGTACTTTACTTCCAAATCTTGGGTGGATTGTGAAAACAATGAGGTGGACAGATCACAAGACTAGTTGATTGAACCTTTGAAAAATATTATATGTCCCTCCTTACTGACCTGTGTAGTAGTTAAGAGGTTTTTTCTCACTTACTTCAAATTAAAGTCTCATTATCATTTGGTCAGTTTAGGCTCAAACAACCAATTCTGTCCACTTTCATGAATCATTAGGAATATACAGTCATGATTTTCTGTTTTAAAGTTGACAAACCCAATCATTTTCTAAGTTAAGTGATCAAGGTTAAACAACACTCAAGCTTGTGAACACTCAAAAATTTTTTTAGTTTCCCTCAATTCCCCATGCACATGCAACTAAGATGACTCAACATTAAAGACATCCACGATTACACTAGATAGATTGTGGATCCTAAAACAAACTAAGATTGCAGGAAACAAATGACAGGAAACAAGAGCAATAAAACTAACAACAGAGAAAATGAAAGATAGAGCTGTTCCAACACCCCCCCTAAGCTTGAATTCGACTCTGGCCTCATAGTCAAAAACAATCTTAAAGGTTGGAACAGAGATACCGCTTTTACTCTTCAGGTGGAGGCGGGTACTGCAGAGCCGTAGGGTCCTAGGACGGATACTCCCCCTGGAAGCCTGGATCAAACTGGGCCCTAGGTGGAGGTTGTGGATAGCCTCCAAAGTAATCTTGGCTCCAATAGTGGTCCTAGAAGGGCTGTTGTTGCATCTCCATCTGTTGCAACCGATCATGAATTTTTTGTTGGTTGTCAAGGAGAAGACACTCATTCTCGAACATTGCCCGTTGATTGTCTAGTAGTCGGTTTGTAGTGTCTTGAATACCGGCATACATCGTCATGTGATGCTGCTACGTTTGCTGTATCTCCTGCAGCATAGTATACATACCCTGCATAGAATAGGCTTCCTCGCTTGGCTGCGAGGGCGGTGGTGGTGGCGGCGTAGGCTGTGATGATGAAGATGCACCCGGATGCATCTGAGGACGCTTCTGTGGTGCCACTCGTGCTCGAAGAGGTGTAAATGCCTCCTCTTCCTCCTCAGCCTCGTCGTCATTTCTGTCGTCGCCGCCGTCGTTGCCGCCTTCTTCATCGGAGTCGGTGATGGCTATGATTGGCCATCAGAAGTGTTGCGTCCCTTCGATGTTGAAGACCGGATCGGGCAGCGAGCATTCCTGGTAGGCGTGGTTGATGTGGCAATGCGCATACGCCAAACCATCTCGAAGAAGAATGAGATTGGACCGGTGCAAATGTTGCAAGTTCACCTTGCTCCTGTTGGATAGAGGAGTGAGCTGCTGGAAATTCAAACCGAGGTATGAAACCAGCTTGGTGATGAGCCCGCCGAAGGGAATCAGCGCTTTACTCGTACTCCTCTTCACCGCCAAAACTCTCTGCAGAAAAAAGGCACCCCAATTGCATTCTTGACGCTCTAGGAACTTATACAAAAAGAATAAGTCTGTCTCCTAAAACTTGCTGAGGGCCAAATCACCCCGAGCAAACAATGTCGAACTGAGCATCTGGTGCAGAATCCGAACGAAGGGGTGCTCAAAATCAGCTACCACAACATTATGGTAGCTTACTGACTTCCCCAGCGGCACCGTAACCAGCTCGGAAAAGATGGCATCATAGTCGGTGTGGTTGTCCGATCTCCGGTAATGATGTTGCGAGTGATTCCAGTTGAAGATCTTGTTGAATTTCCGGAGTGTAAGGGTATAGTCGATGTTTTACATCTGGAAAGACACCCGGCCCTTGATCCACTCGTGGTCCGTGTCTATGACGTCGTTGGGCACAACACAGACGTCCAAGGACGCCATGAACTCAGCCACCAACTCCTTGTAAGTAGGCCACTCGCCGAAGAACGGTTGGCCATCTGCATGAAATTCCAGCTCGTCAGGCCGTCTTCCTGTGTGTCGGGCCTGACCCTTCAGGATGTAATCAAGGTTCGCTTCGAACCCGAGGTTGCAGATGGTGTCCCGTTCAACATAATGGGTCGGCTCAATCTTCCTCTTCATAATCTCTTCGCATATCTTCTTCACCTCCACAGATGGATGAATCAGCCGCGGGCGTGCAACTGACGCAGTCGGAGGTGGCACGAACTCCGGGATGTCCATCGGGTTCGCACGTGAAGACGACGCACCAGATACGTGCACCATGATTGTGAGAGAAAGAGGAATAGAAAAGGAGCTCGGTGAAGATCGAAGAAGTGAATCTCCACTCGATGAAGAACTTTGCTCGGTGTTTCTTGTCTTCGGGCTTGGATAGCTCTGGAACACGCTCAACACAAGTGAAGGAGAGTTGCACTGAAGGTGTGATGTCATCTGACGCAAATACTCCTCATATATAGCCGTGGCCGGCGCTACTGTCTGCCCGTCGATACCATCGACGCGAGTCGATGGTATCGACTCAGGTAACACGATCCGTACCTCCGCGAGTATCGACGGTTGTCGATGGCTGGATCTGCGGGGCCCGGATTGCTGAGGCGTCGATACTATCGACGCGGGTCGATGGTATCGACCCATCCCCCGGATCGAACTCCTTGTTGTTGCGATCTCCGTTGATCTTCCCTCGCGGATCGTTGACGTGGCGCGTCGATACTATCTACGCGAGTCGATAGTATCGACTCTCTGATTAGGGCAAACCCTCACGAGGCCTGGCCACTACCTTCTTTGCATGAATGTGTCGATACCATCGACACGCCCATCGATGGTATCGACTTTCCTGAGACGATTTGTTCTGAAAATCTTCAGAGCTCTCGATAGTATCGACAACCATGTCGATACCATCAACCTCTGTTTGCGATCTGCCTGTTGGTATGTCGATACCATCGACGCGGCCGTCGATGGTATCGACGCAGTGCAATTCCTACAGTCACCAACCTGTACCATGGTCGATACCATCGACACAAGGGTCGATGGTATTGACTCTGCCTCAGCCCTGCACATGTAGCAAACGATTACAATATCTTTTTTACACTAAAAACTAAGTGAAAGCAAATCAAACTACAAATGTAAATGAACTAAACTAAACTACCCATGGTTGGGTTGCCTCCCAACAAGCGCCCTTATTTAACGTCTTAGGCTAGACGAATTGAAGCTTGTCATCCACTCGGTAATGTGGAGAAGGTGCTCAAAGGATCGTGCGGTAGCTTGAACTCCACCCGATCTTGACCAATCCCCAACGTCAGCGTACCTCTCCCAATTGCAGTGACTACATCGGCCGTTGCTTGAAACGGCCTACCCAATAACATCTCACAACTTTGAAGTTGTGGCATATCCATGATGATGAAGTCTACAGGAAAAATGAACTTGTCCACCTTGACGAGTACATCTTCACAAACTCCGTATGGCCTTATAATAGATCCATCCGCCAATTCAATGGTTTCCGCTGACTTCTTCATGTCCTTTAACCCAAGCTTTTTAAATGTGGTCAGCGGCATGAGGTTTATGCTCGTGCCTGAATCACACTGAGCTCATGGAAAGTGTCGATCGCCTATCGAGCATGGAATATAAAAACTCCCTGGATCTTTCTTCTTCTGTGGCAAACTCCCATGGATGATAGAGCTCACCTTGGCATTCATCCGGCATACATCTGTGTCTTTAATCCGCCTCTTCTTATTGATGATTTCTTTGATAAACCTCCCATAGGCGGGAATCTTCTCAATCATCTCCACTAATGGAATGTTGATATGAAGTTTTCTGAACATCTCCAAGAATTTTCTATACTGTCGGTGCTCTTTCTTCGGCTTCGGGCTGTCTAGACTTGACACAACTGCCGCATTAACCCTCTTGTGAGGTGGCACATATGAGCTTTTCGGGGCCAGCTCCCCTAAGCTTGCTTCAATGACTCCCTCTGGCGTGGACTTTGTTGGAACATCATCAACAGGTATACTTTGTTGTGGCTTCTCTCGCGTAATGGATGTATCCACACCTTGACAGACAGCCTTAAATTGCTCTTCTTGCCTAGGCGGGGGCGTAACCATCATGGGCTCTTGGCGGGATTTCCTGAAAGGAGTGTATCCGCCTGGTAGTCCATAATGACTGTGAGGATACAGTATTGCCGGTGTAGCCTCCGTATCAAACATCATTTTGCTTTGGTCCTTTGTTTCTGCCACCTGGGGTTCTTCCTTATTGATCACAGACATGTATTTAACTTGATAATGTGCTTGAACCACATCTGCATTCCCAGCCTGTCTCTGCTGATTGGCATGCTTGATGGCCGCCACTTCATTTGAGATCTGGGTCACAGTGGTTTCTAACGCCCACATTTGCGCTCCATGACTTTGCAGTGTCTGCCCAAATTTGGTCAAGATGTCACCCTGGGACTACAGTTGTTTACCGAACATAGTCATCATTTCTTGATTCTGCTGCACCATTTGACTAAGCAACTCGGTGCTCTTATCTTCAGCCCTAGGTTGTGGCTTTGCATCAGGATCTTGTAGGAAGTTATTAGGATCCTTCCATGAGAACTTTTGGTCTTTCCTCCATGAATAGTCATTATTTCTGTAACCCTATTGTTGCATGAATTTGACTTGGGCTTCCTCATCCTCGAATGCATCTTACTTTGCTAGAAACTTCTTGGCTAGAATATCTTGCTTGTCATTCAGCTCCTTTATTGCTTTGGATTCACCTGCTACTCGAACCTGCTCCACAGTGCCTCTATCGCCCCAAGATTGTTTCTTGGCCATGTTCTTTAAGATCTCCCAGCACCTGGCATCTGTGTTATTCAAGAAAAATCCAGAACCGACTGAATCGAGGTTGCTTCTATCATGCTCCGATAGAGAAAAATAGAAGATCTTGACTTGTGTCTCCTTATCAAGCCTGTGATGCGGGCATCGCCTGAGCATGATCTGAAACCTTTCCCAGGTCTCAGAATAGGTCTCTCCTGCTTGTTGGGTGAAGTTGTGGATCTTTCTGATCATGTCATTGGTCTTCTCGGGCGGAAAGAACCTCTCGAAGAAAACCTCCACCATGTGGTCCCAAGACTCCACATATTCATCGTCCAAGTTGTGTAGCCATTCACACGCATTTCCCGCTAGAGAGCTCGGGAAGAGCTTCAAGTAGAGCACATCTTGTGGAAATCTGTCAATTTTTATCATATCACAATTTTCCACAAATTGACTTATGTGCGCGATGGGGTCTTCATTTTTGAGCCCATGGAAAGCATTGGACTTCACCAAGTTGATTAAAGCCGGATCAATCTTGTATGTCGGAATATCCAGTGCTTGCTTCTTGATCAGCCCCTTAGAAGCGGATGAGGAAGAAGCCTTGATCTTCTCCCATATTGTCTGTGGCTCGTCCATCTCTTCTTATTCGGGTTCAAAAATTATATCCTCCAGCTCGTCTTGATTATACTTGCCCTCGTCTTCCGGTTCCGGCAGCGGAACCTCTGGTGCGTGCCCCGTGTAGTCAGTACTACGCGTCTGCACCATGCACAGTACCTGAAAATAGAAAAATTAAATTTAGTACAGTGCTTGAGGATTGCAAATATTTAGAAAATAGATTATAAATTTTTGGAATGATAAAAAAAATGTGGTCTAGAGTGGCCGCTCACAGCACTCGAAGTGCCGACGAATTGCCGTATCCCCGGCAACAGCGCAAAAACTTGACGCAAATTTACCGTGCGCAGAAACGCAAGTGAACGCGTCGAAGTAGTACATGCCTTTGAGAGGCCCGAGTTGAACTCAGGGATACGTGAAATCATCGGGGACTCCTACTAACTACTCGCGATCAGCTAAGCCGATTAAATAGTTGAGAGTTGTTGTTAAAATTAAAAGAAAATAAAAATAAAACAAAACAATCAATCGATTAAATGTTGGTTTAATCAATTCAAAACAAGATCTTTAGGGTTGCGGTTTCACCGCAGGTTTTTATTGTATTAAATTCTATATAGCTACTCAATTTTATCTCTCTATCCGGGTAGTGGCCTGAAATCAGAATTGCCCACTGTCGTGGTACAATTCACTACCTATGTCTAGGTCAGTTCCACCTTCGTAGTAACATATACCCTAAACTAGGTGCATTAGAAACGACCTCTCAGTATCCACCATTAATCTTACACCACCTTGTTCAAGGGATTTGTCAATTAATGTAAATTCCATCTCTTTTCAACCGTTAATTCTTCTTTCAAAGCAATTAAGAGCATTAGGTTATTATTATGGTGATCAAGCATAACAATATATTGGAGAAAACGAAATTATACCACGGATTTAAGAGATAAGATATGAATTACTATTATAAAATCATCATACAATGAATCCCCGGGCTACTCCCGGTCCTAAAGACAAAGGGGATTAGCCCCGCATGTTCATCTCAGAGTACAATGTGGAGAAGAAAAAGGAAACATGAAGGAAAACGTGATTGAGTGATTAAACCCCTGAACGGAGAAGGTCCAATCGATCCTTGGCGTGGAATCCGCGTTCTTCCGCCTTTCGGTGGTGGAATTCGTCTTCTTCAGCGTCCAGATCGGCTAGGGTGTGCTCCGTTCTTCTCTCCTTGCTCTCCGGGATGTGTGTAGCAACTAATGACGTCCCTCCTGAGTCAAGGGCGCCGTCATTAGGTATATATCCTGAATTAGGTCGCCAATTAACCACAGATGTCCGATTAAGATTAATCTGAAACAAACTCATATCTGACGGTGTCGATACCATCGACGCGGGTCGATGGTATCGACCTAGCATGATAGCGGCATTCCTTCTTTTCTTTCATCTGTGTGCCTGATGTCATCTCGATACCATCGACACGGGTCGATGGTATCGACGAACCTGTAGCGATGGTTTTGTCATTTTGTGTCGTTGTAGCTCCACCAGTTGATAGTATCGACATTTTGGTCGATAGTATCGACGCACTTCTCGCCAGCAACCTGATGGTATCTCGATACCATCGACATCCCTGTCGATAGTATCGACTTTCTTCT
Source organism: Alisma plantago-aquatica (assembly GCA_963693085.1). Taxonomy (NCBI): domain Eukaryota; kingdom Viridiplantae; phylum Streptophyta; class Magnoliopsida; order Alismatales; family Alismataceae; genus Alisma; species Alisma plantago-aquatica. Next base: position 631,380,210 of record OY856415.1, read on the forward strand.
GGTCCTTGCGGCTGGCAACCTGTGGTCCGGTCGATGGTATCGACCACCGTTGATGGTATCGACGACAGCAGATACTTGTTTTTCCTGAAATTAACACACGGAACCACATAAATCCACATAAAATGTATATTATTTTGATAATTAATACTCAAAATGCTTAAATAAAGGGAATTTGACATAAAGAAGTAGCATAGACCAAAATGAATGAATTATGCAACATTAACCATGAAAATGACTAATAAATGCATAAAACACCTATCAAATAAGTCTATAAATGCGACTCAAAATCATCGCATCATTAGTAAAATTCGACAGACTCAGTTTTATTTTGTTTATCTTATTTTGTTTTACTTCATGACATTTTGCTAGACTAGTTCTAGTTCCAAACTATTATCGACTATCGAATTGGCTTATCTGACTTAAGAGTGAGATCTTAAGCGTCCTAATTGTCCCATGTCCCTATGTTTGACCCTGTATATCTACTTTGACCCCATAATAAAGTTGTGGGTGTCCTTGAAGGTTTTGGGTTATAAATTTAAAGTTTGATCCTTCTGAGTCTGCCTCCTTTTGGACGCATGATTTTGGCCATATCATCGTGTTCTTCTAGATCCATGAGGTTCTTGTACTGTAAGGAACTTAAGATTCCACAACAACTTGTGATTCTTCTTGTTCTATTGTACCTCTTTAGGTTCAATTTTTTCTTGTTGGCCTCTAACTCTTCGAGATCAACTTTTCTTATAGTGATTCCTCTAGAATTAAATTCCTATAGGAAATAGCCTTTCTGGCAAGAAACAATTTTGTTGTTGGATTGGAATAAAATTAGTATTCAACAAAATGACATTTATGTGATTTGTGGATAAACCTTTTGAAGAAACTATTTTCTTAAACAAGTTTAGAATCCTATTCTTTATTAAGACATATCGGGACACCAACCATGCCATGGTGTTTTCTGAACCATTTTAGATGGTACATTGTTTTAGTGTAAAGAATGTGCCCAAAAGGAAATTGGTAGATTATCTAGATTTATTGATGATCACACTATGACTAACAAGGTGGGATTCCTTCTTTTTGATACACTTTCATGATACACTATCATTGTGTTTCAGGTGAAGTTCATCATGATACATTATTATGACCTCCGAGAAGGTTCTCAAACTCTTGGCTAAATATTTCCACATTGATCATATCAAAGTCTTTTAATACTTACACCAAGTTGGTTGTGTACTTCATTCATAATCTCCTAGAACACTTAAGAGATTAAGACTTGTATTTCATCAAATAGAATTTATCATATCCACTGAGAACATCAACAAATATGATGAGGTACTATTAACCACCTCTATCATTTATTCTAAAAGGTCTATATACGTCAACATGTATGCCACCTAATAGAATAATCACTCTCCCACTACTTCTAGTGAAAGGTGCTTTTGTCATATTGCCAAACAAAAGAGACTTGCATGTCTTTGTTAGTTCAATAAACAAAAGAGTATAGATAAGCATCATTATAGATTCTAAGAATGCATTTCTCATTTGTGTTCTCTTAACGACAATGTTATAGGTATTCTTTGTTTGAGTCATCGAGTCATTCAATATATATAAATGTCTCTAGAACTATCAAACATAAATTATGAGACATTGATCCACTACCATAAAGAATCTTGTCTTTGGAAGCAAAACATTGAATATATTCATAATTTTGTCGTCCATACAAGATACATGATTTTTCTAATTAATGGCAGGTACACAATAACAATTCACTAATTCTATTACATGACCTTTAGGCTAAGATGAATGACATGTAACAACTCTTGCTCTACATAGTTCTAGCTTACTTCTTCTTGGGTCTTGGAAGTGGATATCTCTATATCCTTCTTCTTCTTCCTTAGTTCCTCTAAGTAGAGAGGGAAATTCCTTGTCCAGTGTCTAGGTTGGCGATAATAGTGACAATTTCCTCCCTTGGTCACCCCTCCTGTTGCTTTGAGTGCAAAGGACTTGAGCTTATCTCTAGCTTTAAAACTCTTCTTAGCCGTGCCTTTTCCCTTATACTTCTGTTTGCCTTTTCTAATCATCACCATAGATTTGGGCTTGTCTTTCTTCATCTGCACTTTTGTTGTTCTCAACATGACAAGTAATTTGAACAACAACTTGTCAAATTCATTCATGTTGTAATTCATGACAAACTGGTTGTATGACTCTAGCATGACTGTAGAATCACATCTGTGTCCAAATCTTCACCCAAGGGAAATCCCACTCTTGCAAGGTTCTCCACGTAACCAATCAACTTGAGCACATGGGAACCTACTTGATCTCCTTATATCATATTGCACTTGAACAACACTTTGTAGACATCATATCTCTCTTGTCTTGTCTAATCTCAGTACATGTTCTAAAGATGTGTTACCATCTCAATAACATCCATATTCTCATGTTGTCTCTACAACTCATAGTTCATTGCGCATAGCATCAGGCACTTGACATCCACAACATCTTTAGAGTGCTTCTAGTAAGCATCCTTGTTAGCCTTAGTCATAGTGGGAGAAGGTTCAACTGGCTCTAGTGTTTCAAGGACATAGAACTTGGGTGTTTGAGTGAGAACAATTCTCGATGTCTGAACCAGTCATGAAAGTTATTCCCATTCAACTTGTCCTTCTCAAGGACTGATTACAAAGAAAATGTGTTTTTGTTTGCCATTAGATTCTACAAAAGAAACTTGCAACTTATGTCAAAACCTATTTTTATTTAGGCTTATAATTAATTATCTATGCCACTATTTTGTTCAAATATATAACACTTATTTATCAATTCAGAAGATTACAATGTACAAACTTTTAGTGACCCAAGATCCATATTCCATCAAATCATGAGTGAACTTTGGTTGATCATTGATAACACTCTATTTTATGTACTTTCTATATATATTTTACACCACTTTTAGTATATCTTTTGTTAGCTTTCCACATAATTTTTCTATCCTTTTGACTAAAGCCTCACTTACATGGTTTCAAGAACATTCACAACTAGGTCATGGTTTAGGGGCCACGACCGATGTCCACTTATATCTCAAACTACGATCATGGTTCCAAAGCTCTCTAGAGATCGCGATCATCAGGCGTCAAGGAAGGATCGTGGCTAGTTTATAGACTACGGTCATCGCTTAACCACGACCTCAAGGATGGTCGTGATCGGAACATGCACCTCAAAGATAGACCAGTGGTCGCGGTGTGGATACAGACCGCGATAAAAAAGGACCACAGTCAGCTTGGAAACTACGATCATTGACGAGCTCTTGCAAACCACAACTGAGTGGGAAGACCTTGACCTCGACTGCCCGGATGCAACCCACAAGCAGACCTCGACCGCAGTTATCACCAGGCCACGACCAAGCTCAACCACGGTGAAAGATGAATGAAGAACAAACTGCAACCGCAGTCTCACCATCACTTAACCAAGACCGCGACCGTGGTCTAGGCTTAAGTCGGTGGAATGTGCCTATAAATAGCACACCCACCTGTCTTTTCAAAGGATGAGATGATAAATCAGATCCCGAGGACCATGAAGTTCTGCTACATTCCAGATTCATCCCATACCATCCCATTCATTAGTCTTGGATCTCTAAAGGCAGAAGGTGAGGAGAGAGAAGTTTGAAGACCCATTCTTCGAGAGAAGAAGACCGTCCACACCATCAACATGATAGATACGGATCTGAAGAAGTATTATGTCATATCACGTCTCTTCCTTTCTAGATCTATCATTCCATCCTGCTGTACTTCCCTCTTCTCTTCAAGGGCATCTCATGGATCTATCTTTCTGTAACGTCGTTATGCTGTCTACAAGCATGAGCGGCTAAATACCTTAACTTGGGTTTGGAGTAGCCAATAAGGCTCTCCCAACATGTATATTGTCTCTTTCTATTGAATATACATATTCTTATCAAGATTATCTCCATGAACCTATTTTAATTCTTCACTTATATGCTTAACTACCATATTGTGATGTTTGATTGTTGATATCTCGAAAGAGTAATATCACTTTTATCACGTGTCATGGAGTAGTATGAATGCACGAGAGTGTTGGAATGCTAAGGCTTTAAACCCATCTATTTTGTTGCGAGGTTTATGTGTGGTCACCTTGAGAGAGGGACTACCCTTAGACTTAGATCTATCATCATCTTGAGAAAGAGTGGAATAGACGCTTTTGATGGTTGCTTGTAATCTTGGTAAGAGTATGTGAGAGAGAGAGGGAGAGAGATGATGTTGCATGTTGGTGAGATGCTTTAGTAGGTGAACCCCAACCCGGGTTTCCTCCCATATACTTATTTCATCTTATTTATTTTGTTTCTTTTGTACTTGTTATTCTTGTTTCTTTTGAACTACTTTAGTTTGCGTTCCACCATTCCTTAGGGAACAACTTTTATATTCCCTCTTCGGCTAGAGTATATGAATGCTAGATTACGTGTGCTTAACACTGCCAACCTTGTCCCTGTGTTTGACCCCGATCACTACATCGGACCCCGTTTATCGTTGCGGGGGCCTGAGAGTCGAGTTATCTCTTTAAAAGTTTGACTATTCTGAATCCACTCCTTTTGGATGTGCGATTTAGGCCGATCAACTTTTTGGCACCGTTGTCGGGGTCAAGGCAAAGCAGCACTGTTAAGAACTCGAGTCCGCTTACTATACTCCCGTGCCTCAAGCTTACCAATAAGCTTGATAGCACAATTACTTTAAGTTTGCTAACCTGAGTTTGTGTAGAATAGTTTGTTTGGACCAGTTCAGTTTTCTAACTTGACTGTATGATATATTCAGACACCCAGGCAGAAGCAACTCATTCGAATTTACTCCTTTTCACCATGCCGCCTCCCGTGGATGTTAACCTCTCAGGAAATGAGTAGAACGCGAGGAATGAACACCACCCACCTCCACCAGGAATGAATGAAGATAGAGATGGTCGTTACGATGACGGTCATCAATATGAAGAACGAGAAGAGCGACATGAAGATGATCGTCGTGAGGAAGACTGTCACTACGAGGAACATCATCATCGTCGTAGGAATAGAAGAAACCATAACAACCATGAGTGCAACTGCAGGAACAACGATAGGGAGGCCAATGAGGAAGGGAAGACCCTTCATGAGTTGGCAGCAACAAGGGACAACGAGTCAAGATGTTTGATCATTGTACCAAACTTCAAAGTAGAAAATTTTGAGCTAAAACCAACCGTCATATCCATGATTCAGAACAAACCTTTCCATGGGAATTAAAGAGAGAATCCGTACCACCACCTTGATGCTTTCAAGAAAATATGTGATACCATTAAGATGAGGGGTGTCCCACAAGAAGTGATCTACTGCAAGGGTTTCAATTTCTCTTTGGAAGACAAGGCTCTCTCTTGGTATCTAAATCTCCCCCACCAGTCTATAGATGGGTGGAGACCCCTTGCAGATGCCTTTGTCATCAAGTTTTATCCTACTGAGAGGACCATCTGTAACATGCAGAAGATCACCTCTTTTGCACAAAAGCCAGGGGAGAACCTGCACGAGGCGTGGGAACATTATCAAGAATACCTGAGAGATTGCCCATGCCACAACTATCATAAGGGGTTCCTTGTAACCGCCTTCTATAATGGGTTGACCCACACAGAGAGGACTTCTCTGAATACTGCCACAAGCAGTGACTTCTTGGGGAAAAAGCCAAATAGAATTATGAAGATTATAGAGAACATGGCTGCACTCCAAGTAGGAGTTGACTATGAAAGGAATGATAGAGGCACGTCAAAGAAGATTGGTTCTGAAGGACCATACATGGAGGCTAAAGCTTTAAAAACTATAACTGCCCAAATCTAGAAGATAGCGACTGATGTTAAACAACTGAAAGACACTGGAGGAAAAGGAAAGAAACACACTGAGAAGGTGATGAAGTGTGTCACCTATGGTGAAGGAGGACATGAAGTCGATAACTACATTTACACTAGACCTGAAGAAAGTGAAGATAGTGAAAGTGAAGAGGAGTCGACATAGAATTTTTCCTATGCAAACTTCAAGAGGCCAGATCACCCTAGTTTTAGCTATGGGAACTAGGATGCGGCCGAGAATTCACACCTACTGGGAAATTTACAAAAGCCACCGGCAGGATTTGAGAAAAGGGGTGGACAACAACAGTATACTAGAACAACCAATTACCAGACAAACAAGAATAACTACTTAGTGCAAGGAAGAAGCCAAACTCATCAAGGAGCAAGACCAAATCAAGGACTGAGTCAAGGCCAAGGTCAAGGACAGGGTCAGCTGAAAGATAACAACCAACTTGACTTGGTGACTCAACTGTTCAATTTTTCCAAGAGACAGGATATCGTGAATGATCTGCTAGCACAAAGTGCCCTAGCCAACTCTGACATCCTGACTATGATGCAAGTCCAAATGGAAGATATGAAAACACATCAACGCCAGATAGACCAACAACTCGCACAGTTGGCTGAGCTAGTAAGGAACCCCTCAGGAAAGATCCCATCAAACACCGAGACTACAAAAATGGCACTCCTTTGATCAGGGAGGATGTTGATCAATTCTAGAATAGGAAACAACAAAGAAGAAGAAAAATTTGAAGAACCACAACAGGAGAAGGAAGTTTCTTTCGAGAAGTTTGTTGACAAGGAGGGGCCTACTGAAGAAGGTTGTGAGGAAAGTGGTGGAGCTAGGAACCCTGATCCTATAGAAGAAATCTTTATGAAGAAAAGACCATATACATCAAGAAACCCATTTCCATACAAGCTTATCAAGGCGCACATGAAGAAGAGATATGAAAAGTTCATGAAAGCCGTGAAGAAACTCCATATAGATGTCCCATTTCTGGATGCTCTAGAGGAGATGACAACTTACGCTAAGTTTTTCAAGGACCTTATCACAAGGAGAAGGAGAGGAAGTCAAGTCGAAATGGTACACCTAGAGAACATGTCCAGTGCGTTTGTTCAAGATGAACTACCTACAAAGAAGAAAGACACAGGGGCCTTTAACATCTCCTTTTGTGTTGAAGACAATGTAGAAAGAAAGGGATTGACAGACTTGGGAGCCAACATAAGTATGATGCCCTAAGCCTTGCATAGAGACTTGGATTGACCGACATGGTCAAGACAAGTATGAGAATTGAGCTAAGCGATCATACTTTCAAGAGACCAGTGGGTATAGTGGAATATGTTCCAATCTGTGTGGGACAGTTCTTCATACCTTGTGATATTGTTGTAATAGATACTGTGGAGGACCCTAAGTGTCCGATAATATTTGGACGACCTTTTCTAGCCACTGAAAGAGCCCTGATAGACATCACAGAAGGTGTGATACCCCTCCGGGTCAGAAGTGAGCACATCGACTTTAAGGTAAAGGATGCTATGAAAGAGCCAGCTCTTTCTGAGTCAGACTACTTCATGGATAGCTACAACCAATATTCTGAAGAAATTCAAGAAGAGAAAGCCATTGTGGACCCGCTCATGAGAGCCCTAAATAACCTGAATCCTTTGACAGAAGACCCTGAAGTGGTCAAAATTCTAGACTACCTTAACCAATGTGAAGAGAATCTTAGTGATGAAGAAGAGGTAATAGAAATAGTAATGTACGCTTCTTAGGAAACATAAACCGAAGAGTCAAAAACTCCAAAGACAAAGCCAGAACTAAAGCCATTACCAGAAGGGATGAAGTACGAGTTCCTAGATGACAAAGGGAGGAACCTAGTCATCATCAATGCTAACCTTACCAAAGAACAACAAGAAAGATTGCTGGAAGAATTGTAGGAGCACAGAGGAGTAATTGGATACTCTATAGAGGACATCAAGGGACTAAACATGACCCTGTGCATACACAGAATTAACCTAGAAGAATCGGTGAGACCTTTGGTACAACCCCAGAAGAAATTGAACCAAATGTTGAAGGAAGTTGTCAAGAAGGAGATATTAAAACTACGTGATGTAGGAATCATTTACCCAATAAGTGATAGCAACTAGGTAAGCCCCATTCATGTAGTACCCAAGAAAGGTGGAATGACTGTGGTGAAGGGAAATAATGGTGATGAAGTTGCCACGAGAATGGTCACAGGCTGGCGAATGTGCATTGACTATAGAAAGTTGAATTCAGCAACAAAGAAAGACCACTTCCCCTTACCATTTATTGATCAAGTCCTAGAAAGACTTTCCCACCACGATTACTTATGCTTTTTAGATGGCTATTCCAGATTCTACCAAGTCACTATACACCTGGATGATCAGGAGAAAATGATGTTTACATGCATCTATCACACATACACCTTCAGAAGAATGCCCTTTGGATTATGTAATGCTCCTACAAACTTCCAACGTTGCATGATCTCCATGTTTTCTGACTTCTTAGAAGATATAGTTAAAGTGTTTATGGATGACTTCTCGGTCTATGGAACCGAATTTGATGCCTACCTAAGAAATTTATCTTTAGTTTTGCAATGATGCAAGGAGAAGAATTTGGTCATGAACTCGAAAAAATGCCACTTTATGGTTCGGAGTGGCATCGTCCTAGGGCACAAGATCTCCAAGAAAGGTATTGAGGTGGATATTAGCAAGATTGAGACCATCTCCAAACTTCCTCCACCAATGTCAGTGATAGGAGTAAGGAGTTTTCTGAGTCATGCTGGATATTATAGGAGGTTCATTAAGGAATTCTCGAAGATATCAAAGCCCCTTTCAAATTTGCTGATTAAGGACACATTGTTCGAGTTTGATGATAACTGTTTAAAAGCTTTCAAGACCCTAAAAGAGGCCTTGACCTCTGCACCAATTTTGTAGGCTCCAGACTGGGAGATACTATTTGAAATAATGTGCGACGCAAGCGACTATGCTGTAGGTGCAGTCCTAGGACAGAAGAAAAACCAAAAGCACCACGTCATATGTTACACTAGCCAAACGTTAGATGAAGCCCAAGTGAATTACACCACCACGGCAAAAGAGATGTTGGCAATTATTTTCACATTTGAAAAATTCAGATCATATATTATAGGGGCCAAGGTAAAGGTCTATACTGACCATGGGGCCATACACTATCAAAAGAATGACACAAAGCCAAGACTGTTGAGGTGGGCCCTACTACTGCAAGAGTTTTTTTTACTATAAGTCAGGAGGCATTCTTATTCATCCTGCCATCCTCTTGCAAGCATCAATAAATGAAAGTTTACAATCGCTAATTAAGCAAGAATCCATAAACATGGTAATACTACTACCATTACAATCATTAGAAATAAGATTAAAGCATCCTGTAGGAGGAAAAGCATACTCTGTGTATGCCAACTGACTATAATATTGATTTTGGTTAATTGGTCAGTGACCATGTTGCAACTTCTCCCTGCATATTGGACCGTCCACCCTGGCATCTCAAGCCATTTTATACAACAAGCAATTTTGGCATATCTAGGGCACTCGTCCTATTATTCTTTAATTATATTAACGGCAGCTATGGAGTCTGTTTCAAAGATTGCCTCTTCGATCTCATTATTATCTGCTACCTCCATCGCAAACATGATCCCTTCCAGTTCTACCTCCACCACTTTAGTGGTGTGCAATCGCACTGCCGCTCCTCCGATCCACCTGCCCATCCCGTCGCAGCACACAAACGCGTAGCACACTCTTCTACTTTTCACCGCCACATCAGAATTAAACTTGAAGATCCATGTCCCTGGCTTCGTCTAGTGAGGGGTCACAGGGACAACCTTTGCCTTCTCTCGCTCATGAAAGGCTTCTTGGTATGCCGATATCTCTCGCCTGATCATCCTCGCCAGAGTCGATCTGTCCACGACATTGTCCTCGAACACCCTCAAATTCCTCACCCTCCAGATAATCCAGTAGGTTATGAATATAGATGAACAAGTGCCGTCGTCTAACTGTAGGGCTGCACTGATCCAGTTTTTGATGTTTCCCACTGAATAAAGGAACTCGAGCATGGCGTCGCTCCCCTGGATGTCCACCCATACCTCCTTAGAAACCTTATAGTCTCTGACTGCATGCAAGGTTGTTTCTTCCTCATCTTGACATATTGGGTAGAGATTGCTACTTGTTAACCTCCTTCTCATTCTCCGGCTATTAGTAAGGATGGCATCATGCAGCATGAGCCAGGTAAAGAGCCTGACCTTGCTTGAGAGCTTGTCCTTCCACATACGTGTCCAATCGCCTCCAACCCTAACCCCCTTCCCTTCTCTTAACTTGTAGTATGTTGATTTTATGGTGAATTGGCCATTATTTGTCAGAGACCACACCCGGACATCCTGACCGTCCTGGGTGTGAGGTGGATTTAGGCGCATAATGGCATCCACCATGGTTGGGATGAACCAGTCATCCATAAAATCTTTATCCTAGTTCACTTGTAGATCCACCATACTAGAAACTTTGAGATCTTGCAGATCTTGTGGGATGCTTCTCGTGACTCCCTCCTCCAATTTCGACTCATTGTTCAACCACCGATCATACCATACACTCAATGATTCTCCATTCATCGGGATCACATAGGAGTTCGCTTCCATGAAACATTCCCCATCGAAAGAAGCAGTTTGAGGCACTACTGCAAGAGTTTGATCATGAGATAATTGATAAGAAAGGAAAAGAAAATGTGGTCGCAGATCACCTGTCCAGAATAGTTTGCGATGAGGAAAATCAGTTGCCCATAAATTACAACTATGTTGATGAAGCTCTGTTAATGGTTCAGTCCGATGAGCCAAGTCTGTCATGGTGTGTAGATATCTATAACTATTCTAGCTTGTGGCCAGCTGTTGCCAGATATAACCTACAATCAAAAAAAGAATCTCTTCTCCGATGTCAAAAACTATTATTGGGTCGACCCACTGCTATTTAAGAGATGTTCTGACAGTTTGTATAGAAGATGTATACCAGAGGAGGAAGTCCCACTGATCTTGAGAGAGTGCCACTCCTCACCGTATGGTGGGCATCATAGTGGGGAAAGAATAGCTGCAAAAGTGCTCCAGTCAGGGTTTTACTGGCCCTCCATGTTCAAAGATGCAACATCTTTTGTAAAAGCTTGCAAGGAATGCCAACTAACTGGAAATATCAGTAAGAGGAGTGAGATGCCTATGGCTGACTGGGTAGAAGTAGAAATCTTTGATGTTTGGGGGATAGACTACATGGGTCCTTCCCCTCATCAAAAGGTTATTAGTACATTTTAGTGGTTGTTGACTAAGTGTAAAAATGGGTAGAGGTTGTAGCTACCCAAACCTGGGACTCTAAATCTGTAATTAAGCTATTTAAGAAAACCAATTTTCCATGCTTCAGAGTGCCTCACACTGTGATAAGAGATGGGGGATCACATTTTGGAGAGAAGCAGGTTGAGGCACTACTAAAGAAGTATGGGGTAAAGCACAAAGCTACTACACCCTATCACCCTCAAACCTCTGGACAAGTAGAGGTATCTAATAGGCAAATTAAGTAGATTCTAGAAAAAACTGTTAGCCGCACTCGAAAGGACTGGTCCATGAAGCTTGACGATGCTCTCTGGGCCTATAGGACAACTTTTAAGACACCTATAGGCACAAAGCCATACAGATAAATCTATGGCAAGTCCTACCATTTGCCTCTGGAGCTCGAACATAAGGCCCTTTGGGTGATCATGTTTCTGAATATGGACCTGGAAAAGGCAGGTCAGAAAAGATTTCTACAGCTACAGGAGCTCGAGGAGCTAAGATTACATGCCTACGAGAATGTGAGGATCTACAAACAAAGGACTAAGGTGTGGCATGATGCCAACCTAAAGAACAAGGATGTTCGTGAAGGAGACAAAGTACTTCTCTTCAATTCTAGCATTAGGCTCATCCATGGGAAGCTTAGAACAAGATGGTCAGGCCCATTCTCTCTGGTAAAAATTTATCCATCAAGAATGATGGAAATTTAAGGAGAGAAGACTAGAATCTTCAAGATTGATGGCCAAAGTGTGAAAAGATTTTATGAAGATGAAGCCTTTGTGAGAAGATCTGAGATCAATTTGGAGAAACCAACTCAGCCAAATGAGGAAAGGAATCAAGAGTTTCCACATCCAACTGTAGGGCCCAAGGGGTGAAGATTTATGCAGTCCAACTAAGAGACTTTAAAGCAAGCGCTTTTTGGGAGGCAACCCAAGTTTTTACACTTTTTCTTAAACTTTGTTTTCTCTTACTTTTTCTCTTTGTTTAGTTTTCTTCCTTTTTTTAGTGATGTACATATCCATCTTCTTTTGTGTAGTTGATGATTTACCTAAGGAAACACCCTTTGTTTTGATCTGATCACAATCTGGACCGCAGTTCTGGTATAGTGCTTGCATCACGCAAGACTGCGACCCGCGATACACGCTACCAGGCACCTCGACTATGACCCGAGGTCGTCTTTGATTCAATGGAGAACTGCGAACGTGATTGTGCTTCACAGCATACCGTGACCACGATCCTTCCTTATGATCACCACAACCATGGTTTTCCACCCCCTTTTGATTGTTAGGTCATGGTTACGTTAGTATAAATGTCCTTAAACCCTCTTCTCTCAAACTCTTTTCACTCCTAACTTTCCCGAGTTTAAGATAAACCCTAACCTCCACTCTGATTGTGATCGGTGACCTATAGCCACAGCGAAGCCGATTGCCGTACCCACCATGTTCGATTATGCTATCACAACCATCGAAAAGGTAACAAGAAAACCCTTTTTGCACTTCCAAATCGATAAATCACCTTGTCACATCCGATTTAATCCACCACTTGAACCGATTCTTTTCATTTCATTTTTCAACAACCGTAAGTCATAAACGGATTGCCCAGGTTTCCCTTTTACCCTAACTGCCTTATGGAGGCATTTGCAATTAACATTTAAAAACCCTAAAAACATCAATAATGAACAACTACTGCCGACAAAAATGAAGAACAAATAATCAGACAGAGAGGGGAATTGGAATAGTCAGAATAAGAAAGACTGCAGCTCACGGTCATCACCTCTACAACCATGACTACGGTGTGCTCGTAAACCATAGAACCAACCGCGATGTTCACTCCAAGTATCAATTCCGCCACGGGTCGCGGTGTAGAAGAATGCTACTCAAGGTCGCGGTCCCCTGAATCGCGGCCTGACCATAACAAGAAAGAAGACCACGACCGCGCCCATGACTGCGACTGTGGTTCCTAATTTGTAAACCGTGACCGTGGTCCTTACTCAGGAAATCACGACCGTGATTCCTTGTCATTACATCGCGACTGCGATTTCTTTTACTGATCGTGATTGTAGTGTCATATGAGTTACCAACAAAACGGTGACCACGGTCTCTATGCACACTCTTGAACATGACATTTAATAATTTAATTTCCCAAATAATTGCAATAATGGTAATTTTTGTTAAAATCAACTAGATACTAATTCATTGAAAAATTTGCAGAATGTCTTCTCCATGCAATAACGACCCCCTGTACCAGAAGGCTACTTCTCTGAAGGAGGTAAAGAATTAGTAAACGACCTAACAACAACACTAAAGAGGGATACCTCTCTACCAGTGCCCGAATGTGTGGAGATACATCTGAGGTTGGAATAATATCAAAGGATATTGCAGGAGATGCCACAGGAGGACTCCCCACAAGAAACAGAACAGACTGGGCATACTGAGACCTTCGAGTACCAACCAGGAGAGTCAAAAAGCTGAGTACAAGGAAAGAAAAGAAAAGCTACACCCAAGGAAACCAAGGGCAGCAAGAAGGCAAAGCCAGCAGATGTTGAAAAACCAAATAAGGAGGAGGCAAGCAAAGCCAAGTAGGTTGTGGGGGAGACATCTTCACAATCCGGAGAACCCCCTTTATGCCTAAGAACATCGTGCACCAGTCTACTTGCGACTAGATGTACTAAAACAAGGAGTTCTGCCCTACCCGTTACTTGGACGTAGAAGATTTAAAAAAGATGGGAATCTATGACAGGATGGTAAAATTCCTGGAAGGTGCAAACTTACACGCCTTATGCATACCAGAGGTGAAATTCTATAAGAAGTTGACCACAAAGTTCCTATCTTCACTTAAGAAGGTCGCTACCAGTAGCAAAACATGAAAGGAAGGAGGTGGAGATTATCATCTGCAAGTAAGGTTAGGGGGTGAGACTCACATAGTCACGGAAGCAAGGATGAACAGAATATTCATCGAGACAGAGGAAGAAGGCCAGGCCTACTCCTCCGCCCAAGCAAGAAACAAGTCGTCATCTATGAAAGTGATGAAATGTGGGAAGAGCTAACTGGGGAGGACAAGCACACAGTTCAAAGAACTCCAAGGCCTCACTAATTACATCATGCTTTATTTGCACAATGTAGAAAATCACCGCCCACATGATTCACGTGAGGTCAGAAATAGGAACAGTTAGAAAGGGAGATCTGTTCCTAATACGGTCGATGATAAATAGGAAGTCGGTTAATATCAGGAATATACTAATCGACCATTTATCAGCAGCAGTAGGTGGGGACGCAAAAAGGAATTCTGCGTACTGCATGGGTGGCCAGATAACAAAGATCGTCGAATACTTTATAAGCGAAGGAGAAGTCCAGAGATATCAAGAAATGGAGGGACGATAAAAAATAGAAATAAAGTCCCTTATCATCACTGGTATTCTGGCACAGAAGGGGGAGAAGTTGTACTTCAAACAAAGAGGGTCAAAAAGATTACTTCCCCTTCTAGAAATGGCACTCTATGACGCCTACAAGCTGCGGGCAACACAGGATGACATCAAAAAGATGTGCTCTGGGCACTGCAGGCCAGCACGAATACAGACCCAGTAAGTACAGATGGAGAAAGCAATGCCCCAACTAAATTAGAAAATAAAAAGAGCACGGAGCCACAGAAGAAGTTGGCAGTAGAGAAAAGAAGATAGCAGAAAAAACTACTCCGCCAACCGCGAGGGAGAAAACCACAGAAAAACCCACCCCCACAGCTCCACCTCCAAAAGTACCAGTGGGAATTCCAGAACCCACACCTCTCAAGCCACACAAAGAATCAACTTCTATGGAGCTAGAGGTGGAGAAAGAGAAGGCCGCAACAGCCAACCCACAACTTGACAATGAACCGGAGGCAGAGCCAATAGGACAAGGCTCTCAGGACATACTAGATACGGGAATTAGTGGAGTAGAGGTGGACCCACTAGACAAGCCAAAGGAGAAAGAACAAGGTCCACTTCCACCACCTCCACAATCTATGGTGCCAAGCTCGTCAACGACACGCATGGAGCATCAGCTGCACCAGCAGCACCAACAAGCACCTTCTTTCAGAGGTGCCTTAGGTACAAGGTTTGATGCAGTGTGGGAACACATGCATCAAACTAATACAATAAATACCACTATTTCTTCTTCTCTATCTACATTAACGACGTAGGTACCAGTCCTTGATGAATGGACAAAATCACTCCCTGACTTCCTCCAAGAAGTTGTAAACAACCAATGGATGATGATGGGAATGCTAAAGAAAATGAAAGATGAAATGGAAGACCTGCAAAAGGAGAGGCATGCCATCTGAGCCGACAACGAGCACATGCATCGGGGCTATGATGCGACTATGGCTAACCTTGAAGAAGAGCATCATCGACTAGAAGAAGACTGCCAAAAGCTCGACAAGGAACACAAAGAACTTGAGAACCGGTGGAAGAAAAAGAAGACCAAGCACTCAGCAAGCCCAGTGCACTCCTCTACCAACCCCTCCAGTCACGAAGACAACAATGATGACGACATGGGAGGAACATGCATGGGAGTGGGCACACCAAAAGTAGGAAGTACCAACACAAAAGTGACACCTACAACTAAGCCAAAAAGAAACCAGCCACCACAGCAGTCGAGCTCCCACAACAAAAATCAAATGAAGAAAAATGTGACATCATCAAGGGGGCTTGAACTTAACTACAATCCAGAAGAAGGTCAAGACGAAGTAGCTGAAGACAGTGGGAAGCTAGAAGAGCCTCAATTCTCACTACCTAAGAATACAATGATGATAGAAGAGCATATTTTTGTTGCACATCGAGAAGAAGTGGTCATCAAACTCAGCACAACAGGAGCAGTAGAGCTCGACATAATGTTAGCTGAGCTGGGGGCCAAACTCGAGGAGAGTAGTAGGTTCCTCCTATTACAACCACATCACAAGCACAATGACTATCTCTATGATGGGAAGATGGAGGCGACCCTGAAAATGATGGCAGAAGCCAAGTTGGGGCAAACTTCTGAGGAGAGTCATGTCAAAGACAACATAGCTGTTGAAGCTTCCTTAGAAGCAGGTGAACCTGAAACCACCACACAACCATCGCACAAGGTGACCGAACAAGCGGCCAAGGCCATACTGAAAATAGATGAAGGTTCGACACCTTTGACGTAGGAAACAACATTTAATGATGAGGATGGCAGGCTGGCAACCTTCTTCACAGATGAGCCCACCAAGGAGCAGATTTCATCGGTTAAAGTAGAAACACTAGGAGAAGCTCCCTCTATGCCTTGAAAGATGAAAGATATGGACATGACTACAATATCACTGATCACATGCAGAGATATCTACATCTTGACAGATGTCCTCAACAACGATCTACCCAGGTCAGACATACTATATAACAACAAGGGTAGACGTCTGTCCAGAGACCACTTCTGGGGAATATTCATGAAGAAGGAACGAGTACATAAAAGACTATTCAAGGTACTCTGCACCACCCTCCTAGATGAATTCTTACACCCAGGATTTGAGGCCTCAGATAACATGATCTTAAAAGGAATGATTGGACTACCCATATCACCAAGGTGCACCTCCTTTTCCAGGAACCCATCACTAAAGAACTCCATAGTTAAGCGTGTTCAGCTTGGAGTAGTACTAGGATGGGTGACCAGTCAGGAAGTTGATCCTGGCTTGCGAGTCAGTGTGGACAAAGTGCGCAGTTAAGGCTAGTGGTGGTTTGTCGGGCCAGTCGTCATTCTTGAAACTCTACTAGAGCCATGGGCAGTGGGCCTGGGCATTACAAATGGTATCAGAGTCAATTCCCCTCCATTAGGTGGGGCCCACATGGGCATGGCATGCCAGAATTGAGCCGTGTGGTCCAGGCATGTAGGAAAGGGTTGTCCATGGTTGACGTAGCCACCCTTATGCTGGTATTCTGTGATTGGGAGTTGGGTGTCCATGGGCCATTGTGGGTCTGCACTGAAATGGGGAAGAGATTATGAGGCCTTATATTTGAGCCTTGACAAGGACGTCAAGAGTCTAAGTGGGGTAGATTGTAAAATCCCAGGATTTGAGACCTCAAATAACATGATCTTAAAAGGAATGATTGGACTACCCATATCACCAAGATGCACCTCCTTTTCCGAGAGCCCATCACTAAAGAACTCCATAGTTAAGCATGCTCAACTTGGAGTAGTACTAGGATGGGTGACCAGTCGGGAAGTTGAGCCTGGCTTGCGAGTCAGTGTGGACAAAGTGCGCTGTTAAGGCTAGTGGTGGTTTGTGGGGCCAGTCGTCATTCCTGAAACTCCACTAGAACCATGGGCAATGGGCTCGGGCATTACAACTGCAGTATCACTGATCACATGCAGAGATGTCTACATCTTGATAGATGTCCTCAGAAATGATCTACCCAGGTCAGACATACTATATAACAACAAGGGTAGACGTCTGTCCAGAGACCACTTCTGGGGAAGAATATTCATGAAGAAGGCACGAGTACATAAAATACTATTCAAGGTACTTTGCACCACCCTCCTAGATGAATTCCTGCACCCGGACAAGCCGTAGATGGTTTTCAACGGGACAACACATCTAGCCAGCCTCCTCTACAATGAAGACTATAAGGAAACAGATGTAGCTGAACTGAAGGTAGCAGTTCGGCAGAAGGAAACAAGACACATGATGCTTACCATAAGGAATACAAAGTATTGGGCATTAATAGTCGTTGATCTGTATGAGCGGAAAACGACGGTGCTCAATTGCTATGCAGGCGAATTAGATAACACCTTGCTAGTTTATAAGAGGAAGGATGCCTGAGATGCCTTAAAAACACTTTTGTGCCTACAATGAGCAATCAAGGATGCAGACACCAAGTTTCAAGGGTCCTAGAAGCTCTTCTCAATAAATAAGAAAGTCCGCCAAGAAGAATTCGGTTTAAGGGATTACACCTTCATAGTACTACGAATGATGGAGGCCATCAATAAGGGCATCCCCCTGGAGGATTTAGACAATGAAGACATGCATGGACTACAGGGTATGTATGATATGCAGGTCATCTATGATCGTCAGTTCTTCAATGACCCGACGATGCATGTAGAAGATGTACCCCAGATGCTTCACATAGATATCCCTCTATCTGAAAAGGTCACTTGGAGGGAGCAACTAAAAACCCTGTGGGATGATCCAACTGAACCAACCAGGGCTGCGGCATGGAAAGAAGGTTGGCATTAAGGCTTTGGAGAAGCTACAGAACAAACGTCAGATGATGAAACAAAACAACCTCTAGTAGCAGAAGTACTTGAAAATCAACCTCCAAGAGAAGAACCTAAGGAAGGAGAGGCTGAAGAAGAAGATTTGGGCGATGATAGACCAGACGGACCGGCAGAAGAAATCACACCTTTTTTCAAAAAATTTGACAGATGGAGCTGCTTCAGTCTGTCCCTGGAAGAACTAACTATAATTATGACTTCTTTGAAAGAAGATGATTTGTCGGGAGATGGCATCTGCGTGCTAAAAGATGACCTTTGAGAAATGTTGAAAATAGGAGGATACCTTTCTATAAGTACGATGTCATCTTACCAGGAGATACTAGACGACACCATGTCAAATGTCCACATGGCATACTTCTTACTGGTAGATAACATCCTAAAGGACAAAAGGTCAGGAGAGAAGGAGTGGTTGTAACAACGCCTGGCGACATCCCCACCAGATCACATCTTCCTGCCTATTCTTCACGATAATCATTGGACTTTGCTGCATGTCAACATCCTCAGGAGGACTACAGTACTCTACAATAGCTTTGACGCAGCCTTTGCACTTAACAAATCTCTGGATGTCAATAAATCTCCTCTCTACCATTATCTCCTTTTAACTCTCATAATTGTGCACTATAAAAAACAAAATAAATAAAATTTCATTCAAAGAAATGAAAACCTTTCGTCTTACTTGACCACATTTTTTGTAAAAAACTTTCTTAACATAAAAAGTATGTTATTCTCCCCTCTCTCTTCATGAAACCACATTTTATCTACTTTTGAATTTCTCTCAATGGCTTTCTTTCCCTTTAATAAACTCATCTCCCTAACCCATTCTCCTCTTCTATCACATAGTTGACCAAATTAAGATAAATACTATCATTCATTGTATCTCCACGTCCATTTGAATTAAATAGTCATTAATTAATAATAATGTATGCATATACAAAACTATAGTTTTCTTATAAATTTTTATCACACCCTCCCTCTTCGTCTCCCCTCTAATGCCTATTCTCTAATCTAGTTTTTTCCCACCTCTCTACATCCCTCCAAATTCAATAGCCATTAATAATGGAGTATGCCACATAAAAAAACCTTAGAGAATGTGCTTAATTCACAATCAACTGAAACAATAACCACGCCGATATTCTAGACAATTACAAATTGGAAGTTACCATAATTCCAACATGTCCACGTGGTTGAGACATGTTTATTTCTCCACTTATGAATGTTCTGGGGAGTCTACAATACTATTGAATATTTAAAATTCAAACATGGTTGCACCATATCTAAACAACTACCAATTATCTCCCCAACACGATAATCACTTTCCTCCTCAAATCCATGTTGCACACAATCTCAATAACTCCCCATACCATAAACATGTGCTAGTGAGGTACACACTGATATCTATTATATTATCTATTTTCTCTGTGTGTCCTTGTTCCTCTAACCTATCATTTTCCCATGGTTTCCATTATGGTACATATCCATCTTCACCAGTTTTAGATCCTCATGTTTGTGGAGATTTCTCATATTTTTTATGTATCAGAAGTTTGAATCATGATAGGTTATTAACAGCTCCTGGTACTTTTCTTTCTTTGTCATATCTATGTTCTCCCACCTCCTACTATTTGCCTCTCCGTTTCATACAGTTATCACACTCTCATGAAGAAATAAATGATGTCACAAGTTACCATTTGATCTTTGTAGAAACTGACAAGGGAAGCTACCATTAGATCCTATGGAAATTGTTGGTCTTTTGATGACAGTAAAACAACCTATCAGTTATCTCCTATCCAGATGATACTAATAATGTTATGATATCTATTTATACTAAAGAACTACAAGTTGAAGATGGATTCCAATTTGTGTAAGTTCTTATGCTTAAGCACTTTTCCCCATTTATAGTTGCAGATCATCCACGATCACGACCATGGCATAATTGATTTGAAATGCAAATACAGTTATGAGCATTGCAGAGGAGAGAGAGAAGATGATTTGTAGTGAAGGTAATGGTCATCACCATCCCTCATTTTATGTCCTTTGTGTTCTTATACGACCTTATCAAACTCATGCTCCTCTCTATGGATCAGTGAAACAACAAGATCTGGTATTGCATGACTATTTATTTGTCATTTTTTATATGTAATTCTCAATCATGGAAAATGTATGTCTAAAAGTTTCACATCGTATTATAGTTATCATTTCAATTAGAAATATACTCAAATTCTTCTTATGTTTGTAGAATTCTATCATATTTTGGGACTATAACCTTATTCATATTGTGTGCTTGATATTATTATTAATAAATTTTGAATAAACATATATACACAATACTTCTTGTTAGAAGTTTATGAACAATATACACATATATTGTGATACTTGGTCACATAGTAAAAATAAGATGATGACAAAAATAAAATAGAACAAATAAACAAAACTCTTTTGAGTATTTATATATGTACTTTTGAGATGAAATGTGCATGGCATAGTGATATTGTTTTTCCTTTAATGTATTCTTAATTAAGAGAGTTTTATTGTATTTAAGAAAATGACGTTTGTTATTTTTTTAATAATGGTTTATTTAAATTGATTTTATTTTAGAAAAAAATAATAATGAATTACTTAACAATATTATTAAGATGATAAACTCAATTCAAATATCATTCTATTATAAAACAATTAGTTATAAAATACTTGATTTTCATGGTGATGTGAATGCTTATTTTTTTTTTAAATTAGTTGCTATCACATTGATAACAGCCATACGGTATCTACAAAGAAGAATAGTCCGCCGCTCAAGAGCAAAGAAAGGAAAATTACATCAACATTTAGCAGATGGATTGGATATAAATAAAACACTTCAGACTGGATTCCTCCCCGTCGAGCTCACCACAGGAGCTTTTAACCAGAATCAATCCACAATCCTGGGTGATCTCTACACAGTAGATGACTCTTCCATCAATCCAAGAGTAAACAAGACCATAATTCTTGTGATCACCTTCCGACCTTTGTGGAAAAAAAACTAAAAAGTAGCCAACAGAGCAACTGACCACCATATAAGAAAGGGGGGAAACCCCAATCATGGTCGAAGTGCATGGATAAACCCCAAGCCAGACCACCTCCACACCGGAAGGACAAAAACCCTTATTCCAAAGGACTGAAATAGACACCATCAAGATGTAGAAACCCGACAGATAAACTGACCTAAACTAAGGAAAACTAAACATGGAAAGCAGTAAAGGTGAACCACAACAAGAGGGGGAAAGCTTGACTCCAGCAGATCTGTTAGCAAAGGAGGGGAGAAACCAGGTACATCGCACCTACAGACGGCTAGCGTCCGGGGAGAGGTCACAGCCGGTCCCAGCCCACCAAAATGCCGCTCGATGCAGCAACACACCCAGACCAGGTCTGGCACTCCACATGGCTGACACGAGAGAAGAGGGGAAGGGATGGATAAACTGGTAGTCTCTGACCCTCGCCAGCTCAGTGGAGAAGCAAGTCGAAGAAGATGCCCAGGGAGATTGGGGTGGCGTCGAACCGCCTTTGCGGCCCCCTCCCCCGAGACCGCCATCCGCACGCCCTAAATTGCCCTCTCAGTCGCCAGAGCGGAAACCTCTTCAATCTATCTGGTGATGTGAATGTTTATTAATATAATATAACAATTGATTCTCCAATGACCCTCAATGCTTTACTCACATTTCTTTCATCCTAAAATAAATTATAAAACAGCTCCTGGTACTTTTCTTTCTTTGTCATATCTATGTTCTCCCACCTCCTACTATTTGCCTCTCTGTTTCATACAGTTATCACACTCTCATGAAGAAATAAATGATGTCACAAGTTACCATTTGATCTTTGTAGAAACTGACAAGGGAAGCTACCATTAGATCCTATGGAAATTGTTGGTCTTTTGATGACAGTAAAACAACCTATCAGTTATCTCCTATCCAGATGATACTAATAATGTTATGATATCTATATATACTAAAGAACTACAAGTTGAAGATGGATTCCAATTTGTGTAAGTTCTTATGCTTAAGCACTTTTCCCCATTTATAGTTGCAGATCATCCACGATCACAACCATGGCACAATTGATTTGAAATGCAAATACAGTTATGAGCATTGCAGAGGAGAGAGAGAAGATGATTTGTAGTGAAGGTAATGGTCATCACCATCCCTCATTTTATGTCCTTTGTGTTCTTATATGACCTTATCGAACTCATGCTCCTCTCTATGGATCAGTGAAACAACAAGATCTGGTATTGCATGACTATTTATTTGTCATTTTTTATATGTAATTCTCAATCATGGAAAATGTATGTCTAAAAGTTTCACATCGTATTATAGTTATCATTTCAATTAGAAATATACTCAAATGCTTCTTATGTTTGTAGAATTCTATCATATTTTGGGACTATTACCTTATTCATATTGTGTGCTTGATATTATTATTAATAAATTTTGAATAAACATATATACACAATACTTCTTGTTAGAAGTTTATGAACAATATACACATATATTTTGATACTTGGTCACATAGTAAAAATAAGATGATGACAAAAATAAAATAGAACAAATAAACGAAACTCTTTTGAGTATTTATATATGTACTTTTGAGATGAAATGTGCATGGCATAGTGATATTTTTTTTCCTTTAATGTATTCTTAATTAAGAGAGTTTTATTGTATTTAAGAAAATGATGTTTGTTATTTTTTTAATAATGGTTTATTTCAATTGATTTTATTTTAGAAAAAAATAATAATGAATTACTTAACAATATTATTAAGATGATAAACTCAATTCAAATATCATTCTATTATAAAACAATTAGTTATGAAATACTTGATTTTCATGGTGATGTGAATGCTTATTTTTTTTTTTAATTAGTTGCTATCACATTGATAACAGCCATACGGCATCTACAAAGAAGAATAGTCTGCCGCTCAAGAGCAAAGAAAGGAAAATTACATCAACATTTAGCAGATGGGATTGGATATAAATAAAACACTTCAGACTGGATTCCTCCCCGTCGAGCTCACCACAGGAGCTTTTAACCAGAATCAATCCACAATCCTGGGTGATCTCTACACAGTAGATGACTCTTCCATCAATCCAAGAGTAAACAAGACCATAATTCTTGTGATCACCTTCCGACCTTTGTGGAAAAAAAACTAAAAAGTAGCCAACAGAGCAACTGACCACCATATAAGAAAGGGGGGAAACCCCAATCATGGTCGAAGTGCATGGATAAACCCCAAGCCAGACCACCTCCACACCGGAAGGACAAAAACCCTTATTCCAAAGGACTGAAATAGACGCCATTAAGACGTAGAAACCCGATAGATAAACTGACCTAAACTAAGGAAAACTAAACATGGAAAGCAGTAAAGGTGAACCACAATAAGAGGGGGAAAGCTTGACTCCAGCAGATCTGTTAGCAAAGGGGGGGGGGGAGAAACCAGGTACATCGCACCTACAGACGGCTAGCGTCCGGGGAGAGGTCACAACCGGTCCCAGCCCACCAAAATGCCGCTCGATGCAGCAACACACCCAGACCAGGTCTGGCACTCCACATGGCTGACACGAGAGAAGAGGGGAAGGGATGGATAAACTGGTAGTCTCTGACCCTCGCCAGCTCAGTGGAGAAGCAAGTCGAAGAAGATGCCCAGGGGGATTGGGGTGGCATCGAACCGCCTTTGAGGCCCCCTCCCCCGAGACCGCCATCCGCACGCCCTAAATCACCCTCTCAGTCGCCACAGCGGAAACTTCTTCAATCTATCTGGTGATGTGAATGTTTATTAATATAATATAACAATTGATTCTCCAATGACCCTCAATGCTTTACTCACATTTCTTTCATCCTAAAATAAATTAATTTTGTAAATGGTTCCCATCATATCCTTAACTCACTCACAACTATTTTTGTAGCAATTTATGTTGTATTTATATTCTGATGGAGTTCATAGATGATCTCCACTTACCCACCCCACTTAATTTTTTTTACTTGATCTTCTAATTTCATATCTAAACCCATGCTCACCATGTTCTCTATGAACACTCCCTCCGATTATCTTACTTGCATATTCCCTATGCAACAAGTTGATACATAATTTGTAAATAAAGCAAATAAGCAACTATAATTCTTATCCCTCTACTTCATCTTTCCATTTTCCATTTTCTTTCTCAATCCAACAATCTTACCAAATAAAAACCACCTGTCATATTTATATAATAAAATTATTTTCTTAACATACATAATGATTATATATACATAAATGATAACTGGACATAAGTATTTATTTAGAAAATTATTATATTAAAATGTGTCTAATTTTGTGGTCACATGCATGTGCATGAGTGTGTTTACTAGATATACATATATGCTTGACTGGCCATCTTGTGCATATGTCTTATATTTCTTGTATACACCGGGAAGGTATACACGAAAGTAAAGAGGTACATTAATAGCTTCTCTTCGTAGACCATGGGAGTGGGTAGGAAGCATCAGGGATTTTAAGATTTTTGATGATTTTATTCCGTATATATGCATGGTGATGCTATATAAGGGTAGAACCATTCTGCATTGTCGAAAGGGTGCACAACTCGAACCTTCCATTTTGATTATGTTTCTTTGTTTTGATTTGTTGTTGTTTTATAGAATTATGTGTTAGTGAAATTTTATCCTCAGAATCTCCAATCTATTTTATCTTTCGATATAAGTAACCTTATTTTAGTTATTTTTGTTTAATTGTTTTGTTAATTTGAATGAAAACAAATCATCTCTTGTTAAATAGATACAGATTGTTGAAGTCATCAATGTTGGCATGTTTCTTAACTCTTGCTCCTTTGGGACACGACTTTGACAATAATGATCATGTATACTTGTGGGGGCAAACAAGTCAAGAAGATTATAAATTTATAACTCTTATAAAATTACACCGACATTAACCCAAATATCCAAGTGATCAAGGCTTTACATCTAATATACACCATTCTATGAATCTTATCACATTGATCATAAATAGAAGTGATATTTGAAAATCTTGTATATATGACTAGCATTGTATTATTATCAACTATCTATATAATGATCACCACTACACTTAATATTAATATTTTTATCAGTTTGAAAATTTGTATTGACCACCATGGTATGTAATATGATTCATATTTAACCATCCATGAATATAAGCAAATATATTTATCTCTAACCCCCAGACTGAAGATTACATATTAGGCATTCATAGGTCATTAATCTGTATTATGTGATATTATTTCTTATAGAACATAAACTTTTTTAAATTTATTCTATATGTAATTTTTTCTCTTGGAGTCGATAAGTTGAAAACCCTTCTAAAAAAATTAAACAAAATTATATCATCAAAGATACCGTTCAACCACATTTGACAATAATATACCAGGTACATGCCTAATGACATGAAAGGGTACGGTATGAATGAAAAATTGCATCTATTAAGAAATATATATTTTTTTATTGCAGAATCAAATATGATGATATTTCAGGAATGTATCTTTAGATCTCTATCTCCCATCTCTTGTGAGACGGGATTGATATAGTCCATGCTCACTTGACGCTATGCTGTGTTCGGAGCTGCTGTGTTCTCGGTTAAAATTAGTAAATGATTTCATGGATTCACTCTTGTTATAGCCCATAGAGTTACTCTTGTTTATAATTTGGACATCTTGAATACTATCTTCCGAATCCATGCCTTCTAGAACTCGAACAACCTACAAAAGTAATTAAATAACTCTTGCGTCAATTATAAATTAATACCACATGCTAGAAAGGAATACATTTTCGATGAAGAACAATTACCGTTGTATCTAAACATATGGTTAGATATATCATATGAACATGTACTAATATAAAATGTCACGGGAAACTATCACAACGATTAAAATAGTAGAATCGTCAACGCAATACCTGTGCCATATAAGGTCTTGCATGCGGGTTTGGATTTGTACACGCTGTGGCACAAGAAATCATGCGCTTCATCTCTTCCATGTTGTAGTTATGGTGCAGCTTTGGATCAATAAATTGGTCAAAATTTCCATCTCTTAAAGATTGTAATAGTAAGGGCCTTGACTAGAATAGGAAATAAGAAAATTAGATAGGATTTAAAAGAACTAGTCACAATCCATGTTTTAATTACTTTCATTGTTTTCTTATGAATACATTTTAAATTGGTTAATAAAGAAGAATATTTAAATATATAACGATAATTAATTTTCATTAATGCAATATTTAACTTACCATTTCTAGTTATTTTATAGGAATATATCAATAAGACTTTGAGGTTACAATAAGAAAAATATTTTGCCAATCGATAAATAGGGTAAGGTGTTGGGTTGTAATCCCCTAAAGGATAAATTTTAGGAAAAACCCTAGGGGTTTTGATCACCAAGAAAATACATCGGCTCATGGGTTGAAACTCTATGCTACTCAGCATATTGGCCTGACCTGGAAAACCCAATCATAACATTGAAGGATGGACCTTTTCTCGAAAAACTCTGGATCCCGAGAAGCAAATTCGATGAATCCTTTCCCAGTTATCAATCTTGTCAAATTCCTATCTCTGAAGGTCGAGTCATGTTGTACCTCTCGCTTCTCTCAACTCATTTTGTACCTCTCGCTTACGGTAGAGCCATTCCCATTCCTCTCGTGAAATATTGTGCCACATGTCTTTATATGGGATTGTTCCACAAGTTGGGTCCAAAGTGTCCCTACTTGGTAGGGTTCCTTGGCAACCAAAAAAATAAGTCTCTAAGGTTGTGTGCTTGTTATAGAATGTCTTTATTTGCCTCACATATCAACCATTTCCATTTTCTATTCTCTTTAATATTTTTTCATGATAATGAACATATATTATTTATATATATAATACATACTAGAATCGATGTGAAACACATCTAGCTAAGTGAATTAACACAATACTTGATGCATTCTTGAATGCATAATTCATTGTTACTTTTACCTAAAAATCTTATTTTTCATATTATTTAGTGAGTTTATTTCAAGACACTAATCTACTTTGAGGTGTCAATGACAATATTATATTTTCTGCAATGGGAGGCTTTGGTGAACAAGTAACTCTCCTACCCTGTCTACCATAAAGATAAGATACATTAATATCATGAGATACATGCATAATGTAAAAAGGTATAGAGATATTCCCATAAGAAATATGATTGAGGTACTTGATGCATAATTGTAATACATCCATTTTAATACACCTCTATGTCAGAAGAAACGTAAGACAACCATGAAGATTGACTAGTCTCATGTTTCAATATTAGATATAGCTTTATGATCCAATTCAATTCTCTCTAAGTATCCACTTGACTTCATTATAAAGACATATTGATGTAATCAATGATAATTTTAACAATATTGATGTTAAGAACATGTAAGTTACACGATTATGGGATAAACATTTATTGTTGTAAAAGTTGAAAACACGTTTCTTGGATGTTATTATGTAGATTTATATTCTTGTCAAATCATGTCATATAATATGTAATATCACATTCAAATTCACAACATTTCATATAATATTGTTGTTAAAATAAAGTATCTTATTTCGAAAATGGTCTACCATAAAACATTTTATACCAACATCGTAGATTTTTATTAAAATTTTGAGATTACTTTTAGTAGATATGATGATTTTATATATTTTTAGTACTTACTAAAACTAATTCTTAACATTTGATATTCATATATATATAAATGGATATATATTCACTACCTGTGCTGATAACTGACTTTAGTTACCCATGGATCTATTTTGTAATTGAAAGGTACCTATTTGTAATAAGACAAACATTGTTTGTAATGAGATGACCAAATTTCTAAGACAAACATTCATTTTGTACTACAAGTCTGATTAAAATAAAAATGATATTTGTAACAGAAATAGCATTGTAATACAAAATGAGTCTTTGTATTACAATTTTGGTCATCTCATTATAGATTTGATTGGCTACTTAAAAATATGTCTCTCCCAATTACTAAACTGATCCATGGGTAACAAACCTTATCTGCCCGCACGGGTAGCGAATGAATGGCATATATATATATATATATATATATATATATATATATATATATATATATATATATATATATATATATATATATATATATATATATATAGAGAGAGAGAGAGAGAGAGAGAGAGAGAGAGAGAGAGAGAGAGTCAGGCTAGAATACACTCGAGTGTATTAAGAGCAGAATACACTTAAGTAGATTTTCATGATGCAATTTGTTTTTTTCAAAAATCTAATCCGTTGATCTTCTTAAACATCTTGTGAATAGCTCATATACAAAATTTGAGCACATTTGGACATTTATAGGTCATGTTACAAAGATCGCAAAAATTATGAATTTCAAATTAGTTTCACGCGTCGATTGTGTTGCCCTCAGATGAGTGACTTACACTCATCCAAATGGGCTCAAAATTTGTATGTAGCCTAGTTATAGTATGACAGTGAAGATCAATGGTTTACATTTGCAAGAAAATAGTCTTAATATGCAAACATGCTTGAGTGTATCCGTGCGATCTATACACTCGAGTGTATTCTAGCCTAACTCTCTCTCTCTTCCTCTCTCTCTCTGTATATATATATATATATATATATATATATATATATATATATATATATATATATATATATATATATATATATCTTTGTGTGTGTATGGGGTTCGGAAGTGTGTACCAGCCGATACAAGCAACTTACATGTACCTACCATTAAAATGGCATATTTGGGGTATGTTTGTAAAATCTAACCATATGGATTGATTTAAAGGTGTATAGATAATATGTGTTTAAAAAATCATAATAATATTACATATTGATCATGAGATATAACAATATATCATCCAACGATGTCTACAATTTCTACAAGTTACCATCGATTAGGAAATACATATGTTCTTTCATTGGAGAATCCATGAATATCATATTGTGGTAATTTTTAGTACACATGTTATCTAAGAGGTACACATTACATCCATAAGGTTGGATTGTTCAATAGAATTTTACAATAATCATAAATGAAGATGGGTACATGTAAGCTACATGTACTCAGGTACACAATTCATTTAATATATATTAGGTTAGGAAGTGTGTACCGGCCTGTACATGTAACTTATGTGTGCTTGTCAACAAAATGGCACATATGGAGCATGCTCACAAAATCCAACCATATGGATTGGTTCAATACTTTATAGATTAGATACATTTAAAAAGTCATCACCAAATCTCATATGGATCATGGGATATAGCAATATATCATCCAATGGTTTTTGCACTTTTTTCAACTTACCGTGGATTATTAAACACACATATTCTTTCATAGGATTAGGGTTGTAAATGGGCAGGGTATGATGCGGTTATGGTTATATCCATAATTGTAACCGTTTCGCTAAGCGGGTATGGTTATGGGTATATATCCACTTTTTCAAAAGATATACCCACATCATACCCATAACCACATAACTGTTGGGTATTAGATGGGTAACTGGGTATATGGTTATGAATAGACTACTACAATAACAAATCATAAACTTTGGGTACAAAAAACACCAGACTAATTAGGTGATAATGATACTAGTATGACATCAAATGCATTCTATTTTGTGTGAATATATCAGTTGATAAGTAAATAATATGTCATCTTATAAAAGACAAGAAAGAGTAACATGTTACATCTAAATCAAAATATAAAAAAAGAACGATGATTGTTGGCTCTATTGGTGAATATTATAGAGTTTGACTACAATACTGATAGAATAATAAAGTTAATGATTGATCTCATGTTCACTTACCTTCACATTGGTGAATATGGATCATTACATTCTAATATAAACTTTTACTATACTTAAAAAATTTGAGTGCTAAAATATGCACCATTACATTCTATATATATATATATATATATATATATATATATATATATATATGGGTATATGGATATACAGTGTATGGATACATACATAACCATAACCTTACCCATTGAGAGGCGGATATATGGGTAAAAGGGTAAGAGGTTATGTGGTTATAAAAATTTATACCCATGATGGGTTTAGAGAGTATGGGTTTGAGGGTATGTGGGTATGCCCATGTCCATTTATAGCCCTACATAGGATGATGTATGGATGTTGTATTGTGGTGATTTTTGATGCACATTTTATCTAAGAGGTTTAAATCACATCCATAAGGTTAGATTGTTGAATAAAATTTCACAATTATCATAAATGAAGATGTGTACATGTTCTCAGGTACACAATTCTTTTAGTCATATATATATATATATATATATATATATATATATATATATATATATATATATATATATATATATATAGCCATTCATTCGCTACCCACGTGGGTCCTAACCTTAGTTACATGTTCTTTTATTTTCTAATAGGAAGATACATATTTGTAATAAGACAGACATTGTTTGAAATGAGAAGACCAAATTTGTAATACAAATATTTGTTTTATATTACACATCTGTGTACAGTAAAAATAATATTTATGACAACAGTTTACGTTGTAATATAAAATGAGTGGTTGTATTACAAATTTGGACATCTCATTAAAAATGTTGTTTGACTCATTACAAACATGTACCTTTCTATTACAAAATAGATCCATGGATAACTAAAGTTAGTTACCCATGTGGGTAATGAATATATACCCATATATATATATATATATATATATATATATATATATATATATATATATATATATATATATATATATATATATATATATATATATGGCTAAACGAATGGTGTACCTGAGTACATGTAGATTACATGCACCCATCTTCATTTGTGATGATTACAAAAGAATGAAATACAATCTAACCTTATGGATGTGATGTACATCCCTTAGATAACATGTGTATCCAAAATCACTTCAAAGTGACATTCCTAGATCATCAAATAAGAGAATATACACATTTTCTAATCAATGATAAGTTGTAGAAATTAGAGAAACTATTGAATCATATGTTGTTATATCTCATGATATACATGAAGTTTGGTTGTGATTTTTTGAACACATATAATCTATTGAATTTTGATTCCATCCATAAGGTTGGATTGCATAAATGTATTCCACAGATGCTATTTTCATGGTCCGTACACATAAGTTGCATGTACCAACTGGTACACACTTCCTGACCTCTGTCTCTCTCTGTAAATATATATATATATATATATATATACACACACACATATATATGTATATATAAGAGACAAGATGTGTTATTAATCATTTATCAGACATACATATATGCATAGGTGTGCGTGCATGTATGCACAAGCAATATATATATATATATATATATATATATATATATATATATAGTCAGGATAGAATACACTCGAGTGTATCTGGAGCGGAATACACTCAAGTAGTTTTCGTGATGCAAAAATTATTCATTTCAAATTAGTTTCACGCGTTGATTTTGTTGCCCTTGGATTAGTGACTTACACTCATCCAAATGGGTTCAAAATTTGTATGTAGCTTAGTTATAGTATGACGGTGAAGATCAATGGTTTACATTTTGCAAAAAATAGTCTTGATATGTAAACACATTTGAGTGTATTTGTGTGATTCGTACACTCGAGTGTATTCTAGCCTGACTCTCTCTCTCTCTCTCTCTCTATATATATATATATATATATATATATATATATATATATATATATATATATATGTATATATATATATATAGACACACACATATACTACCTAGATTGTGTTTCTGTAAAAATCACATTAATACAATCCTAGTTAGAATATTAAAAAATATGTCCATACACAAAATTTTAATACTTATGTATCATGTGATATAACTAGACTATAGTAATATAATCTAGTTACAAAATATATGTCACTTATAACATCACATCATTAGTAAGTAATGATGTTTTACATATTAGTGTTGTATGGTTATCAAAACTGCCGTCCAAGTAATTTTATAATTTGCTTCTTATTATCTTACTAAAATAGATATGATGGTGCTCTGAAAGAATGAGTGAATATAGCAATAAAAATCATATATGTTTGGGTATAATAACATGAATCATTCAAGTTTCTTGAGACATCAGGTCACATATCATTGTTTTTATACTAACCTGGGCAACCAATGCATTGATAATTGATGTTGTAGGCAGTTGGCCAGTTATAAGATCAAGTAGTATGACACCAAATGAATAAACATCTGATTTTTCTGTAACATTTCCACTGTTGGCATATTCAGGAGCCAAATAACTACAAAATAGTTCAAGATAGTAAAAGGATTAGGAAAGATCTCAATATATATAATTAAACTACAAATCATAATTAAATAATCATACAAAAAGTGAGGTGCACCTAAAAGTTTACATACTTAGAGGAGAAAGAAAGAAATTACATGTAGTGAATTGAATTAGGTCTAACATCATTCCATCAGAAGTTGAATATATAAATTCTGCCCATGGTATAATTGTGCTTTCTATGATGAAATTTAATTATTTACTTAAACACTTACAAGTTACTTCTATTTTTTTTGTAAGAAATGGTTTTATGGTAATATTTCAACAATAGTTCCTTAGAATGTAGTAGTCGGATGTTCACATATGTTATATTTTCACTATATTCAATAAAGTAAACTAGTTAGATTTTCAAAAGTTAGAATATCAAGTAAAATGGCATACATTGTACAATCGTTGGAGCTCTTCTATATTGTAGCCTAAATGCACATGAAAACATACTTACACTGATACATACTTGGATTCTACTTAATGGAATATATCTACATAAAATTCTCATGTTGAAACAAAATGATGTACATGCACTCATGTTAAAATAAAATATGACATCTATGATATAATTATGTGAAGTTGAAAACAATAGAGGAGATGTAGAATTGTATCAGCAAGAAGGAT
Organism: Alisma plantago-aquatica; assembly: GCA_963693085.1. Lineage (NCBI taxonomy): Eukaryota > Viridiplantae > Streptophyta > Magnoliopsida > Alismatales > Alismataceae > Alisma > Alisma plantago-aquatica. Next base: position 631,413,633 of record OY856415.1, read on the forward strand.
ACAAATTAGTTTAGATCCTAACTTTTGGTATGATGCAAGGGTATACAGTCTGAAATAGTAATAGTGCCAAAACATACATAAGAAATGAATCTGACTTGTAGAGAAATGTGCTAAACTAGTGTTTTCTTAATTATAAGGCATCTTCTAATTACCTTACATTATAAAAGCTATAAATGGATTTTTGGACTAGAAATTGGTAACATAGCCTAATTTGGCAAGAATAATAACAAAATTATGGTCACCTCGTAGTATCACATCATATAATGTATGTATGAGACAGGGTGCAAAAAATCACATGAGGAGTTTCACACCTTAGACCTTCAAGCGTATAAAAATTGCAGTGTATTGCACCCATAGAAACATTACTACGAGCAAAACATTACAAACATTTTGTTGTAGGATAAATTTTTTTCATTTCCCACAAATAAAATGCACACAAGAATCTATTGTATGAATATTTATTATTTTCTACTTTATGCTCATTGACTAGTTTCACATATGCAGAGTTAGCTCTAATGTTCCATGAATGTTTGTATGGAAATTTTTTTGGGGTTTTAGCATCTAGTTTATTTGGATAATATCACATATAATTGGTTTATATAAGACATATTTTTTTACATAAAACATTTGTATATTTATACGTTCATTGATAAAATTTTTGACTTTTTGCTTCTTTGTCATATCAACTCAACTAAAAATGGTATATTGAGAATAAAAATTTGGTTTTATGAAAATATATTCCAAATAACTTTTTTTGTAGACTCTCCATCCATGTTATCAATAATGGACATGTTATAGTCAGTTCCCTATTAGTACATTGCAAAACAAATTACAAGATAACTTTTCATTTACATTATACCTCATTGATAACAACAAGGTTTGACCATACAAAATGCTATCACAATGTTTTATTTTCTACTCAATACATGGTTTTCATTAAAAGTTGTGTGACCTATCTTTTAAACATACATATTCTTTTCTAATATATTCCTCATAAACTTAGGACTATGAAATATATATATTTCAAGAATGTACTCCTTAGTGACCTACAAATTCATGCCACTCTAAATGACTTTGGAGGAAATTTTAATTACTTATTATATAGACTTTGTAGATCATTTTTTCATTTAACGGGTAAATTTTCATGATGTATACATGAAACACTTCCAAGTTTCTCAATTCTAAAAACCATATGTTATTTACAACTTAATTTTACTCAATTCCATAATCATATGTAGCATACATGCTTCTCCAAGTAATAAATTGTCTATTCATGTGAGGGCATGACGATATTAACTTGGTTTCAGTAATATTTTCTTCAAATTTTCAATTGTAATTATTTTTTAATGATTATATTTGGTAAAACATAAATCTTCTTTTTTGGTATTTTCACTTGTTTGTTCCTTAGGCTCTGATTCGTTTGTCGTAACTGGTCCGGAAAATACATGAACTGGAGTTCCTTGAGGAGTTTTTCTTGATTGGTTTAAAGTAACTATTGGAACTTGAGTTCTGTGATTTCCAGTGAGTTACAGATTTATATATAAATCACAGTTCCTGAGTTCCCTCTAAAAAGAGCGGAAAATGAGTTTTGGGACAACTAACATCATTTCTTATATAATTATATTTTCATTCGTTACAAGTAACACATGTAAAAATATTTATGACTAGAAATATTAATGGTGAGGATATAGTTCGTTGCTAAAACCACAACCTATTATGACAAAATATCATATACTATAATCGCACTATGTAAAATATTTAACACTATAACCACCATTATCAGTACAATCTACAAAAAAAAAATACAAATATTATGAAAAAACACCACACCATATGAAAACAATGTGATTTACGTAATATATTTTTATTCTTCATGTTTAAACAATATGGTTTACAAAATGATAATTAATTATAACCATGCACAAATAATATAGTAAAATTTCCGTACATATATTTTTTTAAAATTTAATATTCTACATTGTGATAAACAATGACGAACCAAAATTTATAATTACAAGTACATGAAATGCGGATATTATTACAATAATTTGTATATACAAAGTAAAATAAAAATATTGTGATGTGATTTTAATCATAATATTTTTATTAAGATTATAATTGTACTATAATAAAATATTTTTAAAGGAGCAAAATCGACACCATAACTTCTTGTTATGATTATTATGATTTCAAGAATATTATGATTTTTTACAGATATGATTCCTTTTTTTATGTCTTTTCCAAGCTCACTTATTTGTATTATACAACAAAATTAAAAATATTTTTAGTGATTTCCATATTTACACTTACAACAAACCAATCACATGGAAATGAATGGAACTTAAGTTCCAGAAACTAAACTAGAGTTCCCAAAAAATGAGTTTCATGGAACTCATCACTTACATCAAACCAATAGGAGCCTTAATGTAATTGACTAATATGTCCAAACCACTTTGACTAAGTCATCTTCCCCTAGTTTGTTAAAATGTGTCCTTATATTATCATATTATAACAAGAATATTACAATTTACAATATGTTTTTGTTTTTTCTTCTGTGCCACTACCTTAACTATGTCATCATAAGTTACATTTGAGCACATGACTACTATTTTTTATGATAGTGTTTAGTTTCAATTGAGGTGCATCCAAAACCTTCACATAAAGATTATGTATGTTCCATTTTTCACGATGGTGGTTAGAAGGAAAATTTCACTTGAAAAGATAGTGTTTTAATTCACTTTTAATACAAGGTAACCCATAACAGAATCATTACAGATATAAAGTTGCAAAACATTTTAAAATTAGAGAGACATGCAACACAAGATCCAAGATCCAAGAAATTAGGATGAACAAAAAATATTGAGCTGATTTATGTGACTACAAGGATAAATTTATGTTTCATTCCCACATAGAATGCTCTTAGCAATTTAGACGTAGTTCCATGGGTAGTATAGATTTGACAAGATTCTCTTACGTGAGAACTTCTCCTCCTACTATTAATTCCATATATATTCTAAATACCTATGAAGATGAACCAATAACATGTTTCGACCTTTTATACATTTATAACATAACCAAACAACGTCTAGGCCATCAGAGATGGTATAAAAAATACCCTTGGATATACATTTGGGTATTGTGTGGTCTTAATATAAAATAACATCTACCAAATATGCCTTATCCACTATTATTCTATCCACAAAACTTATTATATAATGGAAAATTATGTATCCTACTATAAGAGAAGTATAATTTTTCAAGAAAACTATAATCTAATAGAGAATCAATCCAAATGAAATTATAAGTTATTTTCAAACCTAAACATTGTACAAGATCTCTTGATAATTTCACTTAAAACAATAGGTAAATATTGTATTATCTTATGAGTTATAAAACTGTGTGAACATCTTATTTTCTATCACTTCATAGGTGAGTCATAAGAGAAACCTTATTTAGAAACTATTTAATGGTTTATGATATAACTATTTTTAACTAAATCTACTATTCAAAATATAATATGCGGGTTTGAGTGTGAGAGAATAAATACATGTTATTATTGAACATTTGTCACCCATTCATCACTAATTCAAAAGTTCTATTCCCTAGTCTTAGGACTCATGCTACAAAAAAATTTATTAGACACGTATGCCATATAATAAGCAGGGACAATAGTATCGTCATATGGTGGAATGTCAGGGGATAATCCCAATGTATTCTTTAAAATCGAACAAGATCTATAGATATTCTTAGATATATAGGAAAAATACTTTCATGTCCTACTATTGCAACTCTAAATGAACCATCCCCTCCTACAGAGATCTTTTGGCTCAACAGTAGGGTAAAGCTGATGTAGGCATGTACACACTACTATATGAGTCACCTCAAGAGATGTAAAAAGGGATATTTAAAAATGGAGGTGCAATTTATTCACCCATTTGTTGGTCTTATAATGAAGAAAGAGTTATCTATATGTAATGCATAATTTGATTCTTATGAGCAAGACTTATATTTATTTAAACTCAAGAGAAGTAATCACTGGATATTCATAGACATTATTTATAAGGATGTAATAATCTATGTTGTTGAGATTGTAATGTCTTATTATTTGGAATGATGGAGAATTGGAGAAATGGACCTTAATGGTTCTAGTTTTCACAATGTATATCAACTAGGTGCACCTTTATTTTAAGAGTCTAAAACTAGAAACTTGATAAACAAAGATTTTTTTTTATTTGGATAATTTGATAATTAAAATCAGATTCTTGATGTTCTCTTGTTTGTATGGTGGTTTAGTTACTAGAAACTCTATCCCAATTCATATCATCATGGTGCATCTATGCTTGAAGAGGTAAAAATCAGAAGCAATCATAATAAGTCTACTTTAGGTTGGATTTGTTGGATTAATATATGTGCACGGTGGCAAGAAAGAGAGGATTTCATCCTTTTTTTTATTCAAACAACATCACTTTTAATCTAGTAGTCTACACAGATTCATACATAAATGGTGAATTTGTTCTAGAAAGTAAAACAATCAATTGGTTGATTGAAAAATATAGTTTATATTGTTGTACTACCTTATAGATATAGAGTATGAATTTATTTATATGTATTGTTTGATGGTGAAAAACTAAAAGTTATTGGAATGCCTATGAATTTTGATTTTTATTGTGAAGAAGTCTCATTAGGAAATGCTTCAAAATGTTATGCATCATGACAATAGATCACAACTAATATATCATAAATCAAGTTTTGCAGCTATAAGTGTACAATAATTTACAATATACATTTCACAAGTGATGATTTCCACCATGACTAGTTTCAAAACATTTATGTGATGAAGTACATGTTTCAAAAAGAGAGACATATGGTGTAACAACGAACATGATTTTGGATATATTAATCCAAAGTTTGGCATAAAAAATAAAGGATATATATAAACTACAATGAGAAATGTCCCCAATATGAGAAACTTTGAGAACATTCTTACCTAACTTTTCATTTTATCTAGATCTTTTCTTAATGGTATTTTTTCAAAAAGAAACTTTTTATTGAAAAATCAACACATTAAATGATATAACATGATAATTTACATGATTTCACAATTCTACTAAATATATCAATTTAACTATTTAATGTATGAATCAAAGGTTTTACCCAATATGGCATGAATTACAACATATCGCAAAATTCTATGTAGCGTTTGATACAACAATCATCGTGGTGGAGTGATTCTAATGTAGAATAGTATGAGAGGATTAATTATACTATAATCCGTATGATCAATATGATAATAATATTGTAAGAACCTACCAATGTGTATTTTTTCTAGTAAAAAAATATAAAATTTATGTCCATATAAAGAGGAATCATTCCTCCTCTAAAATATATGATGTTACAATACTTAGACACATCTTAAGTATGAGTTCCAAGTATTATCCCTATTACAAAGAAATATCGGTGGACTTCCTAATGATGTTGTATTTCAAAGGGTTCTAATATGTTAGACCTTGGCATATGGGTATAGATGAGGTTGCTAATGAAACCAATATGGACTTGTCTAAAAGGAGTCTTATCTTATCAAACATAATGAATGAAGCTAAACATCTCACTTCTAAAATAGTTTTTCAATTGTGCTAATCAAAGTTATCTAATTAATTATTACTATATAGTTAGATAATTATAGATGAATTTATATGTGTTGATTTTCAATAAGTGGGGATACATGATTTTTTTGACGTTAATATTGGTAGTTGAATATATTTTAGACATTTACTAAGTAACCACTCCTACATGAATAAAATATTAAGTAATCATCAAATATGTCTCATAATCCATGAAAAGAAGTACATCAATATACTCATTTTAATGATTTGAATATAAAACTATGAATTAATGGCATGCCACAAATCTTCTTTATCTTGGCATATAGCAAGTTGTTTCACATGTATTACTAACAATAGATAAATTATAGGCATTATACATATATATATCAATAGTTATTTAATAATGGTTCCCAAATATTTGATTGTCCCATATTTTTTATGAAACCCCCCAATTAATTGTTTTTGCACTTGATTTGCATATCCCATTGTGGGAACAATTATATTATAGGTGGTTTCTTAAACCCCTCTTCATAGAATATAGAGACAAGCTCAAGGCATACAGTCTACTCACATATATTGATATTTTCTTTGTTGACCGTTTAAAAACAATATCAACAATTTATTCAAAGACATTTTCTTGTGAGAGAGAATGATTTTGTAGTTTTTTTTCATATATGTTTGAATTCCTAGAATAAAGGCTTGAATCTCACTGGGGTGTTGTGTGTTTGAAAATAATCTTGTAGGACTTAAAACTATCAGATTCAATGATGATTTTGGGATTAGTAATGAATCTTTGGATACATGTGTTGATTTCTTTGACCTCTATTTGTACCATGTCTGTCAAAATAGTTTTCCTAACACCTCTGATGAATCATGTCCCCTATCATTTTATAATATGAAGTTAGTAGTTTTCAAGTTATCCCTCTTCATTAGTATGACATCAACATTGAGTTTTAATGACTATTGTGGTGGCAGAGAACATGTGTTGGGTATGATATTCTACTAATTTTATAATCTATTAGAGAGACTTGTTTGGAGATAATTTACATATCTTCGGTCACAGAGAAAATATTGTTATTAAAAACAAGGTCATTCCTTGATTTCCAAAAGGAATTCAATTGTCATTAAGAAACATGTTTGATGATTATTGGGAGATTTCCTAATGAGAATTCTTGAAAACCATTGCATTAGTGAAGGGTCATTACCCATGTTCACTGCATGATGAGCAGAGGTAGAGCCACATAGAAAGTACGAAGGGAAAGTTCCCTACTCTGAATTCCAAATTTATCTGAAACTATATAAAAAAGGAGACAAATATACATGAAATTATCTATTTTTGCCCACCTAGAAACACTTCTCAAGTACGTATAATTAAGTGTGCCCCCTGGCTAGAAATTTCTGGCTACACCATTGATGATGAGTATTGATTGGCTCCCATAAACCAATGATGTAGGTGCATTCTTTTGGGACATGAAGAGTTGTTTAATACCAGAGTTATAGTAGGCAAAAAAAGCATTACTAGTGAGTCCTCCTATTGATCAGTTATGATTTGTCACAAAGCTTCATGTAAAGACTTCTAGAGGGAGTGCTTTGTTCATTGAGAAAGGAGAAACTTCCATATTCTCTTCCAGCAACATTGAGTGTTGGTTTTGAAATTCTTGATGAGATCCATATAGAACATTTTGGAACTAAAAAACTCATCGGTATTTTCAATGTAGTATCTTTCACCATTACCATCATCTGGGTTAGGAGTGGTAGAGTTCATAATCTTTGCACATATATCATCTTCAAATCAATGAGTAATAGAATGAATGTCACAAGTAATGGATAAAACTTTGAGATTAATATTGTTGTTTGCCATAATTTTATTGGGATTCAATATAGGAGTAGGGGGGAAACTACCAACCATTCATTCCAAACTATGATGGTAATCCATTCAGAATTACTGGGCCAACATTAGATGTAATAGATGGTATATGAGATTGGATAAATTTCATAATCTCAAACCAGTAGAGTGCCCATTATTGTATACGTGTGAGTACCTTGATCTCATAAGCATCCTCCAATGAAAGCTTCATTTCATATTGAAGTCCCAAAATGCTTTTGAAAGTAAAGCATCATTTTGTATGGGTGTAGGTCTGATTCCTAGGCCTCCATCATCCTTAGGAGCAAAAAATTTCCTCCACCAAATTGTTGATATTTTCTTTATCTTATTGTCGCTTCCCCATATGATGTTATATATAACTTGGTCCATATTGTCACAAATTGACATGATAATCTGAGTTGATTGAATGATATAAGAAGGTATTAAGGCTAAAATCAAGTGAGCCAGTGTCACTCTTCCTATACGAAAGAGACTACATTTGACCTAGGAAAAGATTTTGACATCAATGGAACTAAGAGTTGATAGGTAAATATATTTGATTGCTCTTGAGTGCAGAATTGGAGCACCAAGGTGTTTACCAAGGTTGTTGTTTTCAATAATCTACTTGTATTTGTATATTATTCTTCTTGTTAGGGTTTAAGAATTTTTTGAAATAAGGATAATGTACTTTATTTTGAAAGAACTTGGCTCGATGCTTTCTCAAACCTTTTACCATAGTTCATGATAGTTGTATCTTGGGTGAGAGAGGCCTCACCGAAGGGAATGATGTTGTTAGGAAAACAAATATGTATGGTAGAATGACTATTTCTTGAGATATTTATAGGAATCTATTTTCCATATGCTTCATCTTCCACCATTTCCTGATTCAATCTTAATTTTGTATATCTTTATATATTTTTTTTGTTCTTAACCTCCTCTCTACACTATTTTCCTCCTCATATGAATCCACCTTCTCATCACATCTTAATTTTACTATATCCTATATTCTCATCCACATGAGATCCTTTGTACACCACTTTAATATACTCTTTTTACCATATGTCTCACACCTTTTTTTCTATTCACTATTCCATAACACCTACTTTCCACATATGTTTCTCATTTTCTATGTTTTTCCATATTGTGACATGATATCTGTCGTATCATCTACTATTTGTTCTTAACTACAATTTTATAAAGTCATATAAGCCTAGGCTTCTTCCCTCATCTTCATTAATGTGTAATATGTGCAAAGTAGATTAAGTTAATTGTCAACCCTAGGTTAATTCTAAGTTTAATTTTTCTTCTCATTAATTGCATAGTATGGATATATTATTTTATCCAAAATATCTTTAATAAGTTCACGTCATATGTATACCTTTTTACTCCATAACATTCCATATTGGATTTATTTTAGTATGATCTCGAAAAAGATCTTTAGTGATTGCATGGAAGGAGTGGTTTAGATGGTAAGAGTAGAAGTGTCCATCAAAAAGAGTATCAAGTATGATATCTTATTAATGCTCTTCCAAACAACACAAGACTGAGCTAACTAAGTGTGCTACATGACCATCCTACCACCACATCCCAAGGGTCAAGAGTTAATCTATTGGGTTGGGTATACTATTGACTCTACACATAACTCTTAAATAATATCTATTGTGACTCTTGTTATTTTCATGCATGATACATTATTCTTTCTGAGTTTTGTCACATCCTAATAGTAGACCATTAGGCATCCATATCATATCCTAAAATATGATGTAAAACCTCTAATGAATAAAAAACTATATTCTTGGTTAATTCTGCATGTGTGCAGTATGTGCAATTTGTTGTGACACCAAATTAGAAAACCATGATCATAAATTGTTCTTCCCTATACCCATATATGTCTAAAATATTGATTAGGTGAATGAACAAAAACCCATTCCTATTTCTTTAATATCCCTTTGTACATTATTTTAACAAGATGTGATTTTATGATGATATGCTCAATATCTATTATAACCCATTCTTTCAATAAGTATTGTTATTTTCTTATGACATTCATTCCGCACTCCCTATATAATATTAAATAAATATCCATGTTTTGATTTAGATTCATATAATAAGAGTGTAATATATTTTAGATTCATATAATAAGAGTGTGATACAATTTAGATACATATAATACATCATTATACCTAGCATATCATCAAGTCTATCGGCTTAAAAGGTTGACAAAGTATGATCTAAGTGTTATATAACAATAATATAAAGAATACATTAATCAAGAAGTTTGATATTAAACATGAAATACAATCCCAACAAATACATTTACTTCACCCTAATGCATGTTACTTTTTGAAAATATGCAAACCAACATAATATATGCATGATAAAATGGTGCGAATCATTCTTAAGCTTATTTACCCAAGGAAGTGGTTGTATATGAATTGTAGAACATTCATTATAGTGTAAGTGCCTGACCAAAGTTGCTTGGGTGGTAATAGCTTGGTAAGTCCGAATGAAGGACTCGGGCTTGAACCTCATTGAAGGTATTTTGGAAACAACAATCTATGCTAATTTGGCACAAGAGGGAGGTGACCGGCCACACTCTCTCACGGATCGAGAGTTTATACCATGTCTGGCTTACCTGAGGTGAGTTCTCTTGGTCATCAAAAAAATATAATATAGTTAAAGTTATTTGAAATATTTGTTAGTAAGTTTGATTAGTATAAGTACGATATTAATTTTCACATCAATGAAAGTACTACTTTTTAGTATATTTGTATCCATGGGTGTTGCATTTAGAATATATTTGTTCATCCTAGTGTATAACACTTTTTGTAAATATATGTGAACCAACATAATATATGCATCATAAAATGATGTGAATCATTCTCAAGTTAAATTATCAAAAGAGTTGTTGTATGTGCATTTTTTAATATTCATTTTCCATCTAGGTAACAAAAATAACATGGTGAATGTTAACTTTTACGTCAATTAAATGCCTAGTAGGTAGTATAATTGTATATGCATTCTTTATATATGTATCATTGGGTCTTGGTTGGACATTTAGCATTCTATGTAACTGGAAAGTGAAAAGTGGTTTTTGGATTTGACAATAAATGTTACTTGTAGGGAGAAGGAGTTCAAGTTTTCATTTATATTTTGTCTGATTTATCCCGATCTCAAATAGCAATATTGAATTGATGAAGTTTCCTAGTATTAGAAAAACATATTCTTTTTTTTGGTCGGTCCAAAAAGCATGTTACTATATTACCAAAACTTTGGGCACAAAGTACCCCATTACAGTAAGAACAAAACCTTGATACCAACAAGCTAGTAATCAAGGGCAAGAGAACATAAAACCCTGAAACTGTACATAAGGCTTAGATCCTAACCAACTCGACCTAATGACATGAAGCCTTTAGCAAAGCCAAGCACTCAATAGCATAAAACCACCCACAAAGTATGAGAACAAGGACACTGCAGACGAACCACACCCCAACAGACCCAGAAATCTAGGATCTCAGCACCTACACACAAATTTAAGGCTTCTAAGATAAACAAGACCCAACTAGGTCCAAGTCATCAGCTGGACGTGCGAGCACATCCTACTAAGTAGCCAAAAACCAAACAACAACGCTCCAACTTGATACTCAGACTGCTCAACTTGATACTCAGATTGTTGTTGTTTGCACAACAACACCACCACAATCATCCGAAGGGTGAAAAACCAGCTGCAACCAGCTTTCACTCTGCCAAGTCGTCTATTCATGAAGAACGCCAAAGACAACTGACCAGGATGAATCAAAAGCAAAACACCTACCAACCATTCCTCCTTCACACATAGCAATAAAACCATACCCTGAAATTAGTGGTAGGAAGAACAGAGGCAGATATTCTACCGTCGAATACACTGATAAGAATCCAGGCATCTTGATGAGGTAGATAGGTAACAGATAACAAACGCACAGAAGGTGAAGGGGAAGCTAGCCTCCTTTCTTCTTCTCCCATGGTGACTTTCTATATTGTTGTCCTATAAAGGAACACCAGAGCGATAGGATGGGAGGGTAGCCTCCATACTTTGACCTGATGCCTCTGTTTGCACATAGGCATATCACCGAACACCTTGGGGGGGCTCCATCTCACAGCCGTAGGGACCAGCAAGGGAGCGCCACATCTCCTCACCCACCGATCAACCAGCAGAGGAAGCACCAACAAAGAAGGGAAACAAGTCACTGGATGAGGATGCATTGGATGAGGCACTGGACAAGGCCAGGTTGAGGCTTGGGAAAGAAGGGAAATGAGATAGCAAATAGCTATGATGTTGGAGCATGACAGCTTAAAATAAATATCTAAAAAGGAACCTGACAAACCAAACCCCCTCATTTTGTCAAATTGATTTCCCTTCCATGACAAAATGATATATGTTTAACAATTCCCTTTTGCTAGAACTGGACATTGGGATCCAGCTCAAAAAAAGTCTTTCACCTATTATAAGACATATTTTTTAGTTGAATCCAATAAAAATTATACATTGGTTCAAGAAGGGTCTTCCAAACTATTTTTTATTTCTATTGATAAATCCTAATAATATTCTCCTTACTTTATTGTACCTTGAAAATTTACAAAGTTACTTAGATCCCCAAAGTTTCTAGTAGTTATGTTCTCCAAACTAATACTTGTCTTAAGAAACTTATGTGATTTCATGCAACTATACTTACATGTGATGTTACTAATGATTTACTATATATGTAATGTCTGGGCCCACTGCCCAAGGCTCTAGTAGCCCCTGTTTGGAAACAGATTGGGATTTTGTAGTCTGGACTGGATTAGACAGGGTTAGTCTAGATTCAGTCTGATTATGTTTGGCAACCTAGTCTGATTCTGTTTGGCAACCCAGTCTGATTCTGGTCAGCTGGTCTGATTTGAGTTTGATTGCAGTCTGATTCTGTTTGGCTACTAGGCTGGATTCAGTTTGATTGTGTTTGGTAACATAGTCAGTATCTGCTGATTCTGTCCTAATGTTGTAGAACTATTTTAACAAGAGTAAGGAATGTGTAGTTGTGCTGCCGCTTAAGAAGAAGTTGGCCGAAGTGCATTATATACTAAATAACAAATAAATAATATATTAATGCATTTAAATTAAATAGCATGTCTGTAGCAGAACTTAATACCACATAAAAAAATAGATAATATTTTATTAGTTCCCAGGAAAATACATATGTAACATACATACTAAAAGGAGAGGTCTGCCCTGGACCTAGACAAAGACAAAGCTACACAATCTAAGTTGGTGAGCAAGCAGCCAACTTCATGCCTCATCGTACTCGTCCCACGACACAGGAGAGGCTTCGTCCAACAACTAATTTGTTTCCTATTTGCTGGTGTCTTTTGTCCACTCGGACAGCAACGGCAGATGGTGAATAGGATGAGTAACACCCTTGGCTTGTTCGTCTCTCTCATTTGGGCCCTTATCGCATGTAGGCTCGCAACATTTTTTCTTGCAAACAAGGTTTTCTTCTACATATTTTTTAATGTTCGATGGAGACATCAATAATTTTTCAAATTTTGTCCTTGCCTTTGACCGTGACCGCGATGATGACATCTATAGTTAATAAATAAATATAAGTATTAGCAAATATCAATAATAGTAAGATAATTGTGACAATATTGAATACAAATAAATGCTCCAAACAAACTTAGATACAAACAAGTAACAACATGATGTATGCCTTCAATACATAACAATAAAGCTCTAAACAAACTTAGCTACATACAAATAAATGCTGTGAAGTAAACACAAACAACTACAAAGTCATGGAAATATATTACAAGTTTATGTGTTATTTTTGCCGTCTAATGTGGTTGTTTGATTCACTCATCAGTGTTAATAAGGTTTTCAAAAACCCCAGGTGGGTAAATGCGACGAGTCGTCATGAAGTTGCATTGCACGGACAATGACGGGGGAGGCAATAAATCTCCCAAAATAAAACGATTGTCTCTTATGAACTCTCTCCTTATGTGTTTCCATCTCATCTGCAACTCAATCAAAGATATGTAAGGGCCCCCGGTTATGTTTCATAAGTCACGCCATGCCTCCATCCAAGCCTGTGTAGTATATACTCCATTAACACATCTCCCCAACTCATATTGGTTTCTCATCATACCTCTGAGAACCATATCAAGCTCCGTACACCACATAAAAGAAGGCGTCCTTCGAGGCCCAGCCATATTATAGATTCTGTAAGTAATATATTTTAGACGTAAGGGTATATCGCACAATTAAGGGAATATAAAATGCATATTCAGTGCTAACTAACATTTATCAACATCACGGTGAAAAAACATACACACTCCATAAAAGATACACCAACATTATGAAAAATAACTAAAGCATGTTAATGTCAGATGAATTCAGAAAGATTTAATGTTAAAAACATCAAATGGTGAACAATGTAAATCGATACACCAAACTAAATGTATCACTCTGCCATTAAACATTATGGTGTCACCGTGGGTGAAGGAATGTCCAAAAGAACACTACAATCTTCCTCCAGACCGGCAACGTAGAATTCTAGAACCTCATGTTCATACTTTTTTTGGGTGTATATATCATCGTAGTTGTGATGAATTTCAACAAAGTCTTTCATGTTCATTGCCTAGCCCCATAGTGACTTGCAATCCAAAGTTAGTAATATAATCTCAGCTTTTAAAGAATCAATTGTTGGGGGGAGATCGACTGCCCAACGGAAGTATCTGCACCGATCTTTTCCCTACAATGTATTATCAAGTTTAATGAATGACAAAGAATGTGCAGCATACACAACGACAACCTATTATGTATGTATTTACTAGTGCACCTCACGAGAAGGACATATGTAATACATTTCACCCAGCCTTTCACTCAGAATGCCAAAATCATACAACCCTGCATCCTCTGTGTTAAGCCGCAAGGCTGCATCTAACCCACAATCACACCTCAGAACTTCTGATGGATTCATTGACATCTAAAACATGATTGCAGATTAGTAAAAATATTTTTAGATTCTGAACATAGATTTCAAATACAAATTTCAAAACATAAAATAGGCCTAACTGCTTGTTCTACATCTATGATGTATTGTATCCATCCTCGTTTGAAGAGTCGTTATTGCTCGTGATGTGAAGTCATTGGCGAAGATATTGGCACCTCTCCCATAGAGTGGAAATATCTTGTTGGCCCCTATCAGTGTCTGCTCTTGTCGAACTGACAAAGTCACATTGTTCAGACCATAGCTTGCGTTCGTTGCGTGCATATGGAAGTTGTGATAGCATTGCATCCCTAACTGCAATAAGTGTGGCCACTGTGGGTTGAACACGCTGCGTGGGCAACCTCATTTTACATGTGTTGGGCAACAGACCCCTACCACATGTAAAATACGGTCTGTGGGGGTTGTTGTCTTCAAACGTCCATTTGCCGCATCTGCGGCATCCATATACACACGTACAGTGCATTGAAGGCCGCATGTACAACAAGGCATTCCATTCTCCATTTGAAGACAACCTACCCAAACACAAATTGACGATTATGATTACAGAACAAAAAATAGTTTGTGAAACAAACAGTTCAAATAGTTTCATGTATAGTGCATTGAAGGGCTGCATGTACACACGTTATCATACAAGTTAAAACAGTTTCACAAGTTCAACGCTAGAGGTCAACCAGTTTCCCAAAGGAGATTAGAAATGGTTTCACGTAAAACATCATCCTCCCTTGAATCGGCCGGAGTTGTTTATTGGAGGGAACTCAGGTCAACCCCAGAAGGGGGAACGGAAGACGTTGAACTGTCATCTGCAAGTTCATCCATGATAGTGTCGCCATCTTGTTGGCGTCGGATATAATTGTAGAGGATACAACAAGCCATTACAAGGCGACAATGTGAATGAATAGGATATGTCGCCCCCTTTTTAAGATAGGCAAACCGTCTCTTTAGCACCCCGAACGCTCTTTCAACAACATTGCATAGTTGAGTGTGGCGGTGGTTGAAGATCTCCTTCTTGCTGGTGTAGGGGTGTCTGTTACCTCGGTACTCAGAAATATGGTAAGTTGTATTGCGATAGGGTGCTAGAAATTGACGAGTGTTGGCATACCCTGCATCAACTAGGTAAAATTTTCCCCGGGGAACTTTAAACTCGCCAGTGGTCGTTGCTGATTGTAGGACCCGTTGGTCAGCAGTCGACCCCTCCCACCCAGTTAGGACAAATGTAAACTCTATGGAGAAGTCTACTACAACCATGACATTCATAGAGACCTTTCCTTTTCTGTCTCGGTAGCGATTTTGCTTGTCTCGTTTGACCAAGACTGGGATGTGTGTTCCGTCAATTGCCCCGATGACATTCTATAACACCAAAATAGGTTGTAAACATAAATATTATTTGAAAAATAGTATAAATTTGTACGGGCTAACTATTACCTTGAAGTAAGGGTAGAACCTTGAGGTCTCCAATATAAGAGAATGGGTTGTCGTGCAAGTCGATGTGGTTTGCATGACAATATAGTCATGGGTCAACGCACATACATCATCCAACACTTCATTGAACTTTCTACTTATGGTCTCACCAGAGTGAATGTAGTCCTCCGCCAAAGCACGATTTGTATGGCCATGGCCAACCATCTGTAGGAAGTAGCATATAGCCTCAACTGAAGTGACGCCTCTAGTACTTCGTAACAAGCCACGACTCTCAAGCTTGTCCACAAGGGCCATTATAGTATGTGGTCGCATTCGGTATAGGTCATAAGCCCTTTGTTCATGACCGGTTAATATTTCTAAGACCTTTATGTGGCCACTCCTTATGCTAACTGACCTAGGTATTGTGGGTGGTATGTCGGCATCAACGGAAATGTTGTCTATGATGGAGTTCGCAATCGACTCAACAATTGCATCGACAATTTGATTTGCTGGACCAGACAAGGTATCTAAAATGTGTGTAAGGAGGTCAGGTGATTGTGTTTGGTCACTGGCAGACATGATGCCTGCAAGTGAAATGATATCAACAAGATAATAAGTTCTTGAACATAATATAAACCAGTTGACATGTGAAACAACGACTTGAAGGATACAAACAAATTACATTATACGGTAAAGCAATTATTACAACAATGAAGCAAATTTAAATGTCTGCAAGTAATTATTACAACAGTTATGCTAATATAAATTGATGGTAAGCAAACATAATGGAAAAAGGTAGTTCCCACTTATGATCCCCAAGGGCCAGCATCATTGGATGGAGTATACCACATCGAAGGTATGCTCGATGTGCTGTTGAAGTTTGGTGGTGGGGTGTGCGACACAAATGGTTGCTGAGATGGCACAAAATAGGATGGAATTGAAGGTATTGTTGTTGCATTGCCGACTTGGGACCTTTCCCAAAGGTCTTGTAACCATATTGTTATCTTTTGAGGGGTGTGTTGAAGGCTGAGGTAGATGTTACAGTTTGTTGAGTCCTTTATGGCATTCACAAGTGTTGTAAAAACACCAGTGGGGGCATCGGGGAAAGTGTCATTGAAATGTTGTAAAATGGTTGCAAACTCTTCTTTTTCAAAGGCTCTAGTTGCCACACTCGTGCCTAATTCATGAACCTTTACGTACACCTGTATGAATTCAGATAACACTTCATTAGAAATCACACATCGCTCCCGCGGCATTGATGGTCGCTTCCTGCACCTATGGGCAGGAGGAGTCCTCCCCCCAACACTTGGGGTATCCGTTCCGCCTCCCCCGGTGTCACCCTCACTTTGCATCCCAGATGAGCGTATGTTTGGTTCCCCTGATGCGGTTTTTGTGTGCATGGGTGTAGCAGACGTATCTAAGTCGACAGTAACATCATCCTCGGAGGCAACGTCAGAAGGGATTTGTGTGTCCGTGGAAGACATTGCATGGTGTCCTCTAGCAATGTTCCTCCCCGCCATCATCTCGATGTCGTTGTAGTGGGGAAAGGGGTGCCTAAGCAACCTAGCAAGGTCCTTATTTTCCTGAGTATTAAAAAACAATTGTATTAGGAATGTAAGTGTCGATGTATGACATTACTTTGTTGGGGTTAAGGGTGTCATTACTGTACATACTGCAATGCTTTGCCTCCACTCAGGAGTGTCAGGTAGTGTGGACATGTGCCTTGTGTCATCCCATCCAATGCCACTCTTGTTGGTCACAAGCTTCAAAGTGGCATAGTCCTTCCTCAGGTTTTTCCACCGAGTTTTGAACTGGTCTAACTTACCTGCATCCTTCCCCATCCTATTATACACATCAGAAGTTACCTCCCTCCAAGAGTCCTTAGTAAAATGGCCATCAATACACCTTCCTAAGTCATATTTTCTCCGCAATGATGTTACTAGAGCAGCATCAGACTCTCTTGACCAAACAATTCGGTGCTTTGGGTCTACGTAAGACATACTTGTGTAGGTGCTACAGTATATAATGACAATCAATGGTGTTTACAATGATAAGAATACATGTCCTTAAAATTTTGTAGGAAAGACAATAAACACACAACCAGACTGCAGAGACACAAACACATATTCAGAATAAAACTCTAACAATCATATATAGGGAGCTCAATCAGCAACTGAGCAAGATCATAGCTGAACCAGAAACGCAAGCAAACAGCTGAAAAAATTAAATAACAAATATATATAGGTAGCACCACAGGTGGTCTGTTGTATAGGGTTACTAGCAGAAGACACGTGCTAAGCATTTTTATAGATAAATATTCAACTACATGTATATATAGGTAGCACCATAGTTGCTCTGTTATGAATTAGTAAAACTCTATTTAAAATAATCAACTAGACGTGAATTAGTACAATTTAACAAAGAAGATATAAAACATAGACTAATGTGTTTAATTAAATGACAGTAAAACATAATGAGCTGTGGGTTTCACCTAACCACATATCTCATGGTAAAATACCACACAATAAACAAAAGATTCATTTGTATAGTGAACAAACTTTTCCAGGCATCACTGTGTAGATGCAGGGATTCACCTAATGTAGACCTCACACTGATTTAGTTAGACAAGTTTTAAATCTGTTGTTGTTTCCCCTATTAACCTAACCACTACCATATGATAGAGTAACATTTATTAGATATAACATTTAATTCATTAAAAGCTCATCATAAGCATGAAATAACAATGACTGCTCCCACATGACAAATCAAACATAGTACCTACTCATGGTGAGCTAATGTAAGCAAAAATTAGGTTCATCCATGGTATATATTGTACGATTAATAATCGATACTCAAAATGCAACATAGAAGTGAAATTCAGCCATTTTGATTGATAATACCGTGCATAATAGTAAACTATTTAGTATATTTGCATGAATTTTGAATACCTGTTATAACTCAAACCACTTGAATTATAGAGGTCATCTCCATGAGGAGTCAAATGTTGCTAAGATTGATCTTTTTTATGATTAATTGGTGGTTTACATGAACGAAAACAATTTAACAAAGAAGATATAAAACATAGACTAATGTGTTTAATTAAATGACAATAAAACATAATGAGTTGTGGGTTTCACCTAACCACATATCTCATGGTAAAATACCACACAATAAACAAAAGATTCATTTGTATAGTGAACAAACTTTTCCAGGCATCACTGTGTAGATGCAGGGATTCACCTAACGTAGACCTCACACTAATTTAGTTAGACAAGTTTTAAATCCATTGTTGTTTCCCCTATTAACCTAACCACTACCATGTGATAGAGTAACATTTATTAGATATAACATTTAATTCATTAAAAGCTCATCATAAGCATGAAATAACAATGACTGCTCTCGCATGACAAATCAAACATAGTACCTGCTCATGGTGAGCTAATGTAAGCAAAAATTAGGTTCATCCATGGTATATATTGTACGATTAATAATCGATACTCAAAATGCAACATAAAAGTGAAATTCAGCCGTTTTGATAGATAATACCGTGCATAATAGTAAACTATTTAGTATATTTGTATGAATTTTGAATACCTGTTATAACTCAAACCACTTGCATAATAGAGGTCATCTCCATGAGGAGTCAAATGTTTCTAAGATTGATCTTTTTTATGATTAATTGGTGGTTTACATGAACAAAAACAATTTAACAAAGAAGATATAAAACATAGACTAATGTGTTTAATTAAATGATAGTAAAACATATTGAGCTGTGGGTTTCACCTAACCACATATCTCATGGTAAAATACCACACAATAAATAAAATATTCATTTGTATAGTGAAATAACGTTTCCAGGCATCACTGTGTAGATGCAGGGATTCACCTAACGTAGACCTCACACTGATTTAGTTAGACAAGTTTTAAATCTGTTGTTGTTTCCCCTATTAACCTAACCACTACCATATGATAGAGTAAAATTTATTAGATATAACATTTAATTCATTAAAAGCTCATCATAAGCATGAAATAACAATGAATGCTCCTGCATGACAAATCAAACATAGTACCTGCTCATGGTGAGCTAATGTAGGCAAAAATTAGGTTCATCCATCGTATATATTGTAAGATTAATAATCGATACTCAAAATGCAACATAGAAGTGAAATTCAGCCATTTTGATAGATAATACCGTGCATAATAGTAAAATATTTAGTATATTTGCATGAATTTTGAATACCTATTATAACTCAAACCACTTGCATAATAGAGGTCATCTCCATGAGGAGTCAAATGTTGCTAAGATTGGTCTTTTTTATGATTAATTGGTGGTTTACATGAACGAAAACAATTTAACAAAGAAGATATAAAACATAGACTAATATGTTTAATTAAATGACAGTAAAACATATTGAGATGTGGGTTTCACCTAACCACATATGTCATGGTAAAATAGCACACAATAAACAAAATATTCATTTGTATAGTGAAATAACTTTTCCAGACATCACTGTGTAGATACAGGGAGTAACCTAACCTAGACCTCACACTGATTTAGTTAAACAAGTTTTAAATGTGATGTTGTTTCCCCTATTAACCTAACCACTACTGTATGATAGATTCATATCTTGCATTCAAATTTACTTATTCATCCATGTACGATCTCAACAACACATAAAATTAGCATAACAAAAAATGAAGAGTAACATTTATTAGATACAACATTTAATTCATTAAAGCTCATCAGAAGCATGAAATAACAATGACTGCTCCCGCATGCCAAATCAAACATAGTACCTGCTCATGGTGAGCTAATGTAGGCAAAAATTAGGTTCATCCATGGTATATATTGTAGGATTAGTAATGGATACTCTAAATGCAACATAGAGAGGAAAGTTGACTGTAAAATCAATGAAAGCTGAAATCCATAGCTGAAATCAATGAATGATCTTTCCCAGAATACCAATTTCTATATCCAATTTCCATATTCATATCCACTTTGAAACCACGTGAGCATATTATATATGTAATACCAACACAGGCATACATGAATCATATGAATGGCATAAATTTTATTACATTTTATTAAAAATCATTGGGATAAAAACAAATACAAGTCCTAATTTGTATATGCAACATTAACAATAACATCCTTTTCACTTGATAAAATCATAAAAAAAACTAAATAAGTAGTATAAGTCAAGCTAGCTTTCAATATAGAACCAAAAAAATGTGTACAATTATGCCATGTTGGGTTCACTTGTTATTTCCAAAAATCCTATGCAATTGATGCTACTATTATGATATCATAATAGTATCACAAAAAACATAACATCAAAATACAGAACATTAAAACAGAACAAAAAACAAAACATTCATAAATATGGCAAACAAATATGTCCAACACATTAACGACGCCCAATCATGTTAGAAAAACAAAGACAAAGTCACAGAAACCAGAAACCAGCAGAGGATGAATCGGCCATTACTACCCAATCATGTTGGAAAAACAAAGACAAAGTCACATAAACCAGAAACCAGAGGATGAAAAACAAATGACAGAAAATGAAATGTAGGACAACACTACTCTATGGTCTACTAACACATATCGATGTCCTCAAAATAACCTAGCCAGGAAAAATCTCGAAAATCAGGCATGCTAGTTGCTTTTATTTGCTTTACTACTATAACTTAGCACACAGACACACATAATAGCGGTAAATTGATGCATTTCTAGATAAAAGTAGTAGTTAGAAGTAGAATAAATCAGTGTCATACACAACGACTCAAATGTTTGTAGGTATTGTCGGCTCATTTGCCACTTAATCGATACACATGCCTGATTGTTGTACTTCTGCCCTAATTGACCTCACAAACAAAGCACCGTCTACCCTAATTCGTGACCAACCTGAGCAGAAGGGGGCGAGAATGAAGACAGAGTGCGGAATCGTAGGTCTGGGCAGGGCCGCCGGAGCACGATTCAGGAGCACGATTCAGCAACAAAGGATGACGACCAGCTTCTGTGAACAGCTCCTCCAAAAGGCGTATGTGGAAGTGTACAACCTCGCAGCAGAAGGAGAGGAATAAGAAGGCACACAGACACTTGTTAGGGTTTCTTGTTGCCTTGGGCGAGCTAGGGTTTCTTCTGTGTGTCGAAAAGATAATTCAATGTCAGAGCATGTAGTAGAGAAGAGCAGGGCAGGGCATGGGTACCTTGC
The DNA here is from genome assembly GCA_963693085.1 of Alisma plantago-aquatica. Taxonomy (NCBI): domain Eukaryota; kingdom Viridiplantae; phylum Streptophyta; class Magnoliopsida; order Alismatales; family Alismataceae; genus Alisma; species Alisma plantago-aquatica. The sequence continues at coordinate 631,435,738 of OY856415.1, forward strand.
TTTTGAGGGAGCTAGCCGCCCAGGTAGACCGGCGGTGGCAGGCGGAAGCATTGATGCTCCACGCGGACGCTCCACCCGACGACCGGTGCACTCCATCTGCGACCTCGAGCAGCTTTCACTTTTACTTCTCACGGACAAACAATTGTGAAGATGCGCCAAGAGGAGAAGGTTAGGGAGAGAGATCGGGGAGAAGGTTGGCGAGAGGGAGAGGGAGGGTTGCGGGGTTGCGAAGGATCAGGGAGGGTTTTCGGGCCAAACCGGATTAGAAATCCCAATCCTGCCTCGATGGGGACTGACTTAAACCAGATAATGGGATTCCATTATCCCAAAATGGGGATCAAAATGGATTGGTAGCCAAACGTGTTTCTTGACCAAGCCGGACTGGATTGGGCCGTCGTGGAGCAAAACGACAAGCCCTAATCCCGGTCCAGTCAGTTTCCAAATAGGGCATAGAGTTTCAGGAATGACGACTGTCCCCACAGACCACCATTAGCCTTAACTGCGCGCTTTGTCCACACTCATGCACAAGCCGGAGTCAACTTCCCGACTGGTCACCCATCCTAGTACTACTCTAAGCTAAGCATGCTTAACTATGGAGTTCCTTAGTGATGGGCTCCCGGAAAAGGAGGTGCATCCTGGGATGTTACAATCTCCCCCACTTAGACTCTTGACATCCTTGTCAAGGCTCAACTATATGGCCTCATAATATTTCCCCATTTCAGTGCAGACCCAACATGGCCCATGGACACCCAGCTCCCGATCACGGAATACCAGCGCAAGGGTGGCTACATCACCATAGATAGCCCTTTCCTACATGCCTGGACCATACGACTCAAGACTGGCATCTCACATGCCTATGTGGGCCCCACCTACTGGAGAGGGCATGTCTCTGATACCATTTGTAATGCTCGGGCCCACTACCCAAGGCTCTAGTAGAGTTTCAGGAATTACGACTGTCCCCACAGACCACAACTAGCCTTAACTGTGCGCTTTGTCCACACTCATGCGCAAGCCGGGGTCAACTTCCCGACTGGTCACCCATCCTAGTACTACTCCAAGCTAAGCACACTTAACTATGGAGTTCCTTAGTGATGGGCTCCCGGAAAAGGAGGTGCACCTTGGTGATGTGGGTAGTCCAATCATTCCTTTTAAGATCATTATATTCGAGGCTTCGAATCCTGGGATGTTACAATATATATGTACATATTTATACAATAGTGCAAACTTAATGTTTCTTTTAATGGTTACAAATGTGTTCATCGTCAAAATTGTGATTTGGAAAAGGTAAAATTACATTATACTACGGCTGCCAATAGGTTGAGTTTATATATTGGCATCTATATGCCTATGTGTGTAAGTTAATAAGTTGCAATAGATTGGATGTTTCTTGTATATTATACTTTTATGTTGGTGGTATAGAAATGTTATCATAAAAGGCATCCTAGTTCTTCAACAATTTGGTTTTAATGGTAAGAACGTTAGATATTGTCTTCATTATGATATTTTGGAAACACATTATAAAGTAATACCATTTTTCCAATATCGATTAAAGAAAGTTTGTATTTAAATTTCTACTCTTTTACATGATGGATTACTATTGCCTTATAGAATTGTATTGTATAACATGAAGTAGCATGACTTGAAATTGTTTCAATATCAAACAAGAAACATCCTTCTTGAACTCTATTTACCTTGACATCTAGTGATAATTTTGTAAAATTGGTAATTTTTTAACCTCATGTTGACTTCTAATTATAAGACAATACACTATTAATTCTAGTAGAGAATTTGTTGTTTCTTTTGTAAGTTGCATGTATTAGTGTGTAGTCATTGAGGACATTACGTGCATCTATAGGCAAGTTGTTTATTCATAAGTCAGCACGATAATTAATACCAAGGAAACGCTCCTTGGAGTAATTGATTTTTTAATTTTTCTGTGTTAAATATAGTTTGGAAACATTTAGCAAAAATATTATTTTTTCACTAAGATCATTAAAATGGTACCAACTAATGCCTACTTATTCAACCTTACACTTGTCAAGTTTATAGAATTGATGTGACTTATCATTGTAATTTCTTACACACAGAACCATGGTATACAAGAAGATTTGTTTCCATTAAAATGTTGTTAATTGTATGTTATTCGGCCAAGTTTTCACTTAATATAACCTCTAATTGATTATGTTTATCTTCTTTTTATGTTGACTTTCCAAACTGATTTTTGAATGCTCTAGTCTTGGTTGTATTCATGCATCATTTCTATTGGGTATGTAATCAACTTTTAATGACACTATTTTCTAATGCAAATTTAGACATTTGGTTATCAAATATATGGATATTTAGTAGTAAAACTATTGTTTTACATTTTTTTTAATTTGTTTGATCTAATTTGATTAGATTTCATGTGTATTATATGCTCGATAGTTGATTTTACTTGTCATACATACTTCATAGTATATTGTGTAGTCTAAAGAAAATCTTATTGCTACACTTCATGAAGTCCATTAAAATTGACCAAACTATATATCATGTTTTCTACTTAGATTTGCATTTGTGTGACTTATTCAAATCCTGAAATAATTATTGGACATTTATATCAAGTTTTATAAATACTAACTCATATTATGGATTTTGTTTGCATTAATTTTTCCAAATTATTCCACATGAATCTAATTAGGTCCAAGTAAAAATCAATATTACGTTTGATTACCTAACTTTATTGTTTTGAAATTTTCTATCAATATATCAAAATATGATTAATATGCCATACATTTTTCATCCTATTTGTATATTTTTATTCTTCTCTATATTTGTGCTTAACTTTCTACTACACTTACTATTGATCGAATTACATAACACTTCTATAGGTTATTTTTAGGCAATTGGAAAAGTCTTACTTTTGTTTACATTCTAGTATGTATACATAGGATGGATGCTTTCTAATTTTGGTGAATGGTGTTACAACCCCAATTTTTGGGTTTATTTGGTGAGAAATGTAATTTCTCATAATGAGGATATTTGAACAAATAATGATATGATGTATTTGGTTTTTGTTTACAATAGCCTTGATGTTGGTGTTGTGGGCTTTATTGGCTATTGGGTCCAAATAATAAGAAAATTCAATTAGTGAATGAATAATTGAATATTCGAGAAAAGAATAAGATGGAAACCTTTAGAAGGCAAATCCAAAGAAGGATTTCATGCCTCTTCGGTTCCTTGGGTTCCAAGGAGTCCAAAGTTGCATAAAGAGTGCAATAAGAAAAGAAAAGCTCAATTAAGTATTTCTTTATTAAGAAAAAAATTGAAAATAATGATAAAATGTGGAAAACAAGTGAAAAGAGATATAATTGAGTTATCCTTTGTGGAATTTTGTATCCCAAGGATTCCTACTGATAAAACGAATACCAATGAGGAAAATAAAAGAGAAATAAAGAGAAATCCTCAAAAAGAGATATTTTAATAAGAAATAAATAAGATAATGGGAAATAATGAAGTTTAATGCATTTATATGCATCTAGAAGGATAATGAGTGTCCAATAAAATGATTTTGAAATAATAGAGTTTCTTGGGACCCAAGGAGTCCCAATAAAGAGGAAAGAAAGAGAAAATACCAAATTTGCAAAATAAAAGGATAATGTGATACCTTATTAATGAATTATGAGGTATTGTTAAAAAGAAAGTAATTTCTATTAAAGGAAATAGAAATTTTGGTGGCTAATGGATTAAAGGCTAAGAATAAAGACAATAATGAGAGGGATTTTTGAATTCCTAATATCCAAGTAATAGGAAATACCAAAGGAGAGAGAGAGAAGAATTGCTTCTCTTTGAAGGAAAACGATTACTATGAGAAAAAGGACTCCGTTTCCTTAAGGAAAGCCATCCTAGGGCTTCATTGGCTTCCCCTATATAAGGGGTGAGACTTGGGGGCGAATCCAGAGAGATCCCACATCTCCCACTCTTTTCCTCACCTCCTTCTTGATTCTTCATGTTCAAAACCCTAAGCATGGGGAGTTGTGTAACCCATGGAGCAACCAGAAGCCGTGAGGGAATTTGTGATGGTAGAACAACGCTTCCCCACCGTCGGAAAGGATCTCGGCCCTTATCTGCACACCCTGTCCTTGCACAAGACCTGCAAAAAGACTGCAGGACGACTGCAGTTTTGCAGGTCGGGTGCTCTTGAGCGGCGTCGTCTCAGCCACAGTTTTGGGCACTTCTGAGTGTGGTGGAGCACGTCGGAGTCGGGGCAGCAGTCCCCGACGAGCGTTGGGTCCTGAAAGGGAAGCTAGAGTCGCGCAAAGGCTGCTTAATCACAGCTAGGGCGGCACTATTGCTGCGGATCCGAGGAAGAAGAAAGCATGGGCGGCGTTTGGCCGTACTACCCCTCGGCGTGCCAAAGAACATATCCTTAAGTCAAGAGTAGTTTCATAATTCGGTTATAATTTCAGCTTACAAGGCAACGTTGCATGGAGCAGGACAAGTGGCGTGTTCTGATTGGCCCAAAAGTAAGTGATTTTGCAAATTTCATAACTTATGATTGGTAGCTCGGATTAAAACAAGTCTTATATGAAAATTGATGCTCAGAATGAGAGGAATACAAAGAAATTATGTATGAAGCCTAATTCTTCTTGAAACTCAAAATGTATAGGGTTTTACATCTTTTGATGCATTAATTGATATAAAACCCCTAGAATGATGTAAAAACGAACATGATGAATATTTTATATGTTTTTGATCAATCTTAACCTGTTATGAATAAAAGGAATGATAAAATCATAAAAAGATGATTAGTATGTTGGTTTTAGGGTTTTATGATCATGAACATGGTTTATTAGACTAAAAACCCTAATTTGAGTAAATATGAGTTTTTGATCCTTGAACATAGTTTGGATTAGATAATTCTTAATGAAGATAATTGAGATGGTTAGGGCTTTGTAGGAAACCTTAGAAACTCTAAATTGAATATAAAGGATACATCTTTGAAAACTAATAGGTTAATTTGAAATATATTAACCTGTTGATTAATAATATAGAGTTTTCATCCGTTTGGTATACAAAATTGGTAGATTTAGGGTTGTAATCCATAAATGAAGAATAATTCATATGGGGACCCTAATTGGGGTAAAAGAAGAGGAAAACTATGATATTTCAGATTAAAGAAGTAAATTACTAAATGATGATCCTAAGACTGTTAAGAATATTAAAAGAAGAGAATTTAAGGGTTTTAAGTAGATTTGATGAATTAGGATTCTTAATAACTAAGAATGGAGGCTAAACCCTAATTCCCAAGGAAACCCTAAAATTGGAATAGAAATCCTAAGAATGATGATGATATTTAATACATATTAATAAAAGGAAATTGGTATATTTATTTCAGGATTTTGTGCATGATTGGTTGCTTGATTGGGATTTCTATGTTCTAACTAATTCTGTATCTGAATCTACAATATAGGTATGTGGTTACGCTTATGAATAATCGCTCTAGTTTCACGGCGATTCCCGAAGTTTTATTCGGTTGCTTGAAAATAACTGTTGGATGTTTATTTATTTCATGCAACTATAAAGTGACTATGATTATCACTATAAATGTGTGTATATAACTGACTAGATCTGGGTCCACCTCTATTGCTTTGAAAAGGCTAAGAAAAAGGGGTAATCCTAGAGCAAGGTCTAGGTTACCGAGAGTTAGAAACTGGGCTACCTACGTGTAGTGCCATGAGACTAATTAGTCTACCAAGAGTTAAGGAGTGGGCTACTTACGAGCAGTGCCATGTGACTCAACCCTAGAAATTGGTTCACTTATAGGTGGATCATGAGGGGTTTCATGGGGACAACATAGAGGATAGGGTACTCTTGGATCGCGGAGTTATATCTAAAATGTAATCTTGGTTGTTAAATGATTGATTGAATTATTACATTGTTAACGTATTTGCATGATTATTGTTCCCCCCACATATCAGCTTCGGCTGACCGATGTTTTGTTTGTCGACGTTTTAGGTACAATGAAAAGAAAAAATAGTAAAGTGGCATATGTGGTATTAAATGAGAATTAAAGTGAAAAGGAGGATTAGATAGATTAGTATCTGTGTGGATGGAAGTTTTGAAATCCCAGTTTTAAAAGGAATGCAAAGTTTTTATTTTTACCATATTTCAGTATAATTGGTAGAATTTAATAATTGTTAATGATTATTTGTCGAACCTTTGATTCGGGTTATTGGTTAATGGCTCTGTCCTTTCGGTCTCCCTTAATTGGGGGTTACCGGGAGGCGGGGTCATAACAATTAGTATCAGAGTGTAGGTTCCTCACTTAACCATTAATAATTATTAAATTTTACAAACTCCATAGAACCCAAGGGAGTTATTAGAGGATTATCCAAAAGACGGAGGTGTCTAGAAAAGGATCACGACTGGGGGCTGGCAATATTTTCCTCCGCACCGCTAGTCAGAATACGAGGACTCCCTGATCTTTGTGACTGCCTGGCCAAAGTCTTAGGGTATGAATCGAAATAAGATACCTTTAGGACTTTCTCATCTTATTCATCCCTTCTCATCACAAAAGTCTGTTAAGGACCTAAAGGATTAGGGTTTTCTTTCTTCTCCTCACCCTCTTGAGGTATGGGTAAGATTAATAAGGTTTAAGGAATCCTCCTCCAAATTAATGAAAAGCATGTAAAAAGGATGTCATGGACATAAGCTTAATAGATTAAGCACAAATTAAAGATAGATACATGCTTAGGTCGTATGACATAAGTTGTCATGTCCTCAGAAGAGACGTGAGTCTAGACCTTCTTGTCGGGAGGATAAGTCAGTCTTGGAGATAGAGATCTCCATTGCAAGTAGAGACCTAGCACATCCTCTGAGGATGATGCTAACCCTAACCCTAAGTGAAGGTTAGAGAGAGATGAGTTGGACCAGGACATGCCTTTGGGATGCCATATGATCCATGGGTGACCTAGCACCTTTGGCAACCCAACCCTGGGAAGGGTCGTGAATGTTAGGGTAAAGGATAGCTCCTTAGATGATGATGTTAGTAAAGGAACTTAGAAACCCTATGGGCTTATGCGAGTAGGGCATAGCATGCACCCAGGGTACGTTAGTAGTGTAAGTAAAGGGTTGAAACCCTGACCAGGAGAGTATGAAGGATGGCTTATGAAATAAGCATAAAGAACTATGGATAACCTTGAGCAAAACATAAGTTGAACATAGGCTTCATCCAGGTGGGGGCATGCTTTTTAGGTCGACCCTTCATGAAGAAAGGACCTCTAATGTTGAGGTTGGTTGTAGGGTTAGAGAGAGAGCGGGACACCAAGCAAGAAGGTCGTAAACCTAGACCCCGAGATATGAGGAACAGTGGGGAGTTGAGGATGATGCGACCTAAGTGGATGATAGTGGATGATAGTAGATGCTTCTAGAACCTATGGTATAAGTGATTATCTAGTGGATGAGATAAAGAGTGCTCTAGACCCGGAGGAGGTTTAAGTAACCAGTTGTGAGGCTTTATACCTAGTTGGTTGTCCTGGAAGAGGACTCAACTCCGAAGTGTTGCTCGAGTAGAAGGATCATGGAAGTACATGACATAACTTGGACATGCTTGATTCATGGTTAAGAGATTGAGCATGCAGTCGGACACCTAAAAGTGAACCTAGGGTTCCTAGGCCTAAGAGGGGAAGTGGTGTACCTAATGCTCATGATTAGAGTTGAGTTTCCATAGATCTGAGCATGATACTTCCTATGTTAAGAGGAAAAGGGAAGCCCCTTAAGTTTAAGGCATGTTTGATGAACCCCTCCCAACTAGGTTGATGATAAAGGAAAGTATGATCTTGATCCAACATCGAGGAAAGAGGACAAGTATGACTTAGCATGGTTCAGTAGGTAATCTTCTTGTGCCTTAATAGCTTGCTAGGGTTAAGTAGGCTCATGTGGATGTAAACCCTAGACCTAAGAGCTTTTTGTGACCTTGTTGTCAAGAGATAGTTTTCCTCCCATCCTGGGAGAGGGACCCCTTTGGCAGGGTGTATATCAGTTTTGTTGGTTTAAGGTAACCTAAAGAGGTCTCAAAGGATCTTGAGAAGCTAAATGAAAAGTACATGGTAGGAGAATGAACCTGTAGACCCATAGATATCCATCTCTAAGTGCATAGGGATGAGTTACCATGGAGGTAACCGGTAAGGGGCCTGACCAAGGTGGATAGGTCACCATTACCCCTATGAAAGGAGGAAAGTCAGCCCATGAATGCAGAGAGAGAGATGATGAAGGCATGGGTAAGGTTCTAAGTTGGACATGTACTATAAATGGAGAATCCTAAGTCTATCCTAGGGTCAGGTAGGGATAAGACCGATGAAAGTAGGAGTTGCCTAATTCCCCAGTTGCACATGACCATAGGGTCGGGAGGTAACATCTATCATTGTCTGAGGGCCATGGGTTAGGAGATTGATCACCTTCATGAACTCATGGGACCCAAAAGGCAGATGAGTAGGGCACTCTCTTGATGCATGAGGGAAGAGGGATGACCCCAAAAGTTCCGACACCCTATAGACCTAGAGGAGATGACCAAGGATTGTGAGGTGACCCAAGTAGGTTCGAAACTAGTTTTCCATGGAGGTAACTTGAATATCAAGATGATTGTAATGTAGAAGCATAAACAACACGTTTCAACTTAGATTTAAAGGTGTACTAGCAAGGTGGGATGTACCATCTCTACTCTTGGAACAGGAAGAACTCTGTATTTGGACTATAGCCAAATGCTTATTTCCTCTTGTTATGGGAGTGAGAGATAGGACAGTACACATGCCATACACCAAGGATAAAAGATGATGTGAGTTGGAATGTTGCTATGAGGTATGAGGATAGAGAAGATAACATACCCTGGTAAAGTGAATGATACATGGATGGTTTGCAAACGCTAAAGAGAAATAAGGTAGTCATCTTATAAGGATGTTTTTAGCATGAGCGATGAGTTATACCATGTTGAATTCAAAACCAAGAGGTGAGTCTTACAAGGTTGAGTTTGATCACCATGTTGATGAGATCAGAGAGTGTGCTTGATGAATACAGACCTAGAGTTGAGATGAGATGATAAGTGGAATACATAGAGGTGTATGTTACCTAATACATAAGGATGTGAAGTGGTAATGGATGCTCTGGTTGAGTTATAGCTGCCTAGTTTGGCTAGAAGAGGTTGTTTGGCTAACCCTAAGTTTGGAAAAGGAGATATGTGTGGCTAACACTAATGTAATGAGATCAGTTAATGGATGTTTGGTTAGCCAGTCTAGTCCTTGATGAAATAAAAGGATGGTGGTAGAACCTCAGATGCACTTTTTTGGAAAAGAAGGTGATGAAACCCCGACTAGAGTGGTTTAGGGTTTCAGAGGGATCGATCTTAAGGAATCACGACATACATGAAATCATGATTGAAGATCACCATACACCGTGGTTCTACCAAAATAGTAAATGGCAATATCACTTTGGATGCTTAAGATGAAGATGCATGTGGTATATGGCCATGCAAGCCAGGAGGTAAAGGACGAACCCCAGTAACCCAGTGTATCGATATAGAGGACAAAAGAGTCCCTGAGAGGGAATGGGAGTTCATCACTATGGATGTTGTGATAGGTCTCCCCTAGACTAAGGAAGGTCGAGATGCAATATGGGTTATGGTAGATCGCCTTACCTAGATGACATGAGAAAGAAAGAGTTCTGTCAAGGGACAGATCTGGTTGAATTACCCATGAGAGAGATGGTTCAACTAAACCATGAAGCGAGTCCAAAGGTTCTTGAGTTTGACCTAAAGGTTCCCTTCTAAAAGGTGGAAGTAGGTACATGAAGAACTTGATGTTAGTATAGTTCATCACCCATAACTAATGGTTAGTATGATCCAGACTAAAGGGTCTGATGAGAGCATATGTGCTCGTTCAGGGTGATGGCTAGAGATAGTTCTTTTTCTATGAAAGATGTGAAGATAACCACCATAGCCAGTATTGGGATTTAAAGAAGCTCTGTAAGGGAGGTTGTGTCGGTCACCACTTCAGTAAGGTGATGTTGGTGAAAGGACCACAGTGTGTGTAGATGAAGTCGCTTTGATTGTGCAATGGCTGAAAGGAGCCTAGAGACGACAAGAGTCGTGAGCGGATGCAAAGTAGTCTGACATGCAGTTCACTGTGGGAAATATGTGACATGAAAAATCCGACCCCTCTGAGCTACAACTAAGGAAGTTGGGTCCCCGATACATGGGTCCATTTGAGATGGATTGGTGGAGAAGATTATGGTTGACTTTACCCCTCAGGATGAGGTAATGTGTGATGAGTTCCAGGTATCCGATTTAGAGCACTATGTGAGGTACACCAACCATGTGCTGAGCAATGAACCTAGTGGGCCCCAAGGGAGGCTGAAATGGCATGAGTCACCTGTGCCGTTTATAGACGACATGATGAAAGAACTCAGAGAAAAGAATATGTGATGATAAAGGTTCTTTGGAAGCACCATGAGTACGGTAAAGCCACATAGGGGCCAATGATGGACATGGAAAAGTCTTATCCTGAATTGTTTGTTTGCTTGATAGAATTTTGAGGACAAAATTCCTATAAGAGGGGAAGGATGTTACAACCCCAATTTTTGGGTTTGTTTGGCGAGAAATGTAATTTATCATAATGAGGATATTTGAACAAATAATGATATGATGTATTTGGTTTTTGTTTACAATAGCCTTGATGTTGGTGTTGTGGGCTTTATTGGCTATTGGGCACAAATAATAAGAAAATTCAACTAGTGAATGAATAATTGAATATTTGAGAAAAGAATAAGATGGAAACCTTTAGAAGGCAAATCCAAAGAAGGATTTCGTGCCTCTTGGGTTCCTTGGGTTCCAAGGAGTCCAAAGTTTCATAAAGAGTGCAATAAGAAAAGAAAAGCTCAATTAAGTATTTCTTTATTAAGAAAGAAATTGAAAATAATGATAAAATGTGGAAAACAAGTGAAAAGAGATATAATTGAGTTATCCTTTGTGGAATTTCGTATCCCAAGGATTCCTACTGATAAAACGAATACCAATGAGGAAAATAAAAGAGAAATAAAGAGAAAACCTCAAAAAGATATATTTTAATAAGAAATAAACAAGATAATGGGAAATAATGAAGTTTAATGCATTTAGATGCATCTAGAAGGATAATGAGTATCCAATTAAAAGATTTCGAAATAATAGAGTTTCTTGGGACCCAAGGAGTCCCAATAAAGAGGAAAGAAAGAGAAAATACCAAATTTGCAAAATAAAAGGATAATGTGATACCTTATTAATGAATTATGAGGTATTGTTAAAAAGAAAGTAATTTCTATTAAAGGAAATAGAAATTTCGCGGCTAATGGATTAAAAGATAAGAATAAAGACAATAATGAGAGGGATTTTTGAATTCCTAATATCCAAGTAATAGGAAATACCAAAGGAGAGAGAGAGAGAGAGAGAAAAAAAATTGCTTCTCTTTGAAGGAAAACGATTACTATTAGAAAAAGGACTTCGTTTCCTTAAGGAAAGCCATCCTAGGGCTTTGTTGGCTTCCCCTATATAACGGGTGAGACTTGGGGGCGAATCCAGAGAGATCCCACGTCTCCCACTCTTTTCCTCACCTCCTTCTTGCTTCTTCACGTTCAAAACCCTAAGCATGGGGAGTTGTGTAACCCATGGAGCAACCAGAAGCCGTGAGGGAATTCGTGATGGTAGAAAAATGCTTCCCCACCGTCGGAAAGGATCTCGGCCCTCATATGCACGCCATGTCCTTGCGCAACACCTGCAAAAAGACTGCAGGCCGGTTGCAGGTTTGCAGGTCGGGTGCTCTTGAGCGGCGCCGTCGCATCCGCAGTTCCGGGCACTGCTGAGTGCGGTGGGGCATGTCGGAGTCGGGGCAGCAGTCCCCGGCGAGCGTTGGATCCTAAAAAGGAAGCCAGAGTCACGCAAAGGCTGCTCAATCGCAGCTAGGGCAGCGCTGCTGCTGCGGATTCGAGGAAGAAGAAAGCATGGGCGGCGTTTGACTGTGCTACCCCTCGGCGTGCCAAAGAACATATCCTTATGTCAAGGGTAGTTTCATAATTCGGTTATAATTTCATCTTACAAGGCAACTTTGCATGGAGCAGGACAAGTGGCGCGTTTTGATTGGCCCAAAAGTAAGTGATTTTGCAAATTTCGTAACTTAAGATTGGTAGCTCGGATTAAAACAAGTCTTATATGAAAATTGATCCTCAGAATGAGAGGAATACAAAGAAATTATGTATGAAACCTAATTCTACTTGAAACTAAAAAAGTATAGGGTTCTACATCTTTTGATGCATTAAATGATATAAAACCCCTAGAATGATGTAAAAACGAACATGATGAATATTTTATATGTTTTTGATCAATCTTAACCTGTTATGAATAAAAGGAATGATAAAATCATAAAAAGATGATTAGTATGTTGGTTTTAGGGTTTTATGATCATGAACATGGTTTAATAGACTAAAAACCCTGATTTGAGTAAATATGAGTTTTTGATTCTTGAACATAGTTTGGATTAGATAATTCTTAATGAAGATAATTGAGATGGTTAGGGTTTTGTAGGAAACCTTAGAAAGTCTAAATTGAATATAAAGGATACATCTTTGAAGACTAATAAGTTAATTTGAAAGATATTAACCTGTTGATTAATAATATAGAGTTTTCATCTGTTTGGTATACAAAATTTGTAGATTTAGGGTTGTAATCCATAAATGAAGAATAATTCATATGGGGACCCTAATTGGGGTAAAAGAAGAGGAAAATTATGATATTTCAGATTAAGGAAGTAAATTACTAAATGATGATCCTAAGACTGTTAAGAATATTAAAAGAAGAGAATTTAAGGGTTTTAAGTAGATTTGATGAATTAGGATTCTTAATAACTAAGAATGGAGGCAAAACCCTGATTCCCAAGGAAACCCTAAAATTGGAATAGAAATCCTAAGAATGATGATGATATTGAATATATATATTAATAAAAGGAAATTGGTATATTTATTTCAGGATTTTGTGCATGATTGGTTGCTTGATTGGGATTTCTATGTTCTGATTAATTTTGTATCTAAATCTGCAATACATGTATGTGGTTACGCTTATGAATAATTGCTCTAGTTTCACGGCGATTCCCAAAGTTTTAATCGGTTGCTTGAAAATAACTGTTGGATGTTTATTTATTTCATGCAACTATAAAGTGACTATGATTATCACTATAAATGTGTGTATATAACTGACTAGATCCGGGTCCACCTCTATTGCTTTGAAAAGGCTAAGAAAAAAGGGGTAATCCTAGAGCAAGGTCTAGGTTACCGAGAGTTAGAAACTGGGCTACCTACGTGTAGTGCCATGAGACTCATTAGCCTGCCAAGAGTTAAGGAGTGGGCTACTTACGAGCAGTGCCATGTGACTCAAATCTAGAAATTGGTTCACTTATAGGTGGATCATGAGGGGTTTAATGGGGACAACATAGAGGACAGGGTACTCTTGGATTGTGGAGTTATATCTAAAATGTAATCTTAGTTGTTAAATGATTAATTGAATGATTACATTGTTAACGTATTTGCATGATTATTGTTTCCCCCACATACCAGCTTTGGTTGACCGACATTTTGTTTGTCGGAGTTTTAGGTACAATGAAAAGAACAAACAGTAAAGTGGCATATGTGGTATTAAATGAGAATTAAAGTGCAAAGGAGGATTAGATAGATTAGTATCTGTGTGGATAGAAGTTTTTAAATCCCAGTTTTAAAAGGTATGCAAAGTTTTTATTTTTACCATATTTCAGTATAGTTGGTAGAATTTAATAATTGTTAATGATTATTTGTCGAACTTTTGATCCGGGTTATTGGTTAATGGCTCTGTCCTTTCGGTCTCCCTTAATTGGGGGTTACCGGGAGGCGGGGTCATAACAAATGGTGTAGTAGTACATGTAGACAACAATTGTTGATGTTTTTTCTTGATAATATATGTTAGAAAAGATAGGTTGTCTATTATGAGAGACTCATGTCTATGTTTAGTATTAAAATAAGCATGACTCGATATTTCTTCATTGAATCCTTTTTTATGGTAAATAAGAAGATGATGCCACTACTATCTTTTATAGCCAATTATGTCTAGTGTTCCTTTAGTCTAAGGTAGCTATTGTAGCTCAAGCAACTTGTATTTTGTTGGGAACTGTGGTTTTTGAAGGAAACATCTAGATAATTTATCTAAACTTCCAGTGATTATGTGTGCGTTATGATTTTGTGGACATGTTCAAGTCTATCATAATCTCTCTATCATTATTATAAGTTTTCTTATATATGAATATAAAGATGGTACAACATGTAGAATCTATGACATAATTTTTATATTGACAAAATTATAGTTGTTGGATTTCATCTTTAGTTTCCATTCTCTTCACAAATGGTATTACAAAATGATGGTGATTGACATATTGCAACAATATACTCTAATTTATATGTAGACTAAACTTTTGTCAATACCATAAAAATGATATTGTTCATTTAGATCAATTGGTCATTCAATTATATATTCTCATGAAATTTACATCAATATAACATCAAATACTTTTGTGTAATAGAAAGCTTCCACATAATACTTTCAAAGTATGGTGTAGTAAAAATATCATACCTGAAAGTACCCATTACACGAGTTGATACATGAGTTTTGTCGTCCGAAAAGAATTTTGCAAGACCAAAATCAGCTACCTACAATAGGCATGTTTTAGAATTATACATTATTTCATGTATACAAAATTTAATCCACATATTCATCCATATGATAAATTTACTTCTAATATTTAGACAACCATTCCACTATAGAAGGTAGGATTACCTTCCATGTTAGGTAGAAGCATAATATTATCCGCCGTATTATGTTTCTAAAATTTTAGTAACTACATTGTATGCCAAGTTCAAAATATTGATAATGTTTTCGAGCTAAATATAGCTATTTTAATTATAGAATCTTTTAAAAAATGCATACCTTAACCTCATAGTTGAAATCAAGAAGAATGTTGGTGGCCTTAATGTCACAATGTATAATCTTTGGTGAGCCTACATGCCATATATATCATTAGAAGATGAACTAAGAGCTTATTATTTTTTTTAATTTAAAAAACCTACATTCTTCATGTAGATAAGATACTCCTTTTGCATACCCCAAAGCTATTTTTACTCTTGCATACCATGCCATTATGGGTTGACCTCCTATATAAAGATTGAATATTTAGAAAATACGGGGGTCAACTAATGAAGAAAAGTTTGACAATTAATAAAATAAAAATTCTAAACAACTAGATATTTTTGTAAGGAATTGTACAATTTTCTATTGTACTAAATAATTTAATTGGGGAATAATGAAATAATGTATCTAAAACAAATATCTATGTACATTAAAGCTCTAGAATGTATTATGATTCTTCTTATAATTAGGAATACATGTCATTACAAATTTATCTATGTTATTGAAGTTTTCTTGTTATTTCAGTCGTTTATAAGAACAAATAACCATGTGGAACACTAATTTTGGAGATAAATGATCATGTGGAACATAATGATAGATTACATGTTAATCAACACAGTTAATGAAATAGATAATATTTAATCAAATATTGACAACTCTGTTGGAAGATATAATCTTACCATGTAAATGAAAGTGTAACGTATTGTTTGGGACATATTCATACACGAGCAATCTTTTGTTTTCATGTATGGAATATCCAACTAAACCCACAAGGTTCTTATGGTGCACTCTTCCTATGGTTTGAACTTTGGCATGGAACTCATGCTCCCCTTGATGGCTTTCTCTATTCAATTGTTTCACTGCAACTTCTTTAAAATCTGGCAACACTCCTTTATAGACATGCCCAAACCCACCTTCACCAAGAAAGTTTTCTTCTCTAAAACCATTTGTAGCAACATCAAGTTATGCATAAGTGAATTCCTTACAAAGGTATTGTATGCCCTTGATAGAATCAAAACCATGTATCGAAGGAAATAATGGGCTTGCACCACTTGGAGAATGAGATACATATTGTGATTTTGCACCATGAGCTATATAATAAAAATGAATTCAGTTAGTAATATGATGATGACTTGCAATACATTTAAATGCTATGATAACTCTGAAGTAAATTATAATCGATAATATTAAATTTTTGTACATTATAAAAATTAATGCTACTTGTTACCTGAATGTGACTTGATCATGGTCCAAAACTCTTTCTTTAGTCATTATATGTAACTTACATCCCATGGTTTGTATAAGCCACCAACAAATATTTCTTAATTTAATACCCCCTGAGCATTCGACCTTCACTATAGGTTGTAGGAATGGGAGATTGTTCTGTCTTAATCACAAACATCCCATGGTTTTAGTAGGTGTCATCCCCTAATGTTTATTGCAAAAAGGTAGCTTTGTTTGCATTTAAAAATGCATAGAGAAAAATGTGAAATAGTTAGCTTGTTGTGGGAAATTTATAATAATTAATTCATGGCATTAACTTTATTACAATTTAAGGATTTATGGGAGTAATGTCTATCTTTTTGGGAAACACTGACACGTTAGATTATAACCATCAAAGCCCCAAGCTTCACATTGAAGATAAAGAAACATGCAATCCAACTTTATCTCTAACTACGATAGTCCCATGCTGGTAGGAGCTTTTACCGGAGTTGTCTGTTTAATGCGTCTGAAATATGTTGAAATCAAACCAATTGGGACACTCTAAGAATTGTAAAAGAAACAAAAATAAGTCATTAGATGAATATTTTTTAGGGAAATATGAAATGCAAAATATTTCGATTGAATCATAGGGAAGTATAACAACAATAACTATTATAGAAATTGATACTCATTGATGTATAACCCTTTACATGAATTGTGATAAAAAAATATGTGCCTTTTTATCATAGTATAGTGCTTTCCTTATTACTTGAAGCAAAGGTAACCCATAATATAAAATTTGAAATCTTAAGAAAAGTTTACCGAATTCTAAATTTAGGTTTTGTAGTTGATAATGTATTCCAAAATGTTAATATTTTACTTTGTATTTCCATAAGTCTATAAATATAGCATTGAATGTATCGTAGAAATGATATATTATATGAATATATGGAAGTTGCATCTATGCGACATATGTTTTCTCTTCTCCTTAAATTTTATCAAAATTAATATTTAGAACATATAGAACCAAAATGTTACCTTTATACAGTAAGATTTAGTATTAATCATGATGATCTAACTTTATCAGTTAAAGGATAAATGTATTATTTCTTTATTAGCACTAAAAACCAATCCATAGTTCCAAAGTATGTTTTATTTTCATATTTATATATGAAAGTTCCATATAATTAATAACATTCCTAAAAACCATTCATGTTGGGCAACAAAAATTTTGATGAAGTATTCCATTGATAATGGGAGTAGAAAGTGAACTTGTGGAAACATTTGTTAAGTTCTTAATATTTGTCCACAATAGCCAATTGTGTTCTTTATCATATTGAATTTTGGTGGGGTGGTGGAATATGCCACTAATCACAAAATGAAGATATAAAATCCTAATATATGCTAAATTTTTGTGAAATCCTAATTGTCGATGAAATAAAATGTTAGTGATCTATAATCCCAAGTAGTTGGGCTAGTGAACAAAAACAAAATGAATAGTAGCAAAATCTATTCATTACTCTATAAATAGTTCATCCGCGTTGGGTCCACATGCTTACACAAAAAATGATAATAAGTTAAAACATGTCTTTTTTTTAACATGTCTTATTGAACTAGAGCTTGCAATGAAGGTTCTACTAAATGACATAAGTTAGGGGAACATAAAGAGTCCACCCAAAAAATTAAGGTTTTAGTTCTCTTGTATTCTAAATTATCAACTACATTTTGGCATTCGACTCACTCATTTGACAAAAATGTCATTCACTTTATTTATACAGCTTCAACAAGTGACCATACCATTTTTATTGACTGAAGTTGTAACTCTCTCTTTCTAGATTCAATAAAGAAAACTCTAGCTATCTTGATGAGATCAAATTTCACCCTTTGTATAAATTATAAGTCAGCTAAGTGAAAATAACAAGTGAAGGAGGTGGAAGATTGAACCTAAATGAAAATGATTAATGAACAATTAGGTTAATTATAAGAAGCACTTATCACACATACAGTAGGGCATCTTCCTGAGGTAGGGCATATGGAATATGTATAAATTATTCTTAAATCATTTAAATAAGTTAATTTGGTATGCCATCTTTACGAAATTGTCCATTGTACTCAAAATTTGAGGGAATGCTACGATGACTGTTTAACAATAAAAAAATATGTCTAGATGTTAAAAATCTATTGGAAACACATTTAGATGTAGCCTTGTGGCTACTAATAACTAATAAAGGTTTCCTACAAAGTTCAAATGCTAAAGAGAATTCAAGATAAGTTGCAAATTTGGATGTTTGATAAATGCAAATGAAACCTTCATGTAGTGCTTGATTGTAATATCAAACTTACGAACTCTGAACACAATTTAGAGTGGTTAGTTTTTTATTGTTTGATCAAGGCAAACAAAGCACCAAAACTATGACATCCGTCAATATCTTTTATGTTAAATCATGCCATCAAAAGCTAAATGAATGTACTAAATGAGGTCTTCTAACATCTAGGTACACAAAGATTAATAAATGAATCCTTCCTTTTGGTTCATTTATGTTTCAACTACCGCGTGCCACTTTAAACATGTGAAATTCGTAGTCCGTTACTAAAAGTACCTATACTACTTGGTTTCAAATTTACCTCCCATGTATATTCGTACACGTACGTATATTACCTAGAGCCAATTTCTTGATGAGAGCCTCTTATAACGCGACAGGACAAGCCTCATGCATATAATATAAGATGTGAGGTTGTTCTTCAGTAGTTCTCTAATACTCTTTCAAAATATATCAGTCACAAGTAAGGTGGACTAACTTTGATATGTGACAACATTCTTTGTTGTATTTAAGCAACAATCCACTAACCAAGGGCAAATTGACACTTGACCTCTTTCCCTCCCATTGTTTAGAGTAATAATACCTCTTTAAAGTCGAGTACCATGATCCTTGCGTCATGCCCAATAGTCTACTACAACACCTATGTTTGTTGGGAAATAAAAAAAAAGACCGCTAAACATATAACAACTAGTAATATAACCTAGAAAATTCAACACAAACATATACAAGAATGACACTCAAGGAACGGACTGATTGGCCTTAAGTGGCCCAGAAAGCATAACAATTCGAGTTATTTTTTCTTTTTTTCATCATAGTTCTCATATAAGTCTAGAAGTAGATATGATGACTCCCTAGAGAAAGTATATAGAAAAGAAAATTCTTGAATTTTTTACTTAAATGAGTGGAAAAATGTTTCGAAATAACAACAAACCATGATATATTTATTGTAGGTCTTTTCATCTGTACAAATATAAAGAATTGTTTAATATGTTTGTTATAAAAAGTTATATTGAGTAACCAAATATGTGCTATATATATATATTTATATTTACCATTCATTAAGAAATTAGTAGAGTTCAAATTTCAGGCATTTAACTGAAATTTACGGAAAAAAAATTCTGCTTAATTTAACGCTTAATACACAAACGTCTGCTCGATCGTTATCCATTTTTTTCACTAGTTCCTAGGTAGCCACAAGTAAAACTGAACAAATCGAGGGTATAGTTTTTTATGAAGTGGATATCTAACATACCTGCTGTCTCATAAGCCTATTGCTTTACTATAACAACTTTAGGATAAATCCCTGCTATTTCGTAAGAAAAATAGAGTACTCCATGCAAACGTCAAAATCATGCATGCACAGGTGGAAAAGGAAAGTAGTTTACCACTTCGCGTTGAAATGGTGAGAGCTTCCGTCGGCTGGTGTTGATGTTGCATAGCACCGCGGGATACCGGTGGTTTAATACTGACCTGACAGCAGCTGAATGGCGTGCAGAGACTATTGGAACCGGATAATGCTTCAACGTCGACGATATCTGCTGCTTATCATTTTTTTTTACGATGTATACCAGTAGAAGTAACAACAACACGACGGCCACTACAACCGCTGCAGACACCCCAGCAAATAGAGGCACATTCGATGATTTTGAATGGCCGCCAACGTCAGATGGCATAGCCGAAAAAGCTGGTGACTCCGGGTAAATCATCGCAGGAGTTGATGATTCAGTCGAGGTAGAAGGTGGTGGCATGTTCAATATGGTAGGCGTTGGTGGTTTCGGAGGTGGGTTATAATATCCTTTGACGGGCGTGATTGTCCGGGGTGGACTATGAACTCCTCGTGGAGGTGATGACGGCGTTGCTGGTGGCTCTTCTGGTGCGGCAGGTGGCTCTTCAGGAGACGCAGGCGGTTCTTCCGGCGTTGTAGGTGGCTCTTGCGGTGACGCAGGTGGCTCTTGTGGCGATGTAGGTGGTTCTTCGGGCGTCCCAGGTGGCTCTTCGGGCGTCCCAGGTGGTTGTTCCGGCGTCGCAGGTGGCTCTTCCGGCGACGCAGGTGGTTGATCGGGCGACTCCGGTGGTTGTTCCGGCGTCGCAGGTGGCTCTTTCGGCGATGCAGGTGGCTCTTCGGGCGACGCAGGTGGCTCTTCCGGCGACGTAGGTGGTTCATCCGGCGTTTCTGGTGGTTCTTCCGGCGTCGCAGGTGGCTCTACCGGCGACTCAGGTGGTTCTTCCGGCGTCGCAGGTGGATCTTCCGGCGACGCAGGTGGTTCTTCCGGCGTCGCAGGTGGCTCATCCTGCGCTGGGGGGACGTCGCCATCGAAAGACATTATCAGTGCGGGTTTTGCAAGGAATCAATGCTCAGACGAAAGTTGCATGCACTTGAGTACGGGTTAACAAAGACCAACTAATATGCGTTGCACCACGAGGAGTGATAGAAGAAGATAGTCGAAGGATGAGGACGGGTTCAAAAAAGCCCTACCAAAATGGGCAGGGCCCCATGCCTTTTAATCTTGTTATAGCGCGGTGACATCGAAAGACTTGCGCACGTCTCACAAGATTATACGATATCTTCCATTGACTAGATTATACGATATTATCATTGATCCGAGTCAACACACAGCAATTGTTGTCGCTTTGATGGGTCAATTGACAGTCAAACGGTGGGGCCGTCCTTTCATAAATTGGCTGTCGGCACATTATTGGAGTCTAACAAAGACGACCCCACTTCACCCTATAAGAAAACCAATAACAACCACACAAAGAAACAAAAACAAAGTAACAGTCACTTTAAATAAGTTATAACAACGACGACTCATCTGGTTTTGACTTATGTGATTCTTTTTTTAGTAATCATTATCACTCTAATAAGATAAGGAGTCAATCACCACAAACGTGATGAGCAGGAGTTCATAACAGCCAAAATCTAGGCACAATAAGTACTTAGAGAAAAATTGGCAACAAGACAATAGTGTAAACGGGGTGTTCGGGGTGTGTCTGTGTGTGTGTGTGGGTGGCCCTAAGAACAATCCACTACAGCGAGAAAAGAGTCATCAACATAGAGCAAATAAATAATCTAAAAAGAGCATGGTCCACCACTTCAACAGTAGCAGGTTTTAGCAAACCTCATCATCAAAATCGTTCATAAGTGACTCAAAGATGGCCAGGCATTCGGAGGTATTAGTAGACTCTCCCGGGAATTGAAGAGGAAAGAAAAACAATAGAGGTCTTCAATTGGGCCTCCTTAACCATCCGTGCAGCTCCAACTTCTGAAAAATCACCTAAAAGAAGTCCAAAGGGAACATAATTAGCGAGAAAGCCGAAACAATTGTGCGTGTTATTGTAAAATATATTAGTTGTCTCGTTCGAAAATATCCAGAGAAAAGCGGCACCAAGAGTGTCAGTAGGTAATCGTCGAGTACAATTCAAAGTCATCGTAAAATACGGAAATCATTGTGCTACAAAGATCTCTTCATGGTGATTGTTTGGAAAAAAAATACCAAAAAATTACTCTAAAAGAAGTCGCATAAAATATGTCAAATATTGTCCGGGCCATGGAACCCTCTTGACAATCCAATGTGAGTCAAAGATGAGTCTAAAATTAGCAAGCAACCAAAGGAACATGTTGACCAAAGCCAGACATCCAATTTTCCACACCCTACAACATAGAAGACCGACCACACCAAAATGTATAAGAAAATTGTAAGCATTAAAAACGTCAATGGTAGATGCCCATTTCTAAGAGATCAACTGATTAATGTTATTGGCTAAGAGCAAATTTTTTTGATTTTAAATTATCACTATCAAGACTAGAGTTAAATGTTAGACATTTAACTGTGTTAGATCTGCAAGGGTTAATCAGTTAACTCACTTTGTAGACATGTAAAGTTTTGAAAACTTCACCCCTATGTGTTACTTTGGTACAAGATTTCCCAATAAGCCACAAGTATTCCATGGATCCATTTAAAAAATAATTCTCGTGAAGGAACCTACATGGATGATGATAAATAATTGGGTAAAAAAGGTGACTGAAGGTAGTTCCAGAAGGGTGGGAGATTGTGAGCTTTCATAGACTGCCACATATTATTTTAACATAGTATATTTTTATCACAACAATAGACTTGAGGTGAGTCTATTTTCGCATGGGGCAACAATGTATCTATTGAAAAGGAAAAGATAATGAAGTTTTAAATTTAGGATATCTCAACCTCTGTGACTACGAGCACTATAGATTAAACTCTAGTTTTCCATAAGTATCCTTTTCTTTCTCAAAGAATCACCACATAGACAATCTCTACACAAACTATCTATTTTGAAGATGGTAGAGCAGGGTAAAGAGATGCAACTCATGAAGTCGTAGGAGATAGGATGAGTCAAGCATTAAGAAGAACCAATCTACCTACATTATGGTAGATAGTAATCTAGTGGTAGAATGTTCAATATTTTAATTCGAATAGGCTCCTAGGATAAAGGACTGAACTTTTCAGGAGATTAGGGGAGGCCCAATTGTTTGATTGGAAATTTCACAATAGGACAACCCAAAAAGTTTCCAAATCTGTATAAGTTTCTAGGAAAAACATGAATACCAATAAGAGTTGATTAATTCATTGAAATCAATCATGAGTCTACATATATGAGTAAAGGTGCCCAATATGAGGATCAAGTTGATGACATTCTTTTTGTTTGTATTAAGGAAGATCAATGCATCATTAGAAAATTGAATGATATTCTCTTGGGAAATGTCCTTTCTGAGCACTAGATATAAAATGTTATTCTCTACAGCCGTCTTAACCACTCTAGATAGAACATGGGAAGTGTTGGTATATATGCCCAGAGAGCCAATCATATGATGGTTGTAATGGGGCATTAGATACCTGATTTGATAATGATAAAGGTAATTTCATCTATTATGTTTGTCTCAATCATTACATGATGACATAAATATAATAGATGTCTAAAGAATGATGTTACTCGATGACATATGTCTTCAGGTTGAGGACCTAAACAATGAGATCATATGTATGATAAGAGTACATACATTCTTGTTATGTTCCTAGTTAGATATTACTGTGAAAGAAAAATAGACGACAGTAATACATAAAACTAGAGTTTTTGTTGACTGAGGACAAAGTCTCATTAGTCATGATATATCAACCACACATGTACATGTTAGAGATTAGTGTATTGGACAAACCCACCTTGAGAGTGATACATGGATACCATGGAATGGTAGTTAGAAGGAATTCTCATAGTGATAGTGATGATTGTGGTTCTTAGACTGAAGTCACTACACTCATCACATGTTGTTTGATGTATTTGGACATCATCCAACTTGACCTCGAATAAGTGTTTCCATGAAAGTGATGCTCATGTGCATTGTGACACATCGGGATTGAGTGTGAGTGATGTAGATGGGATTTCTCCCTCCTACAAGAGATTGATATCCAGGACACTTGATAAGAAATACTGAGAAATGTATAACCATACTCATCTAAGTCAATAAGTATGTGAGCTCACATGCATCTCATATAGTATGCTCTAGTTCAAGAAACATGGATTGAGTGTTGAGAGGATGATGATTCCATGCCTCGAGTTTAATTTGGATATCAAGGACAAAGGGTGTAAGACCCCTGACCTAGCATCTGGTTGATCTTGCTTTCTTAGCATAATAAGATGCTTGAATCCTTAATCAAATAATGTGATGTTCTTTAATAACATGTGACATGATTATGTTTTTAGTTTGGTCCAGTTTGAATGTTGCTTGAGCTAGTTACACATATATGTGCTTGTTTTGGACCTTGTTGGAATTTATCTATGTTTAGGGTTTATCTTGCAATTTGTCACATGCTGGTTGTGCCTCGCATGTTTTGGCATCATGTTGGAGAGAGTGGTGCTTTATGGTGCTTTTTTTCACCTTAGATTGATGCGGTGGCATCATGTGTTGATGTTCTAGGGTTTGCTTGGATGCCCTACTTTGATGTTGACCTTCAGTGTTGACTGATGGTTTCCCTTGGTTTTCAGCGATCATCATGTTGTTTCTTCAAACTTGGTTTCTTTGGTCTATGATGTTTGAAGTGCACCTAGTGATCTTGGTTGTTGCCAAGAAACCCTACGGTGCATTCTATGCGACCAATGGCTTTTGGATATTATGCGATCGTTGAGTTTTTCCCATGTTTTGGTCACTGAGATTTTCCTTTGACTAATGAATTTTTATGACCAAGTGAGGTCATTGGTTTTCCTTATTTTTGTCACCCATGTGCATGCATTGCTTGCATGGATGAGTTTCGATGGACAAGTGACACATATTTGTATGACACCTAACCCCCATTCTCTCTCTCTAACCCTTGGATATATAAACCCCCTTCCTTTGCATGCAAGTGATCCCTTTGCACCCTCTTCTTTATCTCTTCTCCTTGGAGGTCATCCCCCTTGTGTTTTTGGTGGTAAAGAAAAAAGTGTGACCTTAGAGAAGGTGGTCGAACCCCTTTGCATGTGAGATAGGGTTTGGAGCAACTCTTCTTTGGTGATTGTTTGGTGTTTCTTGGTCTTGGTAAGTGATCTTCCCTTCTTGATCTTTGTTTTCTTTCAACCCTACCTTCCATCTCTCTTCTTTTCTAAAACCATTGTTCTCCATGGTGGTTCTTGAGACGATCTTGAGGAACTTCTCTCTTCTTGTCTGAATTCATGGTTCTCCATGGTAGTGCCTAAGTTGAGTTGAAGATCACCTCTCTTTCTTGTCTTTTTATCCTAGGGTTTTTCCCTCTTTCTTGTCCAGCTTTAACCTATGGTTTGTCTCTCTTGAGGTGTTGCTAGCCTGGCCGAAGTGGTGATCAAGCTAGGATTTTCTCTCTCTTCATGGAGCTTCCTTACATTTAGAGTTGTTTCTTCACATCCATGGCGAGTTGTATAACTTTCTCCTTTATTATTGTTGCACTTAATCTTGCATGAAAATAACCTATCTCTAAAATTTGGTTCCAAGTGGTATGATGATGATATTTTGAGCTGGGGTTTATGTTTCTTGGTTATGCTTGAGTAGGTAAACCCTTTATATTGAACCCTAATCTAGTGTACATTTATCTTCTTGATGATAGAGGTGTTGATCATTACATACATGTGGAAAACATTTGTTTTCTTCCTCATATCATGGTTTTTCTTTCTTGCTTGATGATGGAGGTATTGTATACATGCATGATTATTGGAATGTTGGTTTTCTCTTTTGATTCATTAACTCGGTCTCCTCTCATGTTGGTTATCAAAATTAGGGTTTGATGTTGTTTTTGTAGGGAAATACGACATCAGATAGGAAGCATAAACAAAACAATTATTGACATATTTCCCATTAACCAGCGGATTGTGTCAATAACTTTGCAATGGAAAGTATGATTTCACGAAGATATACCAGGTCCTGGAGAAAGTCTAGTGACAACCCTCATCAATTTGGATACAATGGGACTCATCTGACTGCTCCTGCACGGACAACAGACTCAAACATCATTGTACATCGACTCCTCTCATCATGGACTATTGGCTGACATCGTCCTCCTTAGCAATGGGCTGAGGCCACCTTGCATCTAAAGAAGTCTACACGGACCAACTAGAACTCATGGTGTCCTTCTAGAATGGATAGGAAGGAGTTTTCCCTCCCGTTGGAGTACTAGTCACCAACCTGATCTCCCACAACAATGATCCTCAATTGTTCTCTCCCGTAGTTATCCCTCCCTAGTCGGGTAGGACATTCTTGGGCTCTCTTGGTTATCACAACTACAGAGGTAAACAATTTTTAGAGAAACTAATTCTCAATAGTTTTTTTGTGCTTTGGGAAGCCCCCGTTACCCCTCTATTATAGTAGAGGCCAAGGCCAGGATTTCCAGTCTATGCAGGAGTGGAAGGGAACGGAGGATCTTGACTTTTCACAACAAGTCTAGAAACTTCACAACCTGCGACATCCAAACCGGTCCTTGGGCATGTCAGACGGTTGACTCGCATGCAAGACGGTCGTCTGTCTCATTTAAGATGGTTTTCTGATGGTTTCCCAATTTTGCACATGTTTCAGCAATTCAATTCCAATTAGTGCACGTCGTGACGTCAACACCAAACCTAGATGCAATCCAATTGCACCTCTGAACTGGCCATTTGGTGTAGTTGAGATGGGAGTCTCGCTTCATGCCATGTGGACATTTTGCACAAGTGAGACGAGCATATCGCAGCCCATGTTAGGCTTAATTCTTGTTAATGTACAATCAACTTGGCACTCCAAACGACTATCTCAACACTTGAACAAATCGTTTGGCAGTTCGATCAACTAATTTTGTTGTGTAAATTGAATACCTAAACACTTTAGTAATCAATCCAATAATCATTGATGATCAAACTCCTATGAGTTTGTATGTGTGTGACCCTATAGGTCCCATATTACATTGGCAGTGAATGTCTATAACATCTTATGACATCACCAACAATGAGTTGTGTCTAGTCACACATCATTTGAATCCAAGTAATTGGAAAGTTGGAGAACAACTTCAACCTCAAATTTGTGTATGATGTTATAGTGTTTGTATAGTTCCTTTGTCACAAATATCCAGATCGAACTTGAGGCATGGATCTATCATCCTCTTCAATATTCAATCTATGTTTCTTGTTATATCAGACTGTATGAAATATGTGTAGGCTCAATATCATATATTGACTCACATGTACATGAGCATGTGTTTCTTATTCTTGCTAACTCAAGTGGCCTTGGATATCATACTCCCATAGGAGGGACAAATCCCATATCTATCACTCACAATCAGTCCCCATGTGTTACAGTCACCCAATCATCACCTTTATAAGAACCCATGTTTCAGGATTGTGTTTGATGATGTGAAAGTGTATCGAATGACATGTGATGAGTGCAGTGATTTTTGGTCTAAAAACCACATACACCACCATCACTATAAGATGTAATTCTGACTTACCTAATTAAGGCTTCCATGTATCACTCTTATGGTGGGTCTGTCTGATATAATGTTCTCTAACATGTATCTGTGTGCTTGGTTTGATATCGCCATATCATGACTAAAGAGATTCTATCATCAACAAACACACATTCTAATCTTATGTGTTATTGTTATCTATTTACCTTCCACAATAACAACCGATCAGAGAGATAATAAGAATGCATATAATCGTAACATATATATGATCTCATTGTTTAAGTCCTCAACTTGAAGACATACATCATTGAGTAATATCATTCACTAAACATTTATTATGTTATTCCATTATCTCGAAACTGAATAAATAGAATAAGTTGGAAGCTTGTCTTTATTAATAATCAAATCATTTACAAGTTATGCCATTACATTCATCATATGATAGGCTTTCTGGGCATATATACCAACACACTCCCACTTGCACATAGAGCCAATCACCCACAAATCTTAT
The DNA here is from genome assembly GCA_963693085.1 of Alisma plantago-aquatica. NCBI lineage: Eukaryota > Viridiplantae > Streptophyta > Magnoliopsida > Alismatales > Alismataceae > Alisma > Alisma plantago-aquatica. The sequence goes on from OY856415.1 coordinate 631,463,662, forward strand.
TTTGAGTGACCTAACATGAGCATCGTTTTTCCACTATGTAAGTGCTTTAGTCAAGGAATCAACAATGATGTTCTTCGTTGGTACTCTGCACATCTTTACATCTCCTCATTGTACGATCTCTCATATGAGATGGAACCGCCTTTGTATATGCTTTGAGCACTGATGCGATCTGGGTTCCTTAACTTGTGGAATATCTCCATTATCGTCACCATATAGCTCTATTGCATCGTTGATGCTTGGAACAACCCCAAGTTCTATAATATACTTCATGATCCATACAACCTCCTTTGCTGCATTTGATGCAACAATATACTCAGCTTCTATTGTAGAATCAGAAATTGTCTTTTGCTTGGAATTCTTCCAACACACAACTCCATTTTTTAGGCATAACAAAAATCTTGATTGTGATTTATAATCACCTTTTTCAGTCTAGAAGATTGCATCTGTGTAACCTTTTACCACCAACTCTTCCTCTCTGCCAAGAACTAATCCTTAGTCCTTCTCAAGTACTTCAGGTGTTCTTGATGACTATCTAGTGATCATCAGCTGGATCTAACTGATATCTTGTCATCATATACATAGCATACAAACATCTGGACGAGTGTACAACATCACATACATAATGGATCCAATTGTAGATGCATATGGAATCATACTCATGTGCTCCATTTCTTAACAATAATGGGGACATTAAACTTTAGAGATGGTAACTCCATGTTGCATGGATAGGTTTCCTCTCTTTGAGTTCTCCATGTTGAACCTCTTCAACACTTTATCAATTTATGTGCTTTGACATAGTCCAAGAAGCCTTCTTGATCTATCTCTAAAGATCTTTATCACCAAGTTGTAGGATGCTTCTCCCATGTCTTTCATAGAGAATGTATTTCCATGCCATGTATTTACCTTTTATAATGTAGGGATGTCATTCCCCATCAATAGTGTGTCATCTAAATACAATATGAGGAATACTACCTTGCTCCCACTAACCTTTTTGTACACAAAAGGTTTATCTTCATTTTGAACAAAGCCAAACTCTTTGACTGTTTCATCAAAATAAAGATTCCAGCTCTGAGATGTTTGCTTTAGTCCATAGATTGACCTTTGTATCTTATAGACTTTATTTGCATCCTTTGGATTTATAAAACCCTCAGGTTGTATAATATACACATCCTCAAGAAAATTCTCATTAAGTAATGTGGTTTTAACATCAATCTACCAAATTTCATAGTCATGATAAGCTATAACGGCAAGCATGATCCCAATGGACTTAACCGTGGATACTAGAGAAAAGGTTTTGTCATAGTCAACACCTTGAATTTGTCTGAAATCCTTTGCTACAAATTTTTTCTTATAGGTTTTTACTTTACCATCCATGTCTGTCTTCTTTTTGAATGCCTACTTGCACCATATGGGTTTGAACCCTTCAGGTGCTTCCACCGAGGTCCCTACCTTTTTGGCATACATGGATTCCATCTCAGATCTTGGCCTCAAGCCATTTCTCAGACTCTGATCCATCAATAACTTCTAGATAGGTTGGTGGCTCATCATCTGTGACCAACTACTCTCCTTCCTGAGTCATAAGATATTCAAATCTCTCAGTTTCAAGGTGTATCCTACTAGATCTACAAGGTTCCTATGTTACTTGAGGAATTTGAGATTCTACAACATTTTGTGATTCTCTTTGTTCCTCATGTACATATATTGGTTCATTGTTCTCTTGTTGGCCTTGAACCTCTTCGAGTTCCACTTTCCTCCCACTAATTCCTTTGGAAATAAATTCCTTTTCTTGAAATACAGCCTCTCTGGAAACCAACACTTTGTTGTTAGATTTGGATCCTTAGGATATCCAACAAAATAACATTTATCAGACTTAGGACCAAGCTTTTCAGAAAATATTTTTTAATAGAAGGTTCACATCCCCAAATCTTCATAAAAGACACATTGTGGCTCTTCCCATACCATATCTCATATGGTATCTTTTGAACCGATTTAAATGGTACCCGGTTTAGTGTATATGCAGCAGTTTCAAGAGAATATCCCTAGAAGGAAGTTGGAAGACCAGCAAAACTTATCATAGATTGCACCATATCTAGAATTGTGTGATTCCTTCTTTCTTATAAACCATTATGTTGTGGTGTTGCAGGTAGATTCCATTGTGATACAATACCACATGCTCCTAGAAGGTCCTCAAACTCTTGGTTCAAGTATTCTCCACCTTGATCAGAATGAAGTGCCTTAATACTTTTATGAACTTGGTTTTGTACTTCATTCATGAACTCTCTAAACTTTTCAAGAGCATCTAATTTATGTATCATCAGGTAAACATAGTCATACCTACTGAAATTGTCAGTAAAGGTAATGAAGTATCGATTCCCACCTCTATCATTTGTTCTAAAAGGGCCACATACATCAATATGTATGAATCCTAATAGATCAGTAGTCCTCTCATTATTTCAAATGAAGGGAGTCTTGGTCATTTTTCCCAAAAAACAAGATTCACATGTCTCTATTAATTCAAAATCGAAAGAGTCCAGATGACCACCTTTATGGAGTCTAGATATGGGTTCTCATTTATGTTCCCTAGACGACAATGCCAAAGATAAGTTTTTTTTGAGTTGTTGAATTGTTGTCTTTTGCTATTTACATAATATACACTTGTCTCTAGATTTATCAAGTATATACCATAAGGCATTGGGGTACTATCATAAAACATCCGATCTTTACTAATAGAACATCTTCCATTCTTTATAAGAAATTCAAATCCATTATTTTCCAAACAAGATATAGATATGATGTTCCTATTAATGGCATGTATGTAATAGAAGTTCTCTAACTCTATTACTATCCCACTTGGTAGAGTTAACTCATAGGTTCCAACTATGTTGGCCGCAACTCTTGTGCTATTTGCTACTTGTAGTTCTACCTCACCTTTCTCTAAAGGTCTACTTCTTTTCATATCCTTCACATTTGAGCATATGTGTGATCCACATCCGGTATCTATTACCCATGATGAGGAAGTAGTAAAGTTAATTTCAATAACATATATACCAGAAATAGAGATCTCAATCCCTTTCTTCATCTTCCTAGGTTCCCTTGTCCTTCTCCTTATTTTGAATGCAGAACACTTGGATTTTATCTTAGCCACATATCAGTTCCTGGATTTGCCTTTGTCCTTGGACTCAACTCCGTTGATCATCTTCACAGATTTTTCCATCTTCATGTGTGCTTTGACACTTATCAAAATGTCAAGAAACTTTGACAGCGGTCAAGCCATGTTATTAAAGTGATAACACTCGATAAATTGGCTATATGATTTAGGGAATGATTGCAAAATCATATCCGTGGTCAACTCTTGACCTGAAGGATATCCCAATCTTTCAAGATCTTCATATGCCAAATCATATTGAGAACATGAGGCTCTACTAGTTCTCCCTCTATCAGTTTGCACTCAAATAGCACCTCATAGACATTATATCTTTCATGCATGTCATGATGTTTATGCAACTCATAGTTCATACAACCCTGCATAAGGTTCTTGATGTTCACAACATCATTGGTATGCTTCAAAGAAGCATCCATGTCAATCTTAGGAAAATTGTAGTGGATACTGGCACCGGTGTTTCAGGATCATGCAAAACACTTCTCAAGGTCCTGAACGAATTATGGAAATAAATCTCGTTTAATTCGTCCAATTGAGATGATTGAGTTTTTTCCATTTGATTTTAAAGAGAAATTTTGCATTAAAAAAAACCATTTTGATTTGATTTGAAAACTCTATATTAATTAGGTCTTTAATTGACTACCGATTCCACTATTTTATTCAAATTGATAGCCCTCAATATCAATTTAGAAGATATTAGTGTACAATCTTCTAGTGGGTCAAGATGCAAAATAATTCAGTAAATACCCAACCAACGCTGGCGCTCATGACCAATTATTAAGGTAGACAACATTTTTCAATTGCATCTTATGCAACTCTTAGATAGATGATATGCATAACTCCTTGCCATAATCATATGCATACTTCTGGTCTTATACTCTCTAAGAATCACCAGTTAAGCCTGGACAAATATCCAACATAATAATAATGCACCCTGCTTGGTAGGACCACATTATTATCATCACACTTACATGAGATAAATGGTGTACCGCCCTTGGGGTGCCCCCACTTGGTTGATCAAGCTTTTCATGAATGATGATAATAGAAATAATCTTGTACTTAATATTTTATTGAGAGAGTTTGTATAATTGATATACATTAACCAATCACCACATATATATACTACATATCATATACATGATATAACCCACAATGAAAACATGTGATAGACAAAAAGTGATGGTTATGGCCAACCTAATATAATTCTTTGGATCCATAACGAATTACCACAATCTAGATCTACATTATATGCAGAAACCTATTGTTGGTGAAGATCCATTCTTACCAATTTGGGTTGACTACTTTAACCTTTAAACTGGTTGGCTCACCTCTTGACTGGCCAGTTGGTCACCTCTAGCTGGTCATCTAGCTCCTCCAAATGACCGGTTGGTCATCGTATAGCTGATCATTTTGGATCCTCCAAGTGGTTGACTCATCTGGTCCTTCTGGCTCCTAGTCGGATTGCCAGCCAGTCATCTCGGCCCCGCTAGACAGTCATCTCGGCTCTGTTAGATTATTGTATCGGCCCTGCCAACCGATCGGCTCCAACCCTCTAGCTAGTCGGCTCAGCTCCTCCGTGTGGTCGGTTGACATCTTTCTTCTTCTCAAACAAGAAAGTAAATTATCCTACCTTTATGTAAATATTGAGAAACCTCAAGTTACATTTGGGGGAGCAAAGGTATAAGAGAATAATATTTTTATATTGGGAAGACAAGAGAGAGGCTTGGTTTGCAGACTGAGATAAACATGATTAACCAACCACAGAAACATGCACATATAATTGGTGTTATTGGCCATAACCATGCTACACATCCATCATCAAAACTCGATTTTAGGGTGACATGTGTAATTTGCATATATATCATATCATATATATATGTATATCCCTTTGGGTTCTTATGTGGTGATTAGTCAGATGTGCAATCAACCGGTTTAAATATTTGCATTGCATGCAATAAATAAACTCGAGCAAACTAAAAATCCAATCATATCAATTATCCATGACATAATTAATTGATGTGACTCTAATACCACTGTGTAAAATACGACATCAGATAGGCAGCAGAAACAAAAAAAAACTTACATATTTTCCATTAACCAGTAGATTGCATCACTAAATATGTAATGGAAAGGATGGTTTCATGAAGATATACATGGTCCTAGAGCAAGTCTAGTGACAATCCTCGTTGATGTAGATGTGCGCTCTATCTTAAAAGGTGGCTGTGGAGCTCCTGGTTGCATTGTGACTCGTCTGACTGCTCTTTTATGTACAACATACTCAAATGTTGTTGTCTACATCAGCTCCTCCCATCATAGACTACTGGATGACATCATCCTCCTTAGCAATGGTCAAAGGCCACCTCATCTCTAGAGAAGTCCACACGAACCGTCAAGGATCGACAAACCTTGTGGAGGGTGGAAAGTAAATATGATGTCTTTTCTTTTGAAAGCTTAATTAATGAGGAAAATGATGGAATAAATGATTTCTATAGAGTAAAAGAAGACAATTACTTAGGATGTATCATGTATCTGACCAATCAATCCCTTGAAGTTCTGATTAGTGTCTCCCATCATAGCTCTAGTTCTGAAACCAACACAAGTCTGATCCTCCCCATATCTCATGCCTTAGTTAGAAAAAAAGACTGTGAAAAAGAAAATGTATGTGTGGTTTGTCAATGAGACATTAAAAATCAGGAGTCCGTGATGTATTGAGAAATAATGGCAACTTCTCTACCTAAAAATAGATTTCGAAGAACAATATTAGTCATCTCCTTTCCTACACATCTTTATTTTTAACTTTTTTGAGAGTAAGCCAATTCGGAGTTGGGACTAGAACTCTTAAAAGAACAATATGAGAATTTTTCCCACCGTGGTAGGGCTTGGATCATCAAGATTGGTTTTTGAATTTTAGATGAGAGTTTAGATTATAGGTGATCTTTTTGAACAATGATTGTTTCGATTAGCTAATTGATTAATTAAGGAATCTGAGAGTGAATCGTGATTGGATGTTCATACTATTATCTATTGAAATGTAGCCTCCACGACATGTTATGTGACATACCGCCACACTAAGTGAGATTAATAAAAAAAGCATACGATTGATCACTAATTAACCACATAACCAGAAAAAAGGGTAAATTAACACTGATTTAAACATCACTAACAACATCCAAAACATTTACATCACGGTCCATAAATTGCATAAGAGCACATACCATATCGGGTATTTACATATATGTCTAGTGTTCTTAGACACAACTTGTATACAAAAGATTTGTTCCATTTATGCATGCCATATACAATCATCTAGTACTGCCAAAAACTCAAGCCGATATACATATCATCAATAAAATATCCCCTTTCTAGACTAGAGAGCACATGAACGACTCTAGGAAATGAATAACTAGTAGCCAGCCTTCTATTCCAACTGCTCCCTAAGAAACTCTTCTTCATCTCCACAAACCTGACCACATCGTTGACGACCACCTAAAAAGATGTGGTGACCCACAAGGTGATACCTATATCCCAGTGAGAGATATAACTCTCAATAAGGATTATTGATTATAATAGGTTATATAATGAAACAATTGAAATAGGTTTAAGTAGATTACATATATTAAGCAAGTTAAACAGATAGGCATAACATCATGAATAATTAACTAGATATATAAAGGAACAAATAAGACTATCATTTAATAACAATTGACTACTCTATCTACATTATATAACAACTAGTAGTATAAGAAACAAGGAAAAGGGGTAACTACCAAGGTGAATCATGTTTATCCCTAAATAGATATACTACATGGTTGAACTACATCTTTTTATTAAGCCTTGGGGATTTTGAGGTATACCACTCAGACTCCAATTGACCATTGTGAACTGCTATTCAATTCCTTATAAGATCTAGTAGAGTCAACATCTTAAGATCTTTTACACTCTCTCAATATGAGTGAAATGGATTGATATAATAGTCAAGATGCCTACAATGATATATAGTCAAGCTGCTAACACCAACCCATCTTTAGTAGAAACGTTAGGATTTTTGAAACTAGTGTATATAAAAAACTATCATCTGAGTTACAAATGCAACTTCCTAAATCGCATTACATAAAAAACATCCAAGATACAAACTCAAACACTATCAATCCAAGGAGTGACCACAAACACCCTCCATAACCTTGGGATTAGGATGTCAAGGATGTACACACCCTGCTCCCTACATACTCAACAGGATGTGCTTCGAGTTTTAATCTTAATCTTGAACATGATGGGATTACTCCCTCTTTAATGTCATGACAGGATTTCTCCCTACTAAATCACAATAGGGTTTCCCATTCTTGAACATGATTAATTAAAACTTAATTCCTAATCATAATCATAATCATTGTTCTATGATAGACTATATGTTATGACCCACTCCATGATTAACTAATAAATACCTCGAATTACGTAAAACACCTCAATTAGGGTTGAGTATCAAATTAAACATCATGGATAATCAAGATAAACTAAGATGTGAATTAATACCTGAGATTGAATCACCTGAGGCAAGTAATGATGACAATGTTGATTATTTAGTACATTAAGTTGAATCAAGTAATCACAGTTGCAATTAGAGCTTTGATCCAGTGAAACAATCCCTTTAGCATGCTTTGTGCTTTGAGGTTATAGAGAATCCCATGCTTGAAATGTTGCAAGAAGAATCGTCCAAATCGGACCTACGAGCCACAAGTTATGACCTTTTTAGTTTCTAGGGTTTAAGTTGCAATTTTCCCAATTATTCATTTTAATGGGGCGGTTGCTTTCTTTCCCTTATCTTCTCCCTTCTCAGTCGATACCCGATAGAACAGAGCCGCAGAAGCGGTGCAGCGGGAGCAGCTGAAGGGGGGGGGTTGCGTGTGGGTGATTTTTGGCGTGATGGCTAGCGATCGAGCTTCCCTCACCTCCGTCCTCCCTTCCCCTTCTTCACCCTTCTCCACCCAAACCTTAACACAGCCACCCAGCTAGGGCGTCGGCCCATAGCTGTAGCAGCAGCTTCACCAGCCATGAAGGAGAGGAAGAGCGGTCGATTAATGGCTGGTTCTCTTCGGTTCAGCAGCACCATCTCCTTCTCTTCTCCTTCCCTTTCCCTTCTCTACCTGCATACCTTGCCCTAGCGGCGCCTCCAACCAGTAGCTTGCCCTAGCCATGGGCGGTCGGCCTGCAACCAGCAGCTATGCGGGCAGCATATAGGCGCCCCTTGGGAGTAGCTAGCAGTAAGGCGAAGGTGCCTTTGACCTCGGCCTGGAGGTCCCAACCGGAATCCGCAACCATAGATACGTCTAGCACCAAGAACGGACACCATCTTCAACCTGTGCGTGAAGGAGCTGATGTTTGCAGCAGCAAGATCGACTAGGAACAACCTGGGCGTAAGAGGCATTAAGGATAGGTAATTCTGACTTTGACTTAAGGTCCAAATCATGAATTCGTAGTCTTAGCTTAAGACTTAGCTTTTGATCGAGCTATCCTTAGATTTTCTTTTGGGTTAAGATGCTAGTTACTGTTTTATTGCAGGGTCAACTTTTTGATCGGCCGAATTTGGTGTGATTCGGCCGAGTTTCCTTTATAAGGAAATCGAACAGGGTTCCGATCGGCCGAGATTGCAGACTGATCAGCCGAGTTGTCAGCCGATCGGCCGAGTTGCCTAGAGTGAATCGGCCGAGTTACCAGCTAATCGGCCGAGTTCCCAGACTGGTCGGCCGAGTTTCAGTACTGTGAGTGGCAGTTCATTTAGAAATCATTATTAAACTCATTTTAAATGCTTATTTGCTTTAGTATCAGTTGATATGACTCTTAAATAGTATAGCATGTACATTAAAGTATGTTAAGTTCATTGGAACTTGAAATGCATGATATGAATGATGAAAAAGAGGAAATTCCATGTTTTACAGTCGTAATGTGATATTTCTGTTAAACTGTATATCTGTTAACTAATTAATAGACATAGGTGCCCTAACACCGTAGAACCCCTCGTGAGGTCTGCACCTTGGGGTGAAACGACCTACCTAGCGTGTGTCTAGATGGTCGGTGACTCGTGTTTAACAATAATCCGTGAGTGTGTCATGGTGGCACGAGGGCAGAAAGGCAGTGTTCAACAATAATCCGTGCGTTTGTCACGGTGGCACTGGAGTATATAGGGGTTATTCAACAATAATCCGTGCGTGTGTCACGGTGGTAACCCAGACTCTCCGCCTGTGTGCTCAGGTTAGAGGAGGAGTCTAGAGTACACTCTTTTGAGAGTGCAGTGAGGCCGTGTGAGCCTGAGAGTCCTGACGCAGACCAGGACAGCAGTCAGACTTAGCATTTCCCGGGTGTGTCGCTAAGTCTTGTACGGTGGGATCGTGGCATGAACTTGCTACGAATCTTTATATGCAGAGTACACTGCATATGATTAGGGCATAATAATAATATGAATAAGTAATCATATAGGATCACAGTAAATTTATATATCTGTTCATTTACCTGAAATACCTGTTGATGCATAGAAATGTGATTATTATCTGTATATCTGCTATGTCAATAGAACTGCCCTGTTTGAACTGTATATATGTTTATTTTCAGTTTATAAACCTGACGAGTTGTTTAGTGATAGCTAAGTGAAATGTTATTCACTGAGCGAGTAGGCTCATCCCTCTACTCAAACATTTTCATGTCAGCATCAGCATCAGGAATCGGAAGGATCGTTTCATCCTAACGCCTAGTTGATAGAAGGTTTGTAGTTAGTCGAGTTAGAGGTCTCTTAGTCCTTTCCCCTCGATCTTCGGGACAAGGTGTGAGTGAGAGAGAGAATGTGTACAAAGATGTAAATTAACTGTTATGCTTTACTTTATGTTAATCAATGTATTATGCTGTAGACTTTGCTTGTATCTTCTATCAGTTTAATAGAAAAGTTCCTGCAGTTTGCTTAGTTTCTGTTTACAGCTTAAGCTTGGTTATCATTTAAATGTCTTTAATTGTTTTTAAAAAGTGATGAGTGGCTGTTTGTGTGTAAATCCCATCCTGTTGTGTCCTAATCTTATGGTTTGTGGTTAATGTGAGATTGGGGCGTGTCAATTTTGGTATCAGAGCCATGGTTTGAGTACATAGTTACTCAAGGTCAGGGGACGATAAGAGACCAATAGGATTAAGGTTTAGGAGTCTTTCTTCTATCTGTAATTTTCTAACAGGAAGTGTTCTGTTATATTATTGCAGATAGCAGGAAGAGGATGTGGTTACGAGAATCAAGTAATGAGCTTAAGATGAGTCGTTAAGAATCATTAGGGTTAAAAGATAAAGTTATAAGTAAGGCGAATAATAAATGATGAGTTTTAGCTCTGGAAGGTCTGAGTGTTTAGATACCCTGGCCAGGTGTCTGAATACTTAGATTGACCAGTATCAAGCTACTCTATCTATTCTTCTCTGGATGCCCTGGCCAGGTATGCAGAGGGAGGATAGACTAGAGAGAAACCCTAGAAATCTTAGGGTTAAGAAATCAGAAATTACTGTAGGAGTAAGAGATTAAATAAAGGATGTGATATAACTCTTACTTGATTTTGTTTATTTGATATAAAGATCACTAGAAATGCTCTTATATGCATGAATTTAGATTTTCAGTTTGTAAAGTAAATATGATTCTTTATATTGTTGTGTCATGAAGTGAATTATTTAATGTACGTTTTCTTTGTATTAGAATAGACCCGAAATTATGTATAAGTGAGTTTGCCCTAAGTGGATATTCTTTCCACATGTTTAAGACTAATAGGGGTTGATTAATCTCGAATAGCTCTTGGTTTCAGGACTACAGGTTCGGCCTGGTCCGGCTGGCAGGATGCGTTACTGGGATCTAATGACTCCTATTAACAGTAAAATAAGAATAGACTCTGGATGATTTAGACCCTTAACATAGTGAGAATGTATATACACTAGGATGTTTTAATTACGATAATAAGTCTAAATGTTCTTTTGTCTTGAGAATTAGGGTTTGAGAAGCGTAGACCCTAATTGGCCCAAAATAAGGTTTTGATGATACATAAACACAAATTTGATAAGTAAAGTGTCTCAGTAAATGATTTTTAGTATTTTATGTGTAACTCTGATTTAGCTCAAATCTGGATATGATTTGGATATATACAATGTAAACAACATTGGAAAATATCAGAATTTTGAAGAATGTTCTGACCTATTTATCGGCCGAGTTTAAAACTCGACCGATCACATTTTCTGAATGATATAGCAGTGTGGTAATTGAATTTTATCTTTTTATTGGTATATCCAATTGATCTCAAATTTTAACTGTGCTTGAAAAACACAATTTTAGACACTCTCTTAAATTGGTGTAATTTTTGGATGACTTTTGATCTCTGCAGTGAAGGTGTCGGCCGAGTTTACAACTCGACCGAACCTGCTGCAGACTGCAATATAGCAGTGCACTGTTTCATTTTTAATTATTTATTGGTAACTTGAAATGATCTCAAATTTTTACTGGAGGTCTAAAACTTCCTTAGGTATAGCATATAAAATTTCCAGAATTTTTGGAGCTTCTGTTAGCCATTTAATAAACGAATTACAGAAACTATTGTGAAAACTGAATTTTCAGCCAATATAATTAAAGTTGAGTGTTGGGTTAATATGTTATTGACCCAAGCAACTCAATTTGATCTATATGATCGACCACACCCGCGCACAATAACGCTATGTTATTAATAAGGATCAAACCCCAGAATAATTAGAGTTGAAGTAGTTTAAAGGATATTGTTAGTGATGTAACCTTGTATACTAGTATCTTTGTAAAATAAGACCTTGAGATTTGTTCTATGAAAGGTAAACTGGCTTTGATAGTGACCTAGGGTTTTGAGGTAGATAATCTGAACAGTACATGAATGACATGAAATGACTTAGAGAAAAGAGTAAGACATAAACTTGAAATGTAACAATAAGAGAGTAGCATAAAAAGCAGAGTATTATTTGATTTAAGATCTGAAGATAGTTGATGTAGTTCATGTTTTTAAGACATGGCGTCATTATCTTTATGATGTGACAATAGATTACCACCCTGGTAAAGAGAATGTGGTGGCTGACGTTATCAGTAGAAAGTCAAGTTCAACAGCTAATGCATTCTCTATGACAGGTTTCAATGGAGACCTGTTAATAGAATTGTGGAAGTTAAACTTAGGCTTAGGGGTGACGACACAAGTGATTTGATTGTACAAGATGTAAGTTAAGCCTACTTCTTATGACCAGATCAAGGAACTACAAGAGGGTGATAGTGAATTAAACCAGACCATGCATGACATGATAGGAGGAAAAGAGATCAGAATTTAAGTTTTAGATGATAAGGTGTTGTATTAGCATGATATGTTGTGTGTACCTTGAGATGGTGAATTGAAAGAAAAGATTCTTATGGAAGTGCATGTAGTGATGTATGATATACTTTTAGGAAACACTAAGATGTATATGAATCTCAAGTAGTTGAAACGGGTGGTCAGATATGCAGAAGAATGTAGCTGAGAATGTGGTTAAAAGTAGTGTGTATTAGTAGGTTAAAGATGAACCCTAGAAATCTATAGCTACCTTGTAATCTTTTTCTGTGCCTGAATGGGAATGGGAATCTATCACAATGGATTGTATGGTAAGATTACCCAGGACACCTAGAGGTTGTGATTTGATATGAATGATTGTGGATAGACTAATTTAGTCTGCTCGCTTCCTTCATATTAAGTCAACCTTTGATGTCTCGAAACTTGACTAAGATATACATGGATAAAATAATTAAGTTGCCTGGTAATCCAGTTTCAATCATATCATATTGAGTTTAGAAATACACAACTGATAATGGTACGGTTTGAGTATGAACCCAGAAAACACATATTTGGTAAATCATTAGGTGCATGATTTCAAGATAGTAAGATAGCATTAAAATATGTAAATAAATCTAGTTGCATGCTTCCTGTTATGTTAATGTGTGTGATTTAACATTTACATGAATTGACATATTTCTCTGAGATATTATCAGAAATTCTCAAGTACTATTAAATATTTGTGATATGATACGTAAATAACTCTTAATTGAGTTATGTGATGCATAAACCAGGATTTGGGGTTAATATGCACCTACTTCGAGAAATTTCAGATAATTGATAAATATTACAGATGGTTTATTATAGGTGAAGTAAACTACACTTATTGGTGTAATAAGATGTTCAATTACATGAATTCAGTATGTATGTACCGAAATTGATTTGAGTTTGAGATATTTATGAATTTTTAATCTGCCTGCATGCATGATATAAAGATTACTCAGTATTTACAATGATTTTGAAATATACTGCTCTGCCAGTTTTAGAATGATACCGTATTGTGATTTGAATTGCAATCAAACAGATGAGATAATGGAAACCCTAAGAGTAGGGTGTTGCCATGTGACTAGCGAATGAGATAACCCTAAGAGTAGGGTGTTGACATGTGATGAATGAATAAGGCAAAAGAAACCCTAAGGATAGGGTGTTTAATGAATCAAGTATTTTGATATCAATTCTCAGTATGAAATGTAGTGATGTTTAACAGTTAAATTGCATGATTTTATTTTAGTACCAGATTGACATGCATTCTATTCATTTAAGAATTTTAGTTTGTCTGCATATATAGTATAATAATTTCTCGGTAATTACCATACATTGAGATACTGTTATAACAGTTCTGGAAAGACATTGTTTTGCGGTTTGATCTGGAATCAGATCGGATATGTCCTATGTTGAGGGACCAATATAGATAGTTGATCAGTGGATCAAGAAACTCAAGAGTTGAGAAATACCATTAGTAAAAGTTCTGTGGAGAAATCTTAACCTAGAGGAAGCCACGTGGGAACACGAGTTAGAAATGAGTGACAAGTTTCCTTTCTCTTTTAGGAATTTCGGGACGAAATTCTTTTAAGGGGAAAAGGTTGTTATGACCCACTCCATGATTAACTAATAAATACCTCGAATTACGTAAAACACCTCAATTAGGGTTGAGTATCAAATTAAACATCATGGATAATCAAGATAAACTAAGATGTGAATTAATACCTGAGATTGAATCACCTGAGGCAAGTAATGATGACAATGTTGATTATTTAGTACATTAAGTTGAATCAAGTAATCACAGTTGCAATTAGAGCTTTGATCTAGTGAAACAATCCCTTTAGCATGCTTTGTGCTTTGAGGTTATAGAGAATCCCATGCTTGAAATGTTGCAAGAAGAATCGTCCAAATCGGACCTACGAGCCACAAGTTATGACCTTTTTAGTTTCTAGGGTTTAAGTTGCAATTTTCCCAATTATTCATTTTAATGGGGCGATTGCTTTCTTTCCCTTATCTTCTCCCTTCTCAGCCGATACCCGATATAACAGAGCCGCAGAAGCGGCGCAGCGGGAGCAGCTGAAGGGGGGGGGTTGCGTGTGGGCGATTTTTGGCGTGATGGCTAGCGATCGAGCTTCCCTCACCTCCGTCCTCCCTTCCCCTTCTTCACCCTTCTCCACCCAAACCTTAACACAGCCACCCAGCTAGGGCGTCGGCCCATAGCTATAGCAGCAGCTTCACCAGCCATGAAGGAGAGGAAGAGCGGTCGATTAATGGCTGGTTCTCTTCGGTTCAGCATCACCATCTCCTTCTCTTCTCCTTCCCTTTCCCTTCTCTACCTGCATACCTTGCCCTAGCGGCGCCTCCAACCAGTAGCTCACCCTAGCCATGGGCGGCCGGCCTGCAACCAGCAGCTATGCAGGCAGCAGATAGGCGCCCCTTGGGAGCAGCTAGAAGTAAGGCGAAGGTGCCTTTGACCTCGGCCTGGAGGTCCCAACCGGAATCCGCAGCCATAGCTACGTCTAGCACCAAGAACGGACACCATCTTCAACCTGTGCGTGAAGGAGCTGCTGTTTGCAGCAGCATGATCGACTAGGAACAACCTGGGCGTAAGAGGCATTAAGGATAGGTAATTCTGACTTCCACTTAAGGTCCAAATCATGAATTCGTAGTCTTAGCTTAAGACTTAGCTTTTGATCGAGCTATCCTTAGATTTTCTTTTGGGTTAAGATGCTAGTTACTATTTTATTACAGGGTCAGCTTTTTGATCGGCCGAATTTGGTGTGATTCGGCTGAGTTTCCTTTATAAGGAAATTGAACAGGGTTCCGATCGGCCGAGATTGCAGACTGATCAGCCGAGTTGTCAGCCGATCGGCCGAGTTTCCTAGAGTGAATCGGCCGAGTTACCAGCTAATCGGCCGAGTTCCCAGACTGGTCGGCCGAGTTTCAGTACTGTGAGTGGCAGTTCATTTAGAAATCATTATTAAACTCATTTTAAATGCTTATTTGCTTCAGTATCAGTTGATATGACTCTTAAACAGTGTAGCATGTACATTAAAGTATGTTAAGTTCATTGGAAATTGAAATGCATGATATGAATGATGAAAAAGAGGAAATTCCATGTTTTACAGTCGTAATGTGATATTTCTATTAAACTGTATATCTGTTAACCAATTAATAGACATAGGTGCCCTAACACCGTAGAACCCCTCGTGAGGTCTGCACCTTGGGGTGAAACGACCTACCTAGCGTGTGTCTAGATGGTCGGTGACTCGTGTTTAACAATAATCCGTGCGTGTGTCACGGTGGCACGAGGGCAGAAAGGCAGTTTTCAACAATAATCTGTGCGTGTGTCACGGTGGCACTGGAGTATATAGGGGTTATTCAACAATAATCCATGCGTGTGTCACGGTGGTAACCCAGACTCTCCGCCTGTGTGCTCAGGTTAGAGGAGGAGTCTAGAGTACACTCTTTTGAGAGTGCAGTGAGGCCGTGTGAGCCTGAGAGTCCTGACGCAGACCAGGACAGCAGTCAGACTTAGCATTTCCCGGGTGTGTCACTAAGTCTTTATGTTATTTTTGTCATAAGTCCATAAAAGTCAACATGGAAAATAATTGATACCACACATCTTGTATAAAATGTATTCATACTTGGCCAGTGCCAACATGTTGTGCTTGACTGTTTCCTGCTCTAGTTAAGGAAAGTAACTCCTCTAATTTTTGGTTGAATTCATCCTTTTGTTCTTGAAGTTTTGCATCAAATTCCAACCGTTGTTCTTCAAGCTTATCCTGGAAATGCTTCCTTTGTACTTCTTCAGCTTCTCGAGATTTACAGTTTTTGCCCTAGATATTATAAGGTGATGGTCCAAGTCCATAACCACGAACATATCCTAGTCTCTCTTCTCCCATAACATTCCTATAAATTTCATCTGAAGTAACATCAGGTTGTTTTCTTCACAGCTCTTCTCCTACCTCAGAAATTTTTTCCTACATACAAAAAATCATACGAGATGCAATTTATACCAAATATATACCTCTATGAAATTAGTATATGTAAAATAATACTATAGGATATTATGTGTTGTACCAAAATTTTGGCGGATTCAACATCAACTATGCTCCTATCTTTTTTACGATGACTTTTCTCAAAAAACATTATGGGATCCACTTCTCTGCCTATTTCCTTCTCCATCTTTATCATTCAAACAAGGTTATTGTAAACATCAAATAAATGAATGCCATCAAATTGTCTAAATGGATCACAAAAATTACTAACTTACATCATATTTCAGACATGCAAACGACTTGGTTCATGTTGTGTGGCTAACCCTTTGAAATTTTCTGCTTGTCTTGTTAGTTATAGACTTCCTATGCAAAAAACATTGTAGTATTGTGCATAGTAATTATCTGTGTGGTACTGTAAGTGTCAACGAATAGAAAAAATAATATTACCTTTCCTTTATTACTCCTCTAATAATTGATAAGAAATTTCCAATGCGACTTGTCCACGCGGGGAACAACTTGTTCAAGCTATTGTTCATATGGACTATCTTCTAGGAAGTATAGTCTCCTTAACTCCCACTTGTGGTCCTTCCATTTCTTTCCTAGTCTCTTCATTGTCCACTCCTTCAGATCTGAATCCATTGTGAATTTACTCTACCGACATAAAGGATATCAATTAGAAGCTTCATTTAACCATTTCAAAATAAAATTTAATAATATACCTTCACAAAATTCCATATAGAATCTTTTTTATTTTCTGGAAATTGTCTCCCGTCCTCATAGTTTAGTGGAAAAAGATTAGGATCTCTTGCAATGGTTGTCAAAAAACTTGATAAGTGACATAGGTTTTCACCTACTGGTTGTCCAAAATGATTTTTCTCAATGGGAATTGGATCATCGGGTTTTCTTTTCCAAACTTTCAAACATTGTGTTCAGCCACGTGCTCGATGTTTTTAACCTAAGCATTCATTCATAAAGGATAAAATATATATATATGCAAAATTATATATCATTAAATGCAGTACTATAAATACAATGATATGAATGAAATGATTACCTAGCCCATCAGAAGGTGTTGTTGTAACATTCAATGACTCAACATGGTGATCAAATATGTCATTTTGGTCCATGTTATCAGGAAATACATTGCTATTTTGGTTACTGGCAGCTCTATTCTCTACAATTCTTGAATGAATAGACACGGAAGCATAGACATTAGGCACACAAGGTAGCTATGAATTTCTTGATCTTGTAACTTTATCATCACTTTCTTTGTTGTGTTGATTTTGGAACCTTGTTCCCATCTCCTTTTCAATTGTGCATGTTTGAGAGGATTTCGAACCATCAACCATATTAGAGTCTTGGGGAGACGTGGCTGATTGGGCATTTTTTGCAGAGCTAGCAGCAGTTTTATTGAATTTGTTTGCTTGAGGTTTTTGACCTAAGAATTCATTCATAAAGGATAAAATATATATATGCAAAATTATATATCATTAAATGTAGAACTATGAATACAATGATATGAATGAAATGATTACCTAGCCCATCAGAAGGTGTTGTTGTAACATTCAATGACTCAACATGGTGATCAGAGATGTCATTTTAGTCCATGTTATCAGGAAATACATTGCTATTTTGGTTACTAGCAGCTCTATTCTCTACAATTCTTGAATGAATAGACACGGAAGCATTGATATTAGGCACACGGGGTAGCTGTGAATTTCTGGATCTTGTAACTTTATCACCACTTTCTTTATTGTACTTATTTTGGAACCTTGTTCCCATCTCCTTTTCAGTTGTGGATGTTTGAGAGGATTTCAAACCACCAACCATATTAGAGTCTTGGGGAGACGTGGCTGATTAGGCATTTTTTGCAGAGCTAGTAGTAGTTTTATTGAATTTGTTTGCTCTATCATTACGAATTTCAGTTGGAAGGGAAGATAAAAAAATTTTGGAGTGATTTGAGGATGACATGTTCAAACATTGCCAACAACCATGTCTAGTAATGCTAGGAAAATTGAGTCATCGTACAAGAGTCACTGTTGTTGTTCTTATCATTGCTTGCGGCTCTCATGTTATGGCAGTTGTCATTGTACTGTTCTCTCATCCTGAGTATATCAAGTCACATAAAAATGAAGACATTTAGATAAATATTGAACAACATAATAACAATTTTATTAATAATTTTTAAAAATGAAACACAAATATTTAATCAAATATAATTATAAACAACAGTAGAGACAAGGATAAATATGAATAAGAATAATGTCAGACATGCAAAATGCATACACCTAGCTAGATCACAATGTGAGATAGAAAATTAAAGAGATACATTGAGACAAAAAAGTCTTAATTAAGTCAAATATTAATGACAAACAAAAAGAAACATTAGCTGCTATTTTGTAATCTTCTCATTCAAAACAGTCATCATCATCACTTTGAGATACACTTTCATCTTCCTACTGAATTCGGGATTGGTCTTTTTTAGTTGTTGAACTAGCAACAATAATTCCTTCCATATCCAATCTAACTATGTCACAATCAATATCTTCACCCTATGCTGTCATTGATGGCCCATCTCGAGTTTCACCTTGCACATAAGGCTTGACATTCTCAATACAAGATTGTTCTTCCATGTTGAACATATCTCGTGGGGCAATCTTTACAGTAAAATGCCACCCTTTTGCAGTGACATCTTCTACATAAAATACTTGTCCAACTTGAGATGCCACTACAAATGGTTCTCCTATAGTTTGAAGGTGTATCAAATTAATAAGAGTCAACCCATGTTCATCATGCTTGATTCCCCTCATCGAGTAGATGTCCACCCAATCACACTTAAATAATGTCACCTTAAAGTGTTCATAATAATTCTGCACAATAACATCCTTCAAAACACCATAGTAGGTAACATCTCTAGTAATTAGATTGCGGTTAGTGGTTTTAGAATAATAATCAGTCTTAGCTACCAAAAAGACTCCACTATTTTGTGTTGTTCGATTTGCATATTTTGCCTTGGAATGAGTAGGGACAACATTAAATATGGTTGCTTCATGCACAACCAAGGAGGTAAATTATATGGAATAATCACAACAGGCCATGTGCTGTAAGAAGTACTCATTGTCCCAAAAGGATTAAATCTGTCAGTTGCAAGTTCCAATCGAATGTTTCTAGCATCTGTAGCAAATTCTGGATGCATCACATCAAATGTTTTCCATGTAGGTGAATCAATCGGGTGTCTTAACTTTTCATCTTTTTTGTATTCTTCTACATGTCACCTCATTAAGGAAGAGGTTTTTGATGACATGAATAACCGCATTAGGCGGGGTATAAGTGGAAAGTGTCTGAACACTTTGATAGGTATTCTCTTGGGTTTTTTTGAAAGCTCGTCATCATCATTTGGTATTGTAATCAGTTTCCATCTTGATGCTCCACATGTATCATAGACATCTTTATCAACAGAATCCTTCCAAAACAACATGCAACCATTTGGACAAACATGAATCTTCACATAATCTAAGCCCAACCCCGTAATCATCTTTTTTAACTCATAAAATGAATTAGGTAATTGTTCTCCTTCTAGTAGCATCTTCTTAAAGAACTTAAGAAACATAGATGATGCTTTCTTACTCAATCCATTAAGACAAACTAGGTGATAGAATTCTAAGATGCAAGTAAGTTTGCTATATTTCTAACACCCTGGATATAATTCTGTCTCAGAATCCTTTAACAAAATATAAAAATTTTCAATATTGAAATGTTGATCACTAGATGGCTCCATTCCTTCTATTTTTCCATCTTCACTAAAACTCGGAAAAGTATCATGCAACATATCTTGTAAATTTTCAGCATTAAGGAAATCTCCCTGATCAGTAGGAGCATCCATTTGAACATCGACATCTTCACCATGAAAAGCCCAAGAAATATAGCTTGGTAAAATGTTGCAGTCTTTCAAGTGACCTGATATACATTAGCACACTTTCTATGTGGGCATACAATCTTGTCTTCAATCGATGAATATTCAAAAGTGAAATCCAAAAATTTTGTTACTCCACATAAGAATTTACTGCTCGTTCGGTCATCCTCTGCTATCCAAGACTTATCCATTCTACAAAAATAGTAAAACATATAACATATGAGTAAGTATGTCATATTAAAAAAGACTATACAATATAAGAAAATACTAGTGTAAACATGCAAATGAAGTTCACATGAGCCTATCCGACTAAGCAGATGCCCAAGCATTTTTTGAAATACTTATAATAAGGATAAAAGAACATTTATAATGAAATTTATCAGTAATTTGTAACATAATAGGATATCCATATTTATTTTTGTTGTTTAGTTTCGAATGTGTCGTTAGATAGGATGGATTTGTGAATTTGGAACATTCATGGGAACACACACTTCAGTTATAAGCATTCATGTAGCAACTTTCAGTTCCATTCATTAATTTCTTTTTACATCCATACACAGGGGTGTACCCCTGAACAGTAACTAAAGAAAGGGGTTGGTGTACCCCTAAATATGCACATAATTAAAATAACTATTAATACAGACAAGTCTAGATAGATAGACAACTAAATACTACACAAACATGGTCCCGCATCAGTAACTTCGAGGACTTATCATTGTGGTGATCTTCTCCTGAGGTTCAGAAAAGAAAGTAGCTATGAGGATTGATTGCTTTCAGACAAAAAGTGTAAACACAAATTTTTTGTCTTGACAATTATATTTGTTAATTGGACCTACGGTGGTCTCTTTGATGATTGTGCTGTGTCGCGGATCTCCTCACTGTATTTAGACAAATCTGAACTGATAGGGGCCTCATCATCAGATTTGTCTAAGCTGATATCCTCCATCGTGCGCTCATACCGCCGTAGATGATCGGGGGTCTCGTAGTTGATGTTGGTTATCCAAACTTTGATGGTATTATGGCCAACTGGACGGAGAAAAATCTTGTCGCTACATCCCACTAGCATCTTTCTAATCCAATCACACCAACCGGATTTTGATACAAGATTTCCTCTCAAATCATACTCAACCTCGATAACATGTGAATAATTGCCAAAATTTAGGGTCACTTCACCAGGCATGTAGTGTCTTCCTTTTAGAAAATGCCAATGTTTGGGTATGGCTAGTTGGTTGAAGGAACAATCATCTAGGATGATGTCCAATTGTTCTTCAATAGGGAACGTTAACATTGGCATAGAGGCCCAATTCATAGTGATTGTTGTGAGTGGACAGAGACTGCATAATATTAGTATTAACGAATTGTAAGTACATATAACGATGTTATATATTTTTAGAAAAAGTTATATAACATCAGTTAACCTTTTATTGCTTGTCATAACCAACTTTATTGTGGTATACATGATAGCTTGAAAAGAAATCTAATAGAGGAGATCATGTCCAATATAGAGGCTATATCTTTGCAATTGGTCCAATGCTCACTAATCCTTCTTTGAGAATTTCAATGAAGTAACTAGTATTTTCAATAATTTGATGTATCTTGGTATTTCATACAATGAGGTGACACTTATTATCTATTTGTTGAATCAACACTCATATTTTAGATTATCAAAGAGGTTAATGGTGTCTGGCTTATTTTGTACAGGTGTGAGACCTATTTAATTTGGAGTATCGATGCACTACTATAGAAGGTGTGAGACCTATTTAAAGAGGTTACTGGTGTCTTTCCAAATTTTTACTACAGTCTTGTACTTCTGTATTTATCAAAACACTTCTACAAGATATCTTATCATATTATTATTTTGATAGTACCACAAATTTTATGACAAGAAGGATTCATCTAAAAATTGTAAATTTTCTAAATGAGTTACAAGAAGGATTCATCTAAAAATTGTAAATTTTCTAAATGAGTTATGTGAGGTTATTATTCTCTGACCTATATGTAAATGGGATAGATTCCTGCCACTTTAGTTTAATGAGTACATGACACTATGTTTGAAATACTTTTTAAAAGGATAAAAGACCATACTTATAATAAGGACCTACGAATCTATACAAACAAATACCAAAGATACACTCCCTAATATGAATCTGAACACCAAGGTGTATGTTCTTCATAACATGGTACTCAATCATGGCTATATTCCTTTTTTGGTTGGCCGAAACTCCTATTTTCAAAGGATAGGAATATCATTTCAAAGAATCCCAAACGAGCCTTAAAAAAGGAGAACCATACGAAGCCATTTCAAGCACTTCCATAGGCAAGAGCCAGCATAGAATCCCATCCTTGGATGACATCAAATAGGGAAAAGACAAACCAACCCAAGGACAGATCACATATCCTTCAGCCAACGATAACCAATAGAAGAAAAAAGTAGAACATCACTCAAAACCACATCAGAAAAAAGGATTCAAAAGAAAAATGCATGCAAGACCTTCCAATCAAAACCAACAGAAGCTTCAACTAACAGAGCCTGACAAGAGGTAGGAGAAAAGTACTAAAACTTGACCAAGCATAAGAATAGAAGCATACCATCCAAAAGTCCAGAATCAGAATGAACAGAATATGACAAGAGGAGCAACCCCCCCCCCTTTGACAAGGGGAATCGAATGAAAAGAATATAATTTTGCTCACATGTAACCAATTCATGGTGAAGGGAAATGGTGTATTTTTCTTTGCTATTTCTTAGTTGTATCATCTTCAGACTACCCCCCCCCCCCTTTAGAAGTCAGTGATGCTCAGTAAGCCCCTACTTTTTGGAAATTTTGTTTGAAGTATAGTGTCTACTATATAAGTGGATCAACCCATGTATTTTGGTATAGAAATTAACTATGATGAAGATGATATGCTTAATCATTCTTGGCCTCTGTGCTTTTGAGAATATATTAGATTTCTCACTTATATTAAAGGGAAACATATAGCAATAAAATGACATTGTTTTGTAACCTATTTATATACACTAATCTAAAAACATAGAAGAAAATTGGTGTGGGTAATGACATATCACAATGTATACTAAAAATATCTAAGCCTAATCAAACCTAATTTCATGTATATACCATAACCATGAATAATTACACTTCATTAAAATTAGCTTCTAATTAGAACATGGGAATCAGGATGGCATACCAGGTCTAATATCAGGGAGGTTCCTTGTCTCAAAACCATTCCAAAGATTATAAAATATTAATTTGTACTTCGTTGGAAGTTGTTATTCATAAATATTATTCATTCTTGGCCTCATTAAAATCCATGTGTCTTAGAGGTGTGCTGGTTGCAACTAAAACATCGACTCAGTTGTAATGCCCACAATCAAATTTCCATTATCCTATACTTCTTTAAGTCTTAATCCCCTAAATTAATGGAAGTAATGAGATTTTATTATTTGGATGCTTTTTTATCTTATGTTTATAACTATTGATGTTGATGATGGCTACAATTCTTGAGTTATTTATGACCTTATCTTGTTTATCCTTTCCTCTTCGATATCAAAATCTACATTGATGGACAATCTGTTAGTAAGAGTTAGACCACTAAAGAAAATGGTGATTAGATACCCATCACCAAACCCATGATTGCATCTCCACATTCTCATGAACTCTATTATTCATCTCCATCCATAACCAGTACATGATGCACATTGCCAAACAATGATTCTCTTTGCTAGTGCAATTAACCAAGTCAGTCATGGAATTAGGAATAACGAGTAAACCAGGAACTCTAGCTTCAGCCTAGATCTTGCTCGAATAAGAGAATTTAAACATGTAATACATCGACATACAATTTTTCAATGTGAAACTGAAATCAATCCAAAATAAAGCAAGAATATAGAAAAATTAAGGGAGGGGCAAGAAAATCATAGAGGTAGGAATATATCTTACAGAGACGTTTCTTGGTCTGCTAGTGTGAATCAATACAGAGTAGTCAATTGTGATGGTGATAATGGTTGGGGAAGAGAATATATTTGTAATGTGGTTGGGACTAATCACCTGGCGCCAATGTAGCAATGTGGCTGAACTGGCTTCCTCGACGCTGGTAAAGTAGACTCCTGGTTTCCTCGGTGCCGGCAATGTTGCACTTTGTCGGCTAGTAGTCGAAAGAGATCCTCCACGCTACGATCAACGTGCTGCCACCAGTCATTCGATGTGCATGATCCTCTAAGACACTGTTAGGGTGAGCGACGATCGACCAGGAGGCTATATCTCCTCCACGTGTTGTCAGTTTTGAAAGAATATTGACGAGGGATTGGGGAGATCAATCGCCACATTCACCGTGATACTAGCTATTACGTGGGAGCGTGAAGGAAAAGCGGGAGAAGTGAAATGAAAAATTCAGATAGATAATATATTACAGCTACTTTGTCATTTGATTTGGCAATTTAAAATTGCCACTAATTAAATATAAGAATTCCTTTAATGTTAAGTCTTTTTTATAAACTCTATAATAGGTGGTTTAGTGGCATTTTAATTAAAAATGCATGTACATTAGATAGATAGTTGCTTTTTTTATAAATGCCACTAGAATAAATGCCACTAATGGGCAATTTTGCTGTAGTGGTTCTAGAGGAGACTCAATCATCATTTCCCATCTATGAGTGAGGTGCAACTACAATGCCAAGTTTTAAAATCTTAAGCATAAGTACTTGCATCAATCTCTTAGAGGATGACTTATCTCTCCTGATCGTGGCTCAAAGATAGCGAATATAATTCTACCATACTTTGTCACATTTACCTTATTGTTATGAATGTCGATGTTCACGAAACTCTTCAAATTGGAGGATATTTATCACTCAACCTCATGGGATATGAATCATTTTTTAGACAAAAATTGGACAATGTATATGTGACCGATTCAAGTTTAATGAATGATTTATACACCAAAGACAAATTAGGAGAGATGGAGCTTCTAATGTATCATCTACAATTAGATATTCAAAGATGTAACTTATTACCTCAATTCCTTGACAACTAGTATACACTACTTGTAATTTTCATTAAGGGCCATGGAGCTATTTTCTACAATAGGTTAAATCATCTTTTTTCTTGGATCTCTAGAATTCCGTCCAAGTCAACAATAAAATCAAGCACCTAACTAAAATATGTGCTAGATTTCTTGCTCATCTTATTGACAAACATAGAATCAACAATGACTCTTATAGAAATAAGAAATGGAGTAATACCCAATTTTTCCACCATAGACCTCAAAGACAACCTTTATCAAATGACTGTGGGTTTTGTGTCCTTCTTGGATGTACTCCCTTTTTGTCCTTTGTGTTTTAGTAAAAGAATGTCAAGATGAGAATTACCATCACCAACATGACAATTACATGATCACACTTCTATAATCACACTTCTATTAATACCCCCAGTCTGCCCGGTAAACCATATCAAAACATTATTGGGTTCCAAGGAGGCTGAGTGATTTGAGATAATTAAGTTAAAGAAAATATGTAAATAAGATGTAAGTGATTTTTATTATGGACTGGATTTGGGGATCAAGATGTATGTGGCCTTCTTGTCATGGCCCCAAAAGTCCTAATATTTAGGTGTGTTTTGGTCCTAATCATCTTAAAACATCTCCTCTATTTTCTTTGTGGTCTAAGCACAGTAAAGACTCACTTGCCTTCTCAGTGCCATTCTACCTCATCTCTCACCCTTTCCAAGCTACATTTCCTCCATTGTGTCCATCTCTCTCTTCTATTTCCATCAAGGTATTACTCACCTATTCTCTCACTCTGGGATATAAATGTCCATTTAGGGTTGTTGGGGTCTCTCCGCCATTATACACTGCTACCACCGAACGTTTTCTCCAGCCTTCTTCAAGGTTCTAGGAGAACAAATAGACCCCGACTCTTCCTCCAATAGTATCAATTTCAACCCCATGGCCCTGAGCCTCAACGACCTACTCTGCCTTGGTCTCTGATGAATTCACGCTCTCCACGGTGTTTCCCGCCCCCTTTGGTTAAATTGAGGAACTTGTAAATTTTTATGATGCCTCGTGGTGCTATTCACATCTTCAGTTTGCCTCTAGAAACCCTCGATCACCTATCATATAACTTATGTGGAGGTCGTCATTGAAAACTTACCCTAGTGGTCGCCTGGTGCCCCTCAACCACAGAAATGCCTCTAGGGAACTCATATTTCCTTCTCAATGGTTTTCCCGATCTTGTCTAGTGTGTTGCAGCCTAATTTCTATGGCATTGTGCCCCAACCTTCTCCCCTGATCTGTGGCTCCCTCAGCATGTTCTAGGGTCGTGCTCAGCTTTTCATGATTAAGTACGGTGCCTTATCTTCAATGGTCTTTTATGAATGCTTTCACCTCGTCTTCCCCTGTAAAATTCATGTCTTCATGTACTTGGTACTTCCATTGTTCTCGGTTGTCATGGTTGTACCATACATGCATGGTTGTCCTATGCTCCAATGCATGCCAAGGCTCGTATTTTAGCTCTATAGCTTCATTGGGTTGTGGGAAACTCAGTGGTATCCTCAGTTTCTCTAGAACAATCGTGGTCATCACATGCGGTCAGAGCAAGAAACCTCTAGTGCTGCTATCTGCCATGGATCGAAGGGGAGAACATACCAGGTCGTATAGTGACCTTGGTACCCCTAGGATATCAATCAGCCAATCTAGAGTGCATGGTCAATTTTGTAATTTTGTGTTTTGCTTTAATCTTTCAGTCACACAACCATTGAAATATCCTAATGACGAGTATGCCCCCTCTATTTTGATCGTATGTAACTTGAACTATGGTTTTTTGGTAATTCCAAGTTTTATTTACATCAGATTAATCAGTGATTTAAATCAATCTCACGCTAAGGTTTTCCTAATTTCTGATTGGTCCAGAATGCAAAATTCATAACTTTTATATATGACCTCAGAAAATTATTCAAAAATATTTGTTTAAAAGCTCTTTTGATTTTCTATTGATTTTTGTTGTTTCCAAACATTGTTTTCCACATTATATCTCCTCAAAAATTCAAAGATCATGATTAGGGTTTAAGGGTTTTGAACTAATGAACATATTATGATTTTAATCAAATCACATTTGTTTCAAGATTTAAATCAAGTTAGTAGACTTGACCCTAAGGAGTTCTACTCTAGGTAAGTAGGCCATGTATTTTTTGGCACAAGTACTTTGGTTTATTGATTATTATTTATGATTATGCATCGTAGTTGATTTCATGAATTATGAATGTCTTTTTAAGAATACATCATGTATAATTATCATTGATTGATTGCTTGTTTACTTATAGTGACATGCCCCAATCTCACATTAACCACAAACCACAAGATTAGGACACAACAGGATGGGATTTACACACAACCAGCCACTCATCACTTTTTAAAAACAATTAAAGACATTTAAATGATAACCAAGCTTAAGCTGTAAACAGAAACTAAGCAAACTGCAGGAACTTTTCTATTAAACTGATAGAAGATACAAGCAAAGTCTACAACATAATACATTGATTAACATAAAGTAAAGCATAACAGTTAATTTACATCTTTGTACACATTCTCTCTCTCACTCACACCTTGTCCCGAAGATCGAGGGGAAAGGACTAAGAGACCTCTAACTCGACTAACTACAAACCTTCTATCAACTAGGCGTTAGGATGAAATGATCCTTCCGATTCCTGATGCTGATGCTGACTTGAAAATGTTTGAGTAGAGGGATGAGCCTACTCGCTCAGTGAATAACATTTCACTTAGCTATCACTAAACAACTCGTCAGGTTTATAAACTGAAAATAAACATATATACAGTTCAAACAGGGCAGTTCTATTGACATAGCAGATATACAGATAATAATCACATTTCTATGCATCAACAGGTATTTCAGGTAAATGAACAGATATATAAATTTACTGTGATCCTATATGATTACTTATTCATATTATTATTATGCCCTAATCATATGCAGTGTACTCTGCATATAAAGATTCGTAGCAAGTTCATGCCACGATCCCACCGTTTATGTTTATATAATTTTTTTATGTAAACTATATTTTGTTTCTAGGATGTGTATCTATGGAGTTTTATAGATCCAGATGCTAGAATTGCATTCGGTCGAGTCTAAGAGGTTGACCCCATGAAAAGGGTAGGAGGTGCAATTTTAGGCTCAACATTTGTTGTTGTTTTTGTAGAGGTTGCTTTGTTGGGCAACGATCCTCTAGTTCGACCTTATGATCAATATCAATCTATTGATGATGTTGTTGGCAACATCATAGCATGGCCAAAAACACATACGTTGCCAAGGTGAGCATAAAGTGTTGCTTATACTATTACATAATTGAAAACAAAAGTAGTATCTAAGGTCATTTCCATTTGTTGCAGGACGTGAAGTTTAAATTTAATTGCATTCTTGGGTACTATCTAAAGAGAGGAGAGCTATAGTTTTTTTATTTAATCCAATTTAGTATTTGTACATGATGATCTAAAATAATGGTTTTTCATGTCCATTGTCGTAGACAATGTTACCAAATAACAATCCTATTTTGTTTTGACCTACTTTTAATTTTGTTATGGAGAATCTTAGTATTATGGATGATACACGCATTATGATTGGTTTGTGGTTTTTAGCTATGAGCAGTGTTTTAGCTTCTTGTTTGTGGGTACGGATGAAAAATTTAGTTGAAAATGAGTTACGATTGTTTGATCCATTTCTTTCTAATTTGTAATTACTCAGCTAGTAAATGGATTATTATGGTTTGGATATTCAAAATTTACAACTAATGTGGATGGGTGATGTGGACTGAATAATTCTTTTTTAATGTAAAAACTACTGCAATAAAAGGGTAATTGTCCCTTTTGTATGGCAGCCACACATCGTATACCATGATTTTTTGTTTCCCAACCTATGTAGGTTTGATTCTGCTTGATAATATCTTGGAACGCAATTGCTTATATAAGTAGGAATGCATATTGCGGGTGCTTCATATTTGTGGGCTTCATATCCAACATGCATCATGTCAGATCATGATATATTTCTTATGGCATATTAATTTTTCTTTCATTACTTGATCACATGCTGCAGGAAATCTTAACACTATAGGGATCAAGATTCTAGAAACCACACTACAATCTTCAAGCTCCACCCAACATTTTGATGAATCCTAGACTAGTTGTTGCAACATTTTAAATGAGGCTATTCATATATTTATTGGTTCTTTTCAGGGCAATTTGTTATGCAGTAATACTTTTTTGAAATCTTTACTTTGTAGGCAAGGGTATTTTTTATATGTACATGGTTTTTGGGAATAATGTGATACGTCTACCCATTGCCTTAAAGCATAGATCTGCCATGCATAAATATTGTTTGTATTGCCAAGGCAATTTGTTCAAAGTTTCTTATAGATATGTTCCTTCACATAGATATAGGTGACATCGATGTTTATCTTGAGGTCTCACATCACTTAAGGTCTCAGATCTTACCTTCTGGGTAATTCATTTGAGTTGTACTTGTATGTGTATGAAACACGACTTTATATATGTAAAGGAAAATGAGTTGTTAGAATGAAACAAGTAATATCCTAACACTACTTGTCTCTGATTATTTTAGAAAACATCCTCAGATAGAGCTCAAGTATTCAGACCCTATGCCTTGCCTTAATGTACGAAGGCCCAAGTGACCCACTTATGTACCTATTGAGGTGTGTTACTTCTACGAGTGTTGTTCTCTTTTCTCACTGTGTTGTTTTTGAATGTTTTATTTTTGGTACTAAGTATAATATAGCCTGGTGTTTGTTCTGCCAGTTTAGTTAATAAATTATTTGTTTGTTTTTGGTCACTAACTAACATAACTTGGTGTTTTTTATTTTGCAGAGGCACACTAAGTCATTGTCATCATTTCAGAGGTCTTCTCTGGTTGAGAAGTCTAGGAAGATGCCTCAAGAAAGAATGAGTCTTCTTAGTAACGTGGGTTCCTCCCTGTTCCATTAATTGTTAAAACATCATTTGTATATTTGTCTTTTTTTCTTTACCCCCTCCATCTAAAATAATACCCTTTCAGTAACATCTGGTTGTGATGCAGGCCCTAAAAGCCAATAACTATGGTAATGATCCTCTACTAACTGCAGCTCTATACTTGGAGATTAAAGGCCAATCTCGAGAGCTAACAACCTAAGACACAAGCAGAGCAACATAGAACACCCTAGATAAGAAAAATGAACACAACGAAATATAGATTTGAGCCCAACAAAAATAATGGGACGAAAAATATGCTAAGGATTCAAAATTCAAAACTTACAACAGCTATTGATGGCTTGTCTGACTGCCCAGGTCTCCCATGGGACACATCCATTCCTAGTATAATAGTTGGCACTTGGGAGATCTTTGGCATGGATGGAGGATGCTCATGGCTGTGGTGAACTTCTCTGCACAATGTGACACTTGGAGGCATATTCAGGATCTCATTCATTGTGGAAACATGAAGGGCATTGTAAGTAAAATCTTTTAATGTATTTTGTTTAAATTAGTTAAAATAAATACATAAAAATATTTTACTGAAAACGCACTTCAGGTTTCCACAACGAATGAGATTCGAATAAGCCTGCGGGTGTCACAGCGTGCCGAGAAGTTCACCACAGCTGAGCATCCTCCATCCATGCCAAAGATCTCCCAAGAGACAACTATTATACTAGGAATGGATGTGTCCCATGGGAGCCCTAGGCAGTCAGACAAGCCATCAATAACTGCTGTAAGTTTTGAATTTTGACTCCTTAGCATATATATGGGTTTTTCATCCCATTATTTTTGTTGGGCTCAAATCTATATGTCATTGTGTTCATTTTTCTTATCTGGGGTGTTCTATTTTGCTCTGCTTGTGTCTTAGGTGTGGTTGTTCAAGGTGTGGAGTGTGGGTGTACAAATGCATAAAAACTATAGTTCACCAGTTATTGGAGTGTGGTTGTACAAGGTGTGGTTGTACAAATACAGAGGATTGAATGTCAAGAATTCCAAGTCATTTGAGGTTGTATACCATGATTGGTTGTATAAGGTGTGGTTGTACCTGTTATTATGATATTAGCTTGCAACATGACTTGGACAATATATATCTGAATGTCAAGAATTCCAAGTCATTTGAGGTTCTATGTAAGCATTCTATGTGATAAGTACCTATGCTTGTGATATTTTCTTATGTTTCAACTAATTTTCAAGCTTGAAGTTACCTCGTTGTTTTTGCTAATAAGTTTGCAGGTGTCATAGTGCACATAGAAGTTCTCCACAACTGGGCATCCTCCATCCATGCCAAAGGTCTCCCAAGTGCCAACTATTATACTAGGAATGGATGTGTCCCATGGGAGCCCTGGGCAGTCGGACAAGCCATCAACAACTGATGTAAGTTTTGAATTTTGACTCCTTAGCATATATATGGGTTTTCCATCCCATTATTTTTGTTGGACTCAAATCTATATGTCACTGTGTTCATTTTCCTTATCTGGGGTGTTCTATGTTGCTCTGCTTATGTCTTAGGTTGTCAGCTATCGAGAATGGCATTTAATCTCCAAGTATAGAGTTGTTGTCGAGAAGCAATCTTACAGATCTAAGGATCCAGTCACCCCTGAATATGAAGATCACAAATTCTTAACTCTATTATAGGCTCACATTCAAGTTTGTATCCCATCTGAATTTAAATTTTTGATACTATTAGTCTTGTTAGCGATGAACACATTTCTCACACAATTGACACATGCCTCTCACAGATTAGTCTTGTAACTGAAACTTTGTTTGTATGCAGAATACATAATAATGATACACGATCAATTTCAGTATTGACGGACAATGGTAAACAACTCTATATAGACACCATCACAAAGGGTAACCTAAAATTTGACAGTTGGGATGATATTCTTGATGGAAATAGGACACTTAGAGGCAATACCTGTCAATATATTGCTTGAAAAGATGACTCATGTTCTGGATATGGCACATTCCTTGTGTGGGTCTTACACTCTGGTTACTACAAAGTATTATCATACTAGACCAATCCCAGGAAGGTATGCAACCCATGTGGTTTATTTAAGGTTCTTCTAGCCTTCTCTTCAGAATCTCATAGAGCGTCTTATCTTGGCTTAAACTACTGATCTATTTGAATATGGTGGATTGATTTATTGTCTCTTCATCTTGTTCCCATGCTTCTGAGCTATCTTTTTGTAGATTTGATTGTCCATATATGGTGTATGAATATTTGATTTGTAGTATAAGGTTCATTAGTGTTCTGGTTGTCAATGAACAGTTTTATACATATTTTTTCTGGGTAGCATTTGTCTTCTTGAATTTGAAAAAGAGTTTTATTTAAATACAAGCTTATTAATTCGTTACCAGTAATTTTGATATGATCTTGGCAGTAGTTCATTCATGAAATCTGTTAGGTGTGAAAACTATTGGGACTATCAAAGTTTGTCAGTATATATTTTATATGATTCTAAAATTGTTCTCTCAGTATTAAAGAGTTGCTTCTTTGGTTATAAATCATGTTGTTTGTAGGGAACCAAGTGAACACCCTTCCTTATACCTTGATTGTGTCAAGACTGTTGTGCATTGTAATGCACCACACAACAGACATATAATGATTGATGCAAAGATTTGGAACCTACAATGATGGAGATCAAGATCTAGGAAGACCAAAATGGAGATCTAGCGCTCAACCGCACTGCAGTGATAATGATTTGAATATGGAGCCAACAACTAGAAGGTACAATGCCTTCTTACTTGTTTTGTTTCTTCTCTATTTTACCATGATCATATTTCCCTCTTATTCTTAAGCAATAAGGGACAATCATTGGTACTTTGTATTTTGTTTTGCCTTAATTGTTCAACTTGATAATGTTTTTTTATAATGGAAAAAGGATCAGCTTATTATTCACAAAGATCTCCAGTGTCTATCCATTTCACGCTATAATTCACACACTTTTTATGGCTGAGATGCTACTTTATGCATTGCTAAATACATGAAACTGGTAACTACAAGCATATACCAATCAAAACCCTTGCAGCAGGTGGAAGTAAATGATAAAAATAAAAGATAAGTCACTTTTTAACTGTTTCTAGATTTGATGTCAATGACATGCAGGAAATATTTTCTGATCTACTTTCAAGCCTTTCAATTGCTGCACCCACCCCGCTTCCTGCATCACTTTCACTAGAATCAGACGCCAACGTAACTACACTCCGCTAAGCTACCTTCTCTACAAGTTTCAGATGGGACCAACCGAGTGGAAAGTAAAATGCAGCTCCAAGTGCAAAACCAAGGAACATATTCCACACTCGCCATCTCAAGGAACTAGGAAATATGACACCAGATACAGTAGCAGTTGATGAGACAACTCCAGCAATGTTGAAGACATCATGTATGCCACATTGTTCAGCAAGCAGATTTTGCAAACCATAAAATGTATCAGTAAACATTGGTGTTGTATTCAATATAAGGGGCAAGGTAAAATGTCCTCCCCATGTAATTCAATATAAGGGGCAGGGTAAAATATTGTATGAAAGTATATCATTGGTGTTGTATTCCAAATTAGGGGCAAGGTAAAATATCCTCCCCATGTAATTCTCAATTGTTTATAAATAACAAATATTCATACTTTCAAACAAGTGAGTTCGTCTACAATTGACATTCATTTAGAAATCATGACAATAAATTGAAAATTGAATGACTAAAAGCCATGAAAATGTAGTAATACAAAACTAGTAGTCATTAGTGGCTTTTTTTATACGCCTGTAAACTCAGTAAGAACATTTTCATACAACAACATAATACAAAATAATGGCATTTGTATAAAAGCCAATTGATGGATAGTGGTTTTTCTGTAAATGTCAAACAATGTTTTAGTGTCCTTTATTTGGCATTTATTGGATGCCACTAAAGACAAAAGTTTAGTGGCATTTACAACTTACGCCACTATCTTTCTAGTGGCATTGGTACTAGAGGCATTTTTTTAAGTGTCAACAAATGCCACTAAACATGTTTAGTAGAGTTTATTTTTTTTCAGTGGCATTTCTAAAAGGCCACTAATGTGAATGTTTGTTGTAGTGAACATTGTTAATTTCTCCCACTTCCTGGACAATTCATGTAAGGGGTATAGAATCAAGCATATGAGATTTCTATCACTACAGCAAACATACTCATTAGTGGCCTTTCAGAAATGCCACTAAAAAAAGCCAGTAAATAGGTTTAGCAACATTTTTTGACATTTAAAAAAATGCCTCTAGCGTCAATGCCACTAGGAAGATAGTGGCTTAAGTTGTAAAAACCACTAAAGGTTTGTCTGTAGTGGCTTTGAATAAATTCCACATAAAGGCCACTAAACCATCATTTGGCATTTATAGAAAAGCCACTATTCATCATTTGGCTTTTATACAAATGCCACTGTTTTGTATAATGTTGTTGTATAAAACGGTTTTGATTGAATGTAGTGGCTTATGAAAAAAGCCAGTAATGACATACTAGTTCTGCATTACTAATTTTTTTATAGATTTTAGTCAGTCAATTTGTAGTCCATGATCAAGTTTTCTAATTGAATTCCAATTGAAGCCGAACACATTTTTCCATAAGTATTGAACTTTTTTATTTATAATCAAATGACAATTATGTTGGGAGGATATTTTACCTTGCCCCTTATATTCAATACAACACCATCACATATGACTATATATGGTGCATATTCTAGACATGATCACTAACTGGATATCAACTCAATTTTCACTTGGAGACCCCCAAAAGGAATACAAACTCATTTTCTTACAAAAACATATAGCTCCATTTTAGCATTCTAAGTAGTTGTGAGCTTCTGCAGGATTAGACCAGCTACATTGCAATGAAGGTTCATCCTTCTTCTCAACTGCAGTGATAGCATATGATAATTCGGCCATAAAGTCATCAGCTCAGTAGGTTCTTCCTTCTTATCTTCCACCTTGGTAGCAGAAGCCGCATGTGCAACTGCATAGCCTGAAGTAGCAACAGGAACAACAACAACTGCAAACTTTCTAGGATCCTCCATGAAGTGAGCAAAAAGTTGAGCACATGCATGTAAATGTAAGACAAAAAAACTTACAACACTAGCATGCAATAATATAGTATCAGGGAAGATAGCACCATTGCCAAATTTATAAATAAGGTCATCTTCAGTAAGGTCAAGGACCACAGGGCTGAATACAGATCCACTGTTATAAACTGACATCACAACTAGTCCATATGAGAAGGGCCTAATGATGAGCTTTGCAAGAAGGGCAGCCTCACAAGAACCCACCTTCTCACCTAATAAGTTCGACAGGGGTGATAATTTCAAATGTACCATTCACATTATGTTCGCTGAATAGAGGTTGCCACACAGCAAAGCTTTAGACATTTAGCTAAGCACACAACTAAGAAGATTATAGAAAGGGGGCAAAGCTGACAATCTTGACAATTATGTAAAAGAAAAAGATTATAATCAAACTCAATCTTGTCCATTGTTCTCATAAAACTATAGTCTATACATAATAAGTTGAAAGAATTTTAGTAAGGTAAGAAAGCATAAAATGATTAATAAGAGCAGAACCTGGTGAAGGCCTTCATGTTGTTATAGATAGATCTCTCTTTGTAAACTGCATTAAATATTGTACCGAAGTTATCATCAGCAAGAACCATGTTTGAAGCCTCCTTGGCAACCTGGACTAACACATAAAAAGAGAAGAAACATCATTATCGATAATAATTACTAAAAGACAATAAGATAGATATACAAATTCCCATAGCGAATATAATCACCTCAGTTCTAGAAATTCCAATGGCAATACCAATGTCTGCCATTTTCAGAGCAGGTGCATCATTGACACCATCACCAGTCATGGCAACCACCACATGTAAAAAACAAGTAACTGCAAAACATGCAAGAAGACATTCCAGAGTAGGAAGCAAAAAGACATTTACAACCTTATCTCTCGAGAATGGCCTTTAATCTCTTAGAGAAACCATTCTTCCTTGAGGCTTCTTCGTTGACTTCTCCACCAGAGCATAGTTTTGACATGCTGAAAATGACTTCATGTACCTCTACAGAGAAATTAGGATGCAAAACTATAGAGGTACACGAAGTCATTGTCAACATATCAGTAACAACAGAACTAGCAGCAATGTTAGTGAAGAGGATTGCATAAAATGAAACTTTGATTGCATACACCTACATTAAGGTAAGGAAAACGGTGAATTGTTAGTAAGTTGGACATCAGAATTTAAGCAGAACATACTACTTTAGATACTATTTTGGCTAGACTGCAACACATCGAAGGACCTTAGGGCTGAATACATATCCATCGTCATAAACTGACAACACAACCAGTCCATATGAGAAGGGCCTGATGCCAAGCTTGGCAAGAAGGGCAGCCTTAGAAGAACCCACCTTCTCACCTTTCCTAATAAGTTCGATAATGGTGATAATTTCAATTGTACCATTCACATTATGTTAGTTGAATAGAGTTTGCCATGCAGCAAAGATGTAGACATTCAGTTAACCACACAACTAAGCACATGATAGAAAGGCTGCAAAGTTGACAATCTTGACAATTATGTAAAAAGAAAAAGATGGTTATCAAACTCATTGTCGTCCAGGGTTCTCATAAAACTATAGTCTATACATAATAAGTTGAAAGATTTTTAGAAAGGTAACAACTAACAGCAAAAGATGAAAGTTGACTATGTAGATTAGCAGGAGGTTTCAGGTCTTCAAATGTATACTAACATGGCCACATGAATAGATTCACTATCCCCTGATAAGCAAGAAGAGTTTCCAGAACAGATTCACTATCCCCTTCAACTGAAAAAAAGCAAAGTGAAGTACTGAAATATACCTTATCCAGGAATCCTTGAAACAACCCAAAGCAAAACTAGAAACCAATGTTGGCTAGGCTGCAATACATCAAGAACATGTAAGCATGCACCATTTTGTTGAATTGCATGTATGACCAGTTCCAGGGTGAGGAATCCCATCTTTGAGTCCTAACAACAACTCTGTTCTTGGATATTAAAGGCCAATCACAAGAGCTGAGTTGAAGGCTTTCACAAGAGATGAGATGACAACCTTAGCTCTCGAGGGTGGCCTTTGATCTCCAGAAACATGCCTTTTTGAGTCCTAACAACAGCTATGTACTTGGATATTTAAGGTCATTCTCTGTACATGATCTTAGCAGAGGATCCTTACCATAGTTATTGGCTTTTAGGGCCTGCATCACAACCACATGTTACAGAAAGGGTATTATTGTAGATGTTGTTTTAACAATTAAGGGAACATGGAGGAACGAATATTACTAAGAGCACCGATTATTTCTTGAGGCTTCTTCCTTGACTTCTTAACCAAAGTAGAGTATGGAAATGTTGAAAATTACTTGATGTACCTCTGTAGAGAAATTAGGATGCATAGAAGCATGCGACTAAAATATCTCAGTTACATTTTAGACATCTTAATAGCCCAAATATTGAGCAATCATAGAAGCTCAACCACAAACCATCTTGAGGCGAATCACCACAGCAAAATATGTTGTGTAAATCTCACACACAAGATTCCAAAAACACTTCTCATAGCTAAAAACCACTTTGGCAATTCTTTAGAGAAATATTGACTTAGTAAGCTATCATGCAACATGTGATCAAGTTATGAAAGAAAAATTTATAGAGAACTATTGACTTAGGAAGCAAAAAAAGACATTCACATTCAGTAGCTCAAAACAAAATATGTTGTGTAAATGTCACACACAAGAAGGTTAGACACTGCTCATAGCTAAAAGCAAAATAGGATTGTCATTTGGCAACATTGTCTACGACAATGGACATGAAACAACAATATCTGGATCGTTATGTACTAATAAAAAAGTGGACCAAAGAAACACAACTATAGCTTTCATCTCTCTACATAGTATCCAAGAATGCAATTATCTATCTTTACACTTCATGACCTGCAACAAATGGAAACGACTTTAGATACTAGTTTTATTTTCAATTATGTCATATTATAAGTAATACTATATGCTCACTTTGGCAGTAAATGTGATTTCGGCCATGCTATGACATTGCCAATAACTTCATCCATATATTGATATTGTTCAGAAGGTCTGACTAGAGGTTCGTTGGCCATCACCACAACCTCTACATAAACACCAACACATGATGAGCCTAAAATTGCACCTCCCACAATTTGTAAGGGGTCAACCTCAGATACTCGATCGATTGCAACTTTATCATCTACATCTTTGATACTCATCACATACACTTCCTATAAACAAAATACAATTTAAATAAAAAAATTATATAAACGTAGAATGATGTGCAATTTACACAAATACAAACATACTTGTCCCTTATAAATTGTTGAATGTCTCATTTTGATCTGCACAATTATTTTATCTTTGTCATAAGGCCATCAAAATTCAACATGGAAAATAATTGATATCACACATTTCGTATAAAATGTATTCATACCTGGCCAATGCGTACATGTTGTGCTGATTGACTGTTTCCTTCTCTAGACAAGGCTAGTATCTACTCTATTTTTGCATTTTGTTCTTGAATTTTAGCTTCAAATTCCATCCGTTGTTGGTCAAGCTGATCCTGGAAATGCTTCCTTTGCGCTTCATCAGCTTCTCGGGATTTACGATTCTTACCCTAGATATCAGAAGGTGATGGTCCAAGTCCATAACCACAAACATATCCTGGTCTCTCTTCTCCCATAACTTGCCTATAAATTTCAACTGAAGTAACATCAGGTTGGTTTCTTAACAGCTCGTCACCTACCTCAGAAAATTTTTCCTACACACAACAGAACATAGGAGATGAATTTTATACCAAACATATAAATGTTTCCATGTAGTAAATGTAACATAATACTATATGATAGGAATCCTTGTACCAAAATTTTGGCGGATTCAATATCAACTATGGTCCCATCTTTTTTACGATGAGTTTTCTCAAAAAACTCAATGGGATAAACTTCCTCGCCTTTTTCCTTCTCCAACTGTATCATTCAAACAAGGTTATTGCTAACATCATTTAAACGGATGTCTCCAAATTGTGCAATTGGATCACAATATTGACTAACTTACATCATGTTTCAGACAAGCAAATGACTTGGTTCCTGTTGTGTGGCTAACCTTTTGAAATTTTCTGCTTGTCTTGTTAGTTATACACTTCCTCTGTGAAAACCAATTGTAGTATTGTCCATAGTAATTATCTGTGAGGTAAATTAAATATCAATTAATAGATACAAAAAATTACCTTTCCTTTATTGTTCCTCTAGTAATCCACAAGAAATTTCCATTGAGATGTTTCCACGCGGGGAACAACTTGTTCAAGTTTTTGTTCATATGGACTATCTTCTACGAAGTATAGTTTCCATAACTCCCATTTATGGTCCTTCCATTTCTTTCCCAGTCTCTTCATTGTCCACTCCTTTAATTCTATGTCCATCATGAATTTACTCTACCGACAATAAGGATATCAATTAGAAGCTTCATTTAACCATTTAAAAATAAATTTTAATGTTGTACCTTAACAAAATTCCATATGGATTCTTTTTTATTTGCTGGAAATTGTCTCCAGTCCTCATAGTTTAATGGACAAAGATTGGGATCTCTTCCAATGGTTGTCAAAAAACTTGATAAGTGACATTGGTTTTTACCCACTGGTTGTCCAAATTGATTTATCTCAATGGGAATTTGATTGCCGACCTTTCTTTTCCAGACTTGCAAACATTGTGTTCGGCCATGTGTGTGATGTCTTTGACCTAAGCATTCATTTATATATCATTAGATGCAACACTATAAATGCAATGATATGAATAAACTGAATACCTAGCACATCAGTAGGTGTTGGCGTAGCATTCAACGACTCGTCATGGTGGTCAGAGACGTCATTTTGCTCAATGGTTTCTTGAAATGCATTTCTATATTGGCTATTGCCAGCTCTACTCTCTACTCTTCTTGATTGATTGGACACGAGAACATTGACAGTAGGCACCGGGGGTTGATGTCTTTGACCTGAGCATTCATTCATAAAGGATACAACATAAATGGAAATTATATATCACTAAAGGCAGCACTATATATGCAATGAATTAACTGATTACCTAGCCCATCAGAAGGTGTTTTTGTAGCATTTAACAATTCATCATGGTGATCAGATAGGCCATTTTGCTCCATGTGATCATGAAATGCATGGCTATTTTGACTATTGGCAGCTCTATTATCTACTCTTCTTGAATGATTGGACACCGAAGCATTGCCATTAGGCACCTGTTGTTGATGTCTTTGAACTGAGCATTCATTCATAAAGGATACAACATAAATGGAAATTATATATCACTAAAGGAAACACTATATATGCAATGAATTAACTGATTACCTAGCCCATCAGAAGGTGTTGTTGTAGCATTTAACAACTCATCATGGTGATCAGATAGGCCATTTTGCTCCATGTGATCATGAAATGCATGGCTATTTTGACTATTGGCAACTCTACTGTCTACTTTTCTTGAATGATTGGACACCGAAGCATTGCCATTAGGCACCCGTTGTCGATGTCTT
This sequence comes from Alisma plantago-aquatica, assembly GCA_963693085.1. Classification (NCBI taxonomy): domain Eukaryota; kingdom Viridiplantae; phylum Streptophyta; class Magnoliopsida; order Alismatales; family Alismataceae; genus Alisma; species Alisma plantago-aquatica. Next base: position 631,504,705 of record OY856415.1, read on the forward strand.
TGTCCTGAGCATTCATTCAGAAAGTATACAACATATATAGAAATTATATATCATTAAATGCAACACTATAAATGCGATGATATGATTACCTTATCCATCACAAGGTGTTCATGTAACAGTATAGCTAGCAACAGTGTTATTGAATTTCCTTGGTCTATCATTTTGAACATTAGGTGGAAGGGAAGCTAAATTTTTTTTGGAGCGATTACTGGATGACAGGTTCAAAGCTTTCCAACAACCTTGTGGAGTAATACTAGGTAAATGAGTCCCCGTACAAGAGTCAATGATGTTGTTCTAATCATTCCTTGTAGTTGTCTTATTATGGAAGTTTTCACTTAACTATTCTCTCATCCTGAGTATATCAAGTCACACAAAAATGAAGACACTTAAAATAAAATTGAACAACATAAAAGGTATTTACTACTCGTTCGGTCATCCTATGCCATCCAACAATTATCCATTCTTAAAAATAGTAAAAATATAACATTTATGAGTAAGTCTGTCGTACAAAACACATATATAGTTATAATAAGGATAAAAGTAGAACATCATTTTGAAGCAATCCTCAAAGAAAAACATCACTCAAAACCACACCAGAGAAAAACATTTGCAAGCCATCATCAAGATCACATTGGGTACCTTATATTCACAGTACTTGATTGATTACTAATGTTCAGTATGTAATACAACACAAATTACATTTTTGACTATTTACTAAATTAAAAGTTAAAACAATTCATCAATAATTGTGACGGCCGTTATGACTGTGACATATCTGTTTTCTTGATGATGATGTGTCGAGGATGGAGTCGCTGGTAGACGAATCTGAACTGATGGTCATGGGGTACAAGGCGGTACCAACGGGCAAGGCTTGCACCTCAGGCATGCCAAATTCATCGAATGATGACTTCTTACATATGGTACAGCCTGGCTCGTGCATATACCGTCTCAGGTGAGAAGGCAAACTGTTGTTGTAGTTATGTATATTAGCATGTATGGTATTTTCTCCAATCGGACGAAGCAAAACCTGGTCCGTACGGCCAATTCCCATTCTCCCAATCCACCCACGCCAATTTGTTGTGGATACCAGATTGTCGTCACCATCATACTGAACCTTGATTACATTTGTCAATTTCCCAAACTTTAAGGTCATTTGGCCAGCCATGTAGCGTCTTCCATCCAGATGACACCAATGTCTGGGAATGGTGAGTTGTGTAAGTGTACACTCGTCTAGGGTGATGTTCATCTTTTCTTCTTCAGGGAAAAGGAGAGGGGGGGGGGTAGACGCCCAGGCAATAGTGACTGTTGCGGGCAAACAAAGACTGTAAAATATTAGTACTAACAATTGTAAGTATATATAAAGATATTATATAACGATAGTATATAGAACTGAAGTAACCATAATGCAATGTGTTTACATTAAATCAGTACTGAGATAAGACATACACTCCAAAAAAATATGAATCAACCATTATGTAAACATCACTGCATAGAAGCCATGCAATTCGTTCAATATAGAAATCAAGAGGGCAAACCTGACTTCCTATGGTAGAGAAAAAATTATTGTTGTTCCACAATGGAACCCCTGCATTTTGTGCAATCATAGCTTAGTGATTTTAGCAACTTGTCTGCATGCCCTTGGTATCTTGCTTCATTGTTTCTTAAAGACCATAATTTTCAGGGATGGAGAAGGTTTTTGTCAATTGGTAGTGCAGAAGAATATAGACCATTCAAGTTTACGGTAATCAAAGGAAAATTGAAGAAACCACACCCAAAAAAACATGTATACTGTAAGTAATTATACAAAGGTCTTATTCTTCCTTAGACATTTCTGAATCCTAGAATATTACACAAGAAATGACCATCTCATAAACATGGTTCTCTCCTTAGCCTCTTCCTACATACATAAAGATGAGTATCTCTCCCCTTCATTAGCCCAATGGTGGGAACCCCTATTCTCATCAGAGAGCGCCAACCCACCAAAGGTGGTGGCCTAGGTAAGGATACATTACTTGCCTATTTGTTAATGATTTATAAAAAAAGATACAGGAGATGTGTAGACATCACATGAGCACCTAAGCGACCACTTTTTAAAAAGTGGATGCTTCATTTTCTTTACAATTTAATACAACAATACACACATTTTTAAATGAATACACTAACATTTAGTGAACTTGTATACATAACCAAAACTAATGTGACACTGTAAAATAAAACAACAGAATCATCATATTTCAAGACTGTAAAATAATCCAAGTTTAAATCTAACAAAGAAGGATGGTCGATGGCTTGATATAAATGATTAAGGAAGTGATTACTGGATATAAAACAACGGAATCATCATATTTCAAGACTATCTTCATAAACCGATTATCATATATACCTTGATAGAATGGAAACTGTGATAATGGATGGGAAAGACCATGTGTGTTTATTGTTTTGTGGGGTGTACTTACATGTCGTGTGCTGAAGCAGTAGAGTGGCAAACCGCCACAGTCCTCGCCAGAAAGTCACGCACCGAAGCAGTAGGGTGGCAAACCGCCATAGTCCTCGTTGGCAAGTCGCGCACCGAAGCAGTAGGGTGGCAAACCGCCACAGTCCTCGCCGGCAAGTTGGGAGACTGATCTCTTCCTCGGCGTCCCCTACAACCCTTGGCAACGTCGCTGACACCTTGGAGAAGAGCAGAGAGCATTCCGGAAGGCAGCGTCCACGGTCTGGAAAATTAGGGCGAAAAGGCTAGCTAGGTTGACTTTGCAGGTTCTATGAGCAGAGCAAATGTCGGGAGTAAATGTCTCTTCCCTAACGTGTGGAGAAGAGGAACCATTTTGCATGCCAGAGGAAGCCGCGCGGGAACAATTTTTTTTTACTAATTGTGGCCCTCTCATTTGATTCGGCAATTTTGAAATGCCACTAATTAATTATAAAAATGCCTTAATTGGTAAGTGTTTTCTATAAACTCCATAATACATGGTTTAGAGGCATTTAAATTACAAATGCCAATGCATTACATAGATAGTGACATTTTTTAGAAAAGCCACTGGAATAAAAGCCACTAATGGGTATTTTTGTTGTAGTGTATTTTGGTCCATGGCCAGATGTAGGTAGACTTTCCTCTATCTTAGGATGTCGAGGAATCTCTGCCTCTGTTGAAATTCCCTAAAAAAGACTATTTAAGCTTGGAATAAGGGGATGAAGATCCCTTAGATTTTAAGGAAATTAACAATATTGAAAGCACTCGAGATCATGAATTTCCTCCATTTCATATATTCCTCTTAATTTTGTGAATCTTTCAGGATCCAGAGTATCTACCCTTCTGTTCTGGTTGATGAACTACATGAAATAGAGAAACCATAAAAAAATTCTCTCCCTTCCCTAGTGTCTACAAATGTATCACTCTATCAATAATATAGCTTTTCTAGTTGGTTCATTGGTAAGTACATCTTTTTCTGATCAAGAATTATAGATATATTGGGATGTGTGGAATTTTTTTGCTCCTTGATATAAAAATTATATATGGGCATGTTGTAGTTTAGTAAAACATGTGTTGAACAAGATGATTTGTCTCCAAATATGATATTTTGATAAAAAAACAATATCCCTTATAATGGAAAGCAATAAGGATGAAATTTATCTTACTCTCTTTGATCTTCTTAATTAGATATAATACAGCTAAAATGTTTAGACGGTTCCTAAATAGGAAATTTTTGAGGGATGGTGTATATTTTGGTAGATCCATGCTTGTCGCTAGCATGACATCTCAAAGAATAATGGATTCAAGAACACTAAAGAGATGTATTTTATCCTTGTCGGACTATAATATATATTATGCAATGCATTCTGGATAAGAGACTAAAGTTCATTATTATAGATAACTTGATTGTCATCCAACTTGTTATCTGGAATATCATGCAGAACAAAGATGTTCCTAATTGCCACCCCTTGTATGCATTCTAGATCCATGTCATGAATTTTGTGAAGGATCTGTGAAGTTACAGGAAGCATGGGATTGAGAAAAATAGGGTTAGTAGGTATTTGACTGGTAGTTGAAAAAACTAAAGCCATAGTGGTGTCATCTTCATCAAAAGAAGCATGCCCATGTTACATAGAGCTATTTGTGTCAGGATTAAACATACAATCTTTTTCATTACCACCTAAACTAACTACATCTTCAATATTTATATCTAGATAAGAAAATAACTACTTGGGATATTTGGGATAGCTTTAGAGAAAATGGATTGAAGAGAATATTTTTTTTGGTAGAAGCTAGGAAGATGTTTTATTCAACCCGTCTTCCTCGTGTAGGGATCAAAGTTTGAGAACTTACAGTATTTATAGGGAAATGAAACATGGTAGGACTCCTACCATTACAAAAAGAAAGGGAAGGGAGTAGACCCACAGGGTCAAATGGAGGGCTCATGTAGATATGACCCTCATTGTAGTTTTTGAGGTGACGCTTTGCCAAAGCATCAAAAAATGACATGCAATGTCTAGGTAAGTTTAGAATCTTGACATCCTCCCAATCTTGAATGAGATTTCTGATATCCTACAGCCATGGATGGTAAGCAGGATAATCCGTTGGATTACCATTCATGGCCTTAGTAGCTTTGCTACTATCTGTGACGATCATCAGTGGTTCATTAGGATTTCCAATATGTGTTTGCAGAGCTAAATGGATGGCCCTAATCTCAGCTTCTGTTATCGAATGAGTGAAGATAGTGTATGCCTCGCCTCTAGTCCATCGGCTGTCTTTGTTGAAGGTGGCCTCTACTACAACTTCCTTGCTTCATTTACTATTGCATCCACAATAGTAGTTTTAGTCGATCTGGATTCAGACTACTGGGTGATGGCATCATCTTCACATCTGGTTGCAGGGGCTACTCTCCTCATTTTCCCAATGTTCACAACTTTACATGTAGTTCCAATTTGGATGAGTTGTTTATTGGTGTCTATACTGGACTGTTCAAAGACTAAAGCGTTCCTGGCTCTCCATATTTTCCAGAATGCAACAACAAACATCATCTTGTCTTTCTCTTTGCCTTCGAGCTACTTGGATAGCCATTCTTGAACAGGTAGTTGTTGAAGGTCTGTCATGTTCGTTTGCATGTTCAAATGCCGCCACACTTCAGAAGCCAAAGGGCAGATCCACAAAGCATGTAATGTGTCTTCATTTTTAGCACCATGACGTGGGCATGTGGAGCAGTCACTAAACTGTCTTTTCTTTCGGCGGGCATTGGTCATAATTTCTTCATGGGTAGATAGCCATATGAAGACTTTGATCTTGTAAGGGGCATGAAGGTGCCAGATAGTGTGCCGGAGTTCATTGATAGGGAACACACAATTGCCATTTATGATATCATAACATGAACTTGTAGTATAGCAATCAGTTTCATTGTGTCTCCTTCTCCACAAATTGCTGCCCCTAGTTGCATCTGAGGGAGATAACATTTGTACCTGTTGAACATAGTTGGAAGGTAGGAAGTTATTGAGGAAGTCATTGTCCCATCCCCCTTGAAGGTTTATCACACTCGCTACTTGCAGGTCTTGTATACCTACATCCATAGGCTTCTTGATAATTTGTGAGAGGCATTCATAGTTGGGAACCCAGTTGTCCGACCAGAATGTAGTAGTATTGCCATTATTAATAACCTTCGAGCGATTTCCTTTTACAAAATCTATACCTGAGGCCAGCGATCTCCAGAGTCGGGTAGCTCGACCCTTTTTGGCCTTGGTGGAATTTTTTTATTTATGTTTGAGACCTGTCTTCCAGAGGGAGTTGTGAGAGCTCAAGTATTTCCAGGAGTTTTTCCATAAAAAATCCTTTTTCCAGTCTGACATGGACTTTATGTCTAGTCCTCCAATTTCAATTTTGGTGCTGGTCGTCTTCCAAGATACAAGAGACATAGGGTGTGGGTTGTGGCCTCCTCCCCAAAAGAATCTATGTATTAACCTGTCTATTTTAGTACATACTAACATAGGTATCTTTGATGTTTGCATGATATAGGTAGGAAGCGAGATGAGCACTGACTTTGCAAGGAAAATGCAACCCGCGAGGGATAGTGTCTTGGTTGTCTAGCCATTTATTCTTGTCTCGATGTTATCCACTAGGCAGGAATATGTATCTTTGTTCACTCTTTTATGCAATAGAGGGACGCCTAGGTATTTGCCAAGGTCAGTCGTTTCCTGGATGCCACTGACCTGACAGATGTTTCTTCTAGTATCTCGATCAATAGAGGCAGCAAAGAAGATTCTAGATTTGTTAATAGATATTTGTTGCCCAGATGCATCTTCAAAAGTTTTGAAGCATCTTTGATAATCATCAATTGCTCCATGGTTGTTACAACCCCAAATTTAAATATGTTTTCATAATTGAAATGTAATAATTTTGTGAAATTGGACTTAACTGAAAAGGTTGCATACTTTGTTTCAAAAGAATGGATTTACTTTGCAAATATCCCTTTTGATGGGAATTTAGTAATCCCTATTGATATATTAATCCATTAATGGATACCAAAGAGAAGAAAAGGAGAAAATCCAAAATAATGGAAAAAGATAAAATATATTGGATAATAAGCAAAGTATTTTTGAGAAATACTTGGAAATATCTAGAAAGTGGCACTAATGGCACCACATGAGTAATATTCATTTACATACAAAAGAAATTTGAAAAGAGGAAAAATGAGATGAAAGATAATGAGAAATCATTAATAAAGAAATGAAAAATAAAAGAAAATGGGATTTATATAATAAAAGGAAATAAAAGATAATTCTAGAAATATGAAGGAAAAACAAAGATAAAAGGAAAATAATACCAAATAAGAGGATAATATGAAACATCATTAATGACTTTTTGATAATATCAAAAAGAGATATTATTTGTTTTAAGAAAGTAGATTTTATGGCCAACGGATTAAAAGCCAAACACAAATATGATAAGAGAAATAAAAGAAAATAGTCAAAACTTCAATAATATGATAGTTGAGTAAGGACCAAGTAATTATATTCCTTCCCTAATAAAATTTTGTTTGCCAACCAAGTTTTTCAAAGATGAGGGGTTAGACGAATCCATGTAAGGGGAAAGAGTAATTATTCTTTTCATTACTTTTGAATTAAGAAAATCTAACTATGAAATACGTGTATAAGGTGGGTTGGAGAGATCACTAGTTAATGATGACTAGATAACTTTCTATCCAAGTATATCGTGGAAGGGTGAAACACACGTTTCCTCCCCATGCCTTCCTCATTGCCTTCTTTCCTTGTAAGGATCTTTACGGTTGGGGTCCTAGGATCTGTATATATATATGAACATAGGTAGTTCTCTCGATCTCCAGGAAAACATGATCGCCGCCTCAACCGTTGTAAACCTCTGTTAAAAATCCGCCTTCCATCGACCTCACCTTTCCCCTCCATGTTGCACAATCGACGAGGGTTCTCAAGCATCCTCTTTCAACTTCTTTGTCTTCAGTGCCGACCTGTGGGGGTGGCCGCGGGTCTGGAGGCCATGGACGGATGTGGTAACCACGAAGTGCCGTAAGCACCTGAAGGCAGAGCCCTGAGTCCGCCACAGAGCTCGGGGGCGAGGGCACCAGGGATCACACCGTGCGGGATGTGCAGCAATCGGTGGAGCAGGGTCAAAGTCACTGGCGGTTGCGGGGGCACTAGTGGCTGCGACGCGATCTAGGTGGAGGCACAAAGCTGCTAGGATGGTTTTCCACCTTTCCCTGGCCGCCGCCGTCGCACTGCACCTGCAGCACGGCTGCAAGGCCGTTCACATGAGCAGACTCAACTAGCTCTAATCGGGGGTCCTATTCTCAAGATCTTGGGTTCCATGGGAGTGGAGAGGAGCTCCGGTGGCAAGGAACCTGTCCCCTGTGGCCTTCGAGGTCCAGGGCAGGTGCAAGAGCCGCGCCCTTGGCGCCAAGGGTCGCTGGATCGCACCATCTGGAGGTAGAGGAAGACCAAAGACGGTTGGACCGTTCTGCCCCTCCGCGGGCTGAAGGACACACTGGTTAAGTGGAGGGCATAATCGTAATTCAATTATAATTCCAAAACAACAACGTTGCATGGAGAATGAGCGACGTGGCGCACTCTGATTGAACGGGAAGGTATTTCCTTTGTTAATTCATAATTAAAGATTCGTAACTCCGATCAAGACAAATTATATATGTATTTTGATTAGAAAAATGAAGGAACCCGTTAAAAATAGTTTAATAGCCTGAATCTGATCATAGTTCGAAAGGTAGTTTAAATTATCATCTTTAATGAATTAAAGATTAAGAAACCCTATTTTAATATGATTAATGAGTTTAGCAGGGTTTAATGGATCATTAGAGTTGATGTTAACCTGTTAAATGTAAAAAGGTACATTATGTTCAAAAAGGAAGAACTTTGCACATGATTATTCTAATTTAGAGTTTATATGCTTAAAATTGGAAAAGTACATAAAGTTATCATCTTTAGTGGTTTAAATAGGGGAAAACCCTTAGATTTGATGGTAAATGGTCTTAATGACATAATTTAAATTGATATTAACCTGTTGTTAATAAAAGTGAAAATATGATTTAAAAAGATGATTTTTTATATAATTGGCATAATTTAGGGTTCCGTGCATGATTATGCATTAATGAGCTTGAAAACCCTAAATTAGGAGAATATGTCTTTTAATTGGTTTAATTGTCCAAATCCATGAATAAATAGGGATGTGATGATCCTAAGTCAATTTGGGTATAAAAGACTATTAAAATGAATAGTTGAGCAATTAAGGTTCATATAAATGGAAAAGAGTATTTCAGGGTTTGTTAACCTAAAAGGGATAAAGTTTGAGAGATTGATCTAAGAAACACTAATGAATATTAATGAGATCTTAATGCGGATTAGAAACCCTAGAAAGAGAATCCAAGTCAATAAAGTAGATTCTTGATAAAGTGTGTAATAAATAGAGTACATATTCTTTACAGGAATTATGTGATGATTGAATTACTTTCTTGGATCTGTTGATTGGTTTGATGATATATACATGAAGTATGTGTTGAATAAACTGCATGACTCATCAAATTAGGTATGTGGTTAATTATGAATAACCGCTTTAGTTTTCCGATGGATTCCCGGATGTTTAATCGCATTGAATGCAACTAAACTGTTTGGATGTTCATATTGCAAACTGTAATGTGGCTATGACTATCACAAAGGATATATGCCTACAAACTTAGATCTTGGTTCCCTCTGTGGCATTATAGATAACCTAGTACATGGCTGCCTATGGGTAGGTCCATCAGGTTAGAGAAAGACCTAGTACATGGCTACCTATTGGGTAGGTCCATCAGGTCTATGGATGACCTAGTACATGGCTACCTATTGGGTAGGTCCATCAGGTCTATGGATAACCTAGTACATGGCTACCTATTAGGTAGGTCCATCAGGTCTATGGATGACGTAGTACATGGCTACCATTGAGGTAGGACCATCAAGTCACATTGAGTTAGATATTGGGCTATCTTCGGGTAGTGTCATGCGACTCTATTACCTAAAGAGAGGTGGTATCCGTGTCCACTGCATGGACAACCCAGAGTTTGAGAATATGTATGGATTGAGTTGTATGGCTTAAAATGTAATATTGATTGTTAAATGATTAATTGAATGATTATATTGTTAACATAGTTGAACATTATCTGTTTCCTCCACATACTAGCTTCGGCTGACTGACGTTTTATTTGTCGGCGTTTTAGGTACAAATCTCAAAAGTACAAATAGTAAAGCGACACATTGTGAATTCAAGAATTAAAGAATAAGGAGGAATTAGTTATAATAGTCAACTGAGGTTAGAAGTTTAGTTTGTTCCAAACTTTTCAAAGGTATGCAAAGAAAAATTTTATAACCAATTTTCAGTATAGTCTGTTAGAATTTAATAATTGTTTTTGGTTAATTGCCGAACCTTCGATCCAGAAGTTATGGGTGCGAATTCGACCTCTCGGTCTCCCTTAATTGGGGGTTATCGGGAGGTGGGGTCGTAACATTTGGTATCAGAGCGTAGGTTCGTCATTTAACCATTAATAATTATTAAATTTTACAAACTCCATAGAACCCAAGGGAGTCATTAGAGGATTATCCGAAAGATGGAGGTGTCTAGAAAAGGATCACGACCGGGGGCTGGCAATATTTTCCTCCGCACCGCTAGTCGGAATACGAGGACTCTCGGATCTGTGTGACTGCCTGGCCAAAGTCTTAGGGTATGAATCAAAATAAGATACCTTTAGGACTTCTCATCTTATTCATCCCTTCTCACCACAAAATTCTGATAAGGACCAAAAGGATTAGGGTTTTCTTTCTTCTTCTCCTCGCCCTCTGGAGGTATGAGTAAGGTAAATAAGGTTTAAGGAATCCTCCACCAAATTAATGAAAGGCATGTAAATAAGATGTCATGGACATAAGCTTAATAGATTAAGCACAAACTAAAGAATAGATACATGCCTAGGTCGTATGACATAAGTTGCCATGTCCTCAGAAGAGACCTGAGGCTAGACCTTCTTGTCAAGAGGATAAGTTAGTCTTGGAGATAGAGATCTCCATCGCAAGTAGAGACCTGGCACATCCTATAAGGATGATGCTAACCCTAACCCTAAGTGAAGATTAGAGAGAGATGAGTTGGACCAGGTGTTTGAAAGGACATGCCTTTGGGATGCCATATGATCCATGGGTGACCTAGCACCTTTGGCAACCCAATCCTGGGAAGGGTCGTGCATGTTGTTGTAAAGGATAGCTCCTTAGATGATGATGTTAGTGAAGGACCTTAGAAACCCTATGGGCTTGTGCAAGTAGGGTATAGCTGGAACCTAGGACACGTCATGGTGCTGACAGTAGGATGAAACCCTGGACAAGGAATTATGAGGGAGCATAAAGGGTTATGGATGATCTTGAGCAAACATAAGTTTGAACCTAGGCTTCACCCATGTAGGGCATGCCTTGAGGTTGATCCTTCATGAAGAGAGAACCTCTAATGGTGAGTTTACCTTCCGAGGTAGGAAGAAGAGTTCCTTAGACCTAGAAAGGTTTAGTAGCAGGTTATGAGACCTTATACCTTGTTGGTTGTCCTTAAGGAGGACCCAACTCTAAGTGTTTCTTGAGTTGAAGGATGACAAGGAGTGCATGTCATGCCTTTTTTCATGCTTGGTTTGTAGTTAAGAGACAGAGCATGCTGTGAACCTAGGGTTCCTAGGCCTAAGAGGGGAAGTGGTGTACCTAAGGCTCATGATGAGAAGTTGAGTTCCTATAGAAGCGAGCATGGTACTCCTCATATATAGAGGAAAAGACAAGCCCCTTAAGTTTAAGGTGTGTTTGATGAACCCCTCACAGCTAGGTTGATGATAAAGAAAGGTATGATCTTGATCCAACATTGAGGAAAGAGGACAAGTATGACCTAGCATGGTTCAGTAGGTGATCTACTTGTGCCTTAATAGCCTGGTAGGGTTAAGTAGGATCATGTGGATGTAAACCCTAGACCTAAGAGCTTTTGTGACTTTGTTTTCAAGAGATAGTTTTCCTCCCATCCTGGGAGAGGGACCCCTTTGGTAGGGTGTATATCAGTTTTTCTGGTTCAAGGTAACCTAAAGAGGTCTCATAGGATCTTGAGAAGCTAAGTGAAAAGTACATGGTATGAGAATGAACATGTAGACCCATAGATATCCATCTCTAATTGCATATGAATGTGTTACCATGGAGATAACCGGTATGGGGCTTGACCAAGGTAGGCAGGTTGCCATGATCCCTATGAAAGGATGGGAGCTAGCCCATGAATGCGGAAAGAGAGATGATGAAGACTTGGGTAAGGTTCTAAGTGGACATGTACTATAATAGAGAATCCTAAGTCTATCCTAGGGTCAGGTAGGGATAAGACCGATGAAGGTAGGAGTTGCCTAATTCCCCAGTTGCACATGACCGTGGGGTCGGGAGGTAACAACTATCATTGTCTGAGGGCCATGGGTTAGGAGATTTATCACCTTCATGAACTCATGGGACCCAAAGGGTAGATGAGTAGGGCACTCTCTTGATGCATGAGGGAAGAAGGATGACCCCAAAAGAGTCGGTACCCTATAGACCTAGAGGAGATGACCAAGGATATAAACCTCGGTAGAGTCAAGACTAGTTTGACATCATGATGTCTGTGATGTAGAGACATGTGTGGCATGTTGCAACTTAGATGTAAAGGTGTATTGGCAAGGTGGGATGTACCATCTCTACTCTTGGAACAGGAAGAACTCTGTATTTCTACTGCAGCCAAATGCTTATTTCCTCTTGTTATGGGGGTGAGAGATAGGACATTACGCATGCCATACATCAAGGATAAGGGATGAGGTAGGTTGGAACGTTGCCACGGGAAACGGGAATAGAGAAGATAACCTACCCTGGTAAAGAGAATGATACATGGATGGTTTGCAAACACTAAGAGAAATGAGGTAATCCCCTTATGAGGATGTTTTTATCATGAGCTAAGTGGAACTTACAAGTTATACCAGGTTGAGTTTGATCACCATGATGATGAAATAAGAGAGTGTTCTTAATGAAGATAGACATAGAGTTTGAGGTGAGATGATAAGTGAAATACATGGAAGTGTATGTCTTCAATGTTACCTAATACTTAAGGATGCGAAGTGGTAATGGATGCCCTGGTTGAGATACATCTGACTTGTTGGACTAGAAGCTAGAAGAGGTTGTTTGGCTAACCCTAAGTTTGGAAAGGAGAGGTGTTTGGACAACACTCAGATGTAACAAGATACGTTGCAAAGTTAAGGGTTGTTTGGTTAGCCAGTTTAGTCCTTGATACGATGAAAGGATGGTGGTAGAACCTCAAGTGCACTTCTTTGGAAAAGAAGGTGATGAAAACCCGACTAGAGTGGTTTAGGGTTTCTGAGGAATTGATCTTGAAGAATAATGACATACAAGAGATCATGATCACCATACACCGTGGTACTACCAAGATAAGGAGTGACAGTAGTACTTTAGATGCCTAAGATGAAGTTGCATGGGGTATATGGCCATGCAAGCCAGGAGGTAAAGGACGAACCCCAGTAACCCAGTGTAACGATATAGAGGACAAAAGAATCCCTGAGAGGGAATGGGAGCACAACACTATGGGTGTTGTGATAGGTCTCCCCTAAACCAAGGAAGGTCGAGATGCAATATGGGTTCTGGTAGATCGCCTTACCTAGATGACATAAGAAAGAAAGAGTTCTGTTAAGGGACAGATCTGGTTGAACTATCCATGAGAGAGATGGTCCAACTACACCATGATGTGAGTTCTAAGGATCTTGAGTCTGACCTAGAGGTTCACTTCCATAAAGTGGAAGTAGGTACATGAAGGACTAGATGATAGTACAGTTTATCACCCCTAACTAATGGTCAGTATAATCCAGACTAAAGGGGTCTGATGAGAGCATGTGTGCTCGTTTAGGGTGATATCTAGAGACAGTTCTTGTCCTATGAAAGATGTGACAATGACCACCATAGCCAGTATCGGGTTTTATAAGAAGCTCTGTAAGGGAGGTTGTGTCGGTCACCACTTCAGTAAGGTAATGTTGGTGAAAGGACCACATGATGGTTAGAAAAGGACCACAATGAGTGTAGATGAAGTCGCTTTGATCATGTAATGGCTGGAAGGAGCCTAGAGATGACGAAAGTCATGAGCAGATGCAAAGTAGACTGACATGCAACTCACTGTGGGAGAATATGTGACATGAAAATCCGACCCCTCTAAGTTATAGCTAAGAGAGCTGAGTCCCCGATGCATGGGTTCTTTTGATATGGTTTGGTGGAGAAGGTTAAGATTGACCTTACCCCTCAGGATAAAGTAATGTGTGATGAGTTCCATGTGTCCATTTAGAGCACTATGAGGTACCCGACCATGTGCGGAGCAATGAACCTAGTGAGCCCCAAGGGAGGCTGACATGGCCTGAGTCACCTGTGCAGTTTATAGACGCTGGGATGAAAGGACTCAGAGAAAAGAATATGTGATGATAAAGGTTCTGTGGAAGCGCCATGAGTACGGTAAAGCCACATAGGGGCCAATGATGGACATGGAAAGTCTTATCCTGAATTGATTGTTTGTTTGCTTGATAGAATTTTGAGGACAAAATTCCTATAAGAGGGGAAGGATGTTACAACCCCAAATTTACATATGTTTTCATAATTGAAATGTAATAATTTTGTGAAATTGGACTTTACTGAAAAGGTTGCATACTTTGTTTCAAAAGAATGGATTTACTTTGCAAATATCCCTTTTGATGGGAATTTTGTAATCCTTATTAATATATTAATCCATTAATGGATACCAAAGAGAAGAAAAGGAGAAAAGCCCAAATAATGAAAAAAGATAAAAGATATTGGATAATAAGGAAAGTATTTTTGAGAAATACTGGGAAATATCTAGAAAGTGGCATTAATGGCACCACATGAGTAATATTCGTTTACATATAAAAGAAATTTGAAAAGAGGAAAAAGGAGATGAAAGATAATGAGAAATCATTAATAAAGAAATGAAAAATAAAAGAAAATGGGATTTATATAATAAAAGGAAATAAAAGATAATTCTAGAAATATGAAGGAAAAAGAAAGAGAAAAGGCAAATAATACCAAATAAGAGGATAATATGAAACATCATTAATAACTTTTTGATAATATCAAAAAGAGATATTATTTGTTTTAAGAAAGTAGATTTTGTGGCCAATGGATTAAAAGCCAAACACAAATATGATAAGAGAAATAAAAGAAAACAGTCAAGACTTCAATAATATGATTATTGAGTAAGGACCAAGTAATTATATTCCTTCCTTAATAAAAATTTAGTTTGCCAACCAAGTTTTGCAAAGATGAGGGGTTAGACGAATCCATGTAAGGGGAAATTGTAATTATTCTTTTCATTACTTTTAAATTAAGAAAATCTAACTATGAAATACGTGTATAAGGTGGGTTGGAGAGATCTCTAGTTAATGATGACTAGATAACTTTCTATCCAAGTATATCGTGGAAGGGTGAAACACATGTTTCCTCCCCATGCCTTCCTCATTGCCTTCTTTCCTTGTAAGGATCTTTACGGTTGGGGTCCTAGGATCTGTATATATATATGAACATAGGTAGTTCTCTCGATCTCCAGGAAAACATGATCGCCGCCTCAACAGTTGTAAACCTCTGCTAAAAATCCTCCTTCCATCGACCTCACCTTTCCCCTCCATGCTGCACAATCGGCGAGGGTTATCAAGCACCCTCTTTCAACTTCTTTGTCTTCAGTGCCGACCTGTGGTGGTGGTCGCGGGTCTGGAGGCCATGGACGGCTGTGGTAACCACGAAGTGCCGTAAGAACATGAAGGCAGAGCCCTAAGTCTGCCACAGAGCTCGGGGGAGAGGGAACCAGGGATCACGCCGTGTGGGATGTGCAGCAATCGGTGGAGCAGGGTCAAAGTCACTGGCGGTTGCGGGGGCACTAGCGGCTGCGACGCGATCTAGGTGGAGGCACAAAGCTTCTAGGATGGTTTTCCACCTTTCCCTGGTCGCCGTCGTCGCACTGCACCTGCAGCACAGCTGCAGGGCCGTCCACATGAGCAGACCCGACCATCACTAATCGGGGGTCCTATCCTCAAGATCTTGGGTTCCATGGGAGCACAGAGGAGCTGCAGTGGCAAGGAACCTGTCCCCTGTGGCCGTCGAGGTCCAAGGCAGGTGCAAGAGCCGCACCCTTGGCTCCTAGGGCCACTGGATCGCACCATCTGGAGGTAGAGGAAGACCAAAGACGGTTGGACCATTCTGCCCCTCCGTGGGCTGAAGGATGCACTGGTTAAGTGGAGGGCATAATCGTAATTTGATTCTAATTCCAAAACAGCAACGTTGCATGGAGAATGAGCGACGTGGCACACTCTGATTGGCCGGGAAGGTATTACCTTTGTTAATTCATAATTAAAGATTCGTAACTCCGATCAAGACAAACTATATATGTATTTTGATCAGAAAAATGCAAGGAACCCGTTAAAAATAGTTTTATAGCCTGAATCTGATCATAGTTCGAAAGGTAGTGTAAATTATCATCTTTAATGAATTAAAGATTAAGAAACCCTATTTTGATATGATTAATGAGTTTAATAGGGTTTAATGGATCATTAGAGTTGATGTTAACCTGTTAAACGTAAAAAGGTACATTATGTTAAAAACGGAAGAACTTTGCACATGATTAGTCTAATTTAGAGTCTATATGCTTGAAATTGGAAAAGTACATAAAGTTATCATCTTTAGTGGTTTAAATAAGGGAAACCCCTTAGATTTGATGGTAAATGGTCTTAATGACATAATTCAAGTTGATATTAACCTGTTGTTAATAAAAGTGAAAATAGGATTTAAAAAGATGATTTTTTATATAATTGGCATAATTTAGGGTTCCATGCATGATTATGCATTAATGAGCTTGAAAACCCTAAATTAGGAGAATATGTCTTTTAATTGGTTTAAGTGTCCAAATCCATGAATAAATAGGGATGTGATGATCCTAAGTCAATTTGGGTATAAAAGACTATTAAAATGAATAGTTGAGCAATTAAGGTTCATATAAATGGAAAAGAGTATTTAAGGGTTTGTTAACCTAAAAGGGATAAAGTTTGAGAGATTGATCTAAGAAACCCTAATGAATATTAATGAGATCTTAATGCGGATTAGAAACCCTAGAAAGAGAATCCAAGTCAATAAAGTAGATTCTTGATAAAGTGTGTAATAAATAGAGTACATATTCTTTTCAAGAATTATGTGATGATTGAATTACTTGCTTGGATCTGTTGATTGGTTTGATGATATATACATGAAGTATGTGTTGAATAAACTGCATGACTCATCAAATCAGGTATGTGGTTAATTATGAATAACCGCTTTAGTTTTCCGATGGATTCCCGGATGTTTAATAGCATTGAATGCAACTAAACTGTTTGGATGTTCATATTGCAAACTATAATGTGGCTATGACTATCACAAAGGATATATGCCTACAAACTCAGATCCTGGTTCCCTCTGTGGCATTATAGCTAACCTAGTACATGGCTGCCTATGGGTAGGTCCATCAGGTTAGAGAAAGACCTAGTACATGGCTACCTATTGGGTAGGTCCATCAGGTCTATGGATGACCTAGTACATGGCTACCTATTGGGTAGGTCCATCAGGTCTATGGATAACCTAGTACATGGCTACCTATTAGGTAGGTCCATCAGGTCTATGGATGACGTAGTACATGGCTACCATTGAGGTAGGACCATCAAGTCACATTGACTTAGATATTGGGCTATCTTCGGGTAGTGACATGCGACTCTATTACCTAAAAAGAGGTGGTATCTGTGTCCACTGCAGGGACATCCCAGAGTTCGAGAATATGTATGGATTGAGTTGTATGGATTAAAATGTAATCTTGATTGTTAAATGATTAATTGAATGATTATATTGTTAACATAGTTGAACATTATCTGTTTCCTCCACATACCAGCTTCGGCTGATCGACGTTTTGTTTGTCGGCATTTTAGGTACAAATCTCAAAAGTACAAATAGTAAAGAGACACATTGTGAATTCAAGAATTAAAGAACAAGGAGGAATTAGTTAGAATAGTTCAGCTGAGGTTAGAAGTTTAGTTTGTTCCAAACTTTTCAAAGGTATGCAAAGAAAAATTTTATTACCAATTTTCAGTATAGTCTGTTAGAATTTAATAATTGTTTTTGGTTAATTGTCGAACCTTCGATCCGGAAGTTATGGGTGTGACTTCGACCTCTCGGTCTCCCTTAATTGGGGGTTATCGGGAGGTGGGGTTGTAACAATGGTTGCTTGTGCAAAAATCACTATGTCATCTGTGAAGCAGATGTGAGAGATTACAAGGCCTTATTTGGAGAGCTTCACTGGTCGCCATTGTTTTCATTCAACACTTTGATGGATGAGATGAGTTAGACGCTCCATGCACATGAAAAAAAGATAGGGAGATAGGGGATTGCCTTGTCACAGGCCCCTGGAAGTCTTGAAGGGAGGGAGTGCCTCGCCATTGAAGATTATACTTGTTTGCCCAGCTAATAGGGAGTTCAAAATATACCTCTTGATATTGTCAGGCCAGGAAATTTTACTTAGTGTATTTTCAATGAAATCTCAAGACATTTGATCATATGCTTTAGATAGATCAACCTTTATGACCATGTAAGGTGAACTAGAGCGCTTTCTGAGGTTATGAATCACCTCTTAAACAAGAATGATGTTATCAGAAATGCATCTACCTGGAATGAAGCTAGTCTGCTCTGATGAGATCCAATGTGGGATGTACCTCTTGAGTCGTTCCACAATAACTTTGGATGCCAATTTAAGATAGACATTGTTAAGTGAAATGGGTCACAGATGGTTGCAGCTTGTTGGGCACTTTATCTTCAGAATGAGAACAATGATTGCATCTCCAAGTGCTTTAGATATTATGGAACCATTAAGAATGTTTATGATGGTGAGTAGAATGGAGTTTCTTACGAGTTTCCAATTTGATTTTATGAAGTGCATGTTAGTGCCATCATGACCTGCAACTTTAAAAGGGTTAGCGTCTTTTACAATTTTCCATACCTCATACTCTGTAACAGTGGCACCCAGCGTATGAAGTTGATGTGCCTTCAGTTTTTTGAAAATTCTTGGTAGTCATCCATAGTAGAGGTAATAGATGTCAAGGTGGTTGTGAAGAGGCTTCTGAAATTGTTGGATACTAACGTATTTAGTTCACTAGAGTCTGTAATCCATCTTCTGCTATCATCTTTGAGGGTGCAGATCCTGTTGGATCTACGCCTATTGTTGACATATGCAT
This sequence comes from Alisma plantago-aquatica, assembly GCA_963693085.1. Taxonomy (NCBI): domain Eukaryota; kingdom Viridiplantae; phylum Streptophyta; class Magnoliopsida; order Alismatales; family Alismataceae; genus Alisma; species Alisma plantago-aquatica. Next base: position 631,523,538 of record OY856415.1, read on the forward strand.
GATAAAACTTTGAGTTGTTATCTCCCTCTGTGAGCTAGTTTATGTGGCTTCGTTGGTTCTAGTCCTCTTCTTCCTTAAAGAAAATGGATTCGAATTTTAGTTCCAACTGTTGACATTTATGTTCTTGTTCTTCATCATAGGAAGATTCTAGTTGCTGTTGGATTCTAGTAATGTGAGATAGGACTTTTTTCCTAGTCTTCCATTGATTGCATTAGGTAAGCTTGTCCCATTCGGTAATAACACCCACCCACAACTTTTCCTAGAACAGAATGGAAGGGTGCTGATCCATCCCAAGCTCTACGGATCATGTTCTGAAAGTTCGATTGGTGCTTCCTGGATGCTTTAGTCTTAAACCTCTTGTCTGTCTTGTGAGTAGTCAACTTTAGAATACCAATTGGGTTATGATCAGATCCAATTCTAGGAAGGTTTTCACAGATAAACGTGGGGTACTGCTGAATCCATTTGTCATTAGCGAGAGCTCTATTTAGGCGATCATGTAGTAGCCCTTTTTTTGTAAGTGAGTGCATATACTATAGTGCCTATATCTACCAAGCTTGCTTGGATGATGACGTTATTGAACTTGTTGGCCTCAGATAAATTGAACCTACTACTCCCCATTTTCTTAGACAGATTTAACATGCAATTGAAATCCCCTAATGTAATCCATAGAAGGTTGACAGATAGACCAATTGAATAGGTCTTCTATTTGGGCTAGGTGAAGCATAGATAAAAGTGATGAAACAACTATCATTGACCCAACAATGTATATAGTACTTATGGCTTTGAATTATCTGAATGTTACATTCAGTTTCGTTACAAAGAACCCAGATCTCCCCTAAGAATCCAGAGGCTTCAACTCTTTGAGAACTAGAAAAACCAAGTTCTTTGATCACTTACAGTGCGTTGTCACCAGAAATACAAGATTATAGAATGTAAGAAATTTTGACTTGATGTTTGAGGATGAGATGGTTGAATAAGTGCCTAGGTTTCTTTTTGCTGGAACCTCTTATATTCCATGTAATTGTGTTTAACATTCAGATCAAGATGAGAGAGTTTATCTGCCTGGAGAGGCCGTATTCCCCTCACCGCCATCCATAATCCTCTTTGCCTTGCTTCAGGTGCTATGTTGATGGGGCTTCGCTGGACTCGTTGAGTCCATGCCTGCTTCCTTTTCCTTTGCTTTCCTACCCGGAAGTGCTTGATTTTTACTAGGATCTCTAGGTGTTGCAGTGTCATCAGGGATTTTTATAGAGACTGATTTGCCTTCAACCTCCATGGCTTGGTTCTTGTTACTGTATGTTTGTTCATCATTGTTCCTACCTCTTACCACCTCATTGCCTACCGACGTAACAACAATGTGAGAAGGTTTTGTTGTTTCAGTTATGTTCCTTGTCGATGACTCATGGTTTTCAATCACGGGTGTATATTGCTTCTTGGTCGATACATCAACATCCTCATCTCAGCATTGTTTCTTCTGCCAAACTTTTGGTCCAAAATTTTCTTCAGTGGCTCGCATCAGACTATTTATGTTTCCTTCAACAACAATTGTATCCTCCTCTTGTTCCTCGTCAAGGACCTGATACTTGTGGTTTAAAGTCCTACTTTTTCCTGGTGGTTTCTTAGTTGTTTATTTGTTGCGCTGGGGCCGGTGTGATAGTACATTTATGCTGTAGTAAACTTGCCACTTCTCCTCATCTTCCATCCATTGAACACCTGCTTCATCTTCTTTGTTTTCAGTATTAGTTTTAATCTGTGTTCCTTCTGGTCCGTTGCACTCCTCTGTAACACGGCCCAGTGTACCACACTTGAGGCACATGTTAGGTAGTGATTCATATTCTACTTTGTATTCCCGTCCATTGATTATGATTTCTGATTGGATGGGATTAGATGTAGAGATCTCTACTTCTAGCCAAGAAAAATGACTTCTGGTCTGTTTGGTAGAGTGGTCATCTGCCCTAACCAGGCGGCCAACAGCTTGCCCAATCGTGTAGAACATTTCCTTGTTGTAGTAATGAATGGGGAGTCCTATGATTCTGATCCAGGTGACGATGTGCATCGGGAGCCCCTTGGAGGGTTCAAAGTATCCATCCCATGGCCACACCATGAGACAACTTCCAAATATAGACCATGGCCCTCTGGTCAGTGCAACTTCTTGATCCCCCTTACTGTATAATTGAACTACAGAGTATTGTTCAGCAAGTTCATAGAGCTCAAATCGGCCCTTCGGTTGCCATAGCAGTTTGAGGCGCTCTCCCATCGTGAGGAAACCAATATGCCTCTCAATCAGTTTATGATTACGACATACTTGAAGGGTTTACTCATTATCTCCTCCATTTCTGGTGCCACATAGATCTCAGGAAATCCTTTTTCATTGATCAATTCAATGTCATCTGGATTGATGATCTCCTCCGGTTCATCATTAATAAACTAGGGATCTGCTTCGCCCCCCCCAATGATGGCTTGCTTGAATGTCTTTGTCCTCAGTGTAGGGCTATCATCCGTCGGGAAAGGGTTGCCATCATCCATAGTGTAATCAAAATCATTGTAGAGAGTTTGATTGGTCTCCATATTGGATGCTTGGGTTGGTGTGTCTCAGGTCGTGATTCCACGCATGCCTTTATAGGTTAGATTAATCCCTACTTTACGTAGGTTTGAGTGATCCACAGATCTTGCGGGTGTTTTAATAGAGCTGGATGCCCGAGACTTTCCGCTCATTCCACCTCTGTCATCCTCTAGGGTTTTTTTGGAAATTACCTCGTGCGCCGCCGCCTGCCCCCTCACGCCCCTCGCTAGCCATTTTGTATGGATTGAAGAGAATATTGGGACATCGTACCCTTTCAAAAATTGACTTTAAGTAAGCCCTTGGTTGATCTTTAGAAAGATAGTCTTTGACTTCTAACTTAGATTGTTGTACATCATTCAAAAATTTGTAACAATATTTTGCAAAGAGATTGATGTGCATATTACCCATATCAGTAGTATTGTTCCTAGTGGATACATTCATATTTTGTTCTAGAGGTGGGTAGCAAAAGATAGAAATCATTAGGTCTTATCATGAATAACATTGATTTTATTATCAACATTTTTACTTATATTAGTCATGAATTTGACTAGTACAAAGGAGTACAAATGAAGTCTTGAGGATTCAATTGAGACATCTTTGTTAAAATGTTGTCTCTTATCCAACCTATCACTTGATATATCATGTTCATAAGAAGTCCCAAGTGACAAGGAAGATAAATGAGTGTATCCAATGTGCTTGTGCTGGATAATTTCTCACGCTTGTGCTATTGCTTCAGGGCATGCTTGTCCTCCACCTCCCGTTAGTTTGCCTCTTTGTCTTTCCAAAGGACATGCATTTCATTTTGTAAGTCCATCATTTCTATCATCTATTGAGGTAGGGTTTCTAAGGCTTCTACATGGCGAGGATGATGTCATAGCTCATAGACTGTGTCATTGAACTTGATAATATGTGCATGGATACCTCTCATATCAATGGTAAAGGTCAAAATATCATTAGTGTCTTTAGTTGTTAACTCGCAAAACCACTCAGACTCTTGGCACGACAAATGGTTTTGAGTGTATCAGCATAATATCCTTCATATTATGGATAATAAGATGAACATGGAAAGGATGGTTCCTCAAGAGGAATAGATGATGCTCCTATAGGTATTGCATGATGTTGTTGTCGTTGTGATGGAATGAGAAGAACATCACGCTTGTCATTGGTAGGTAATGGCAAAAAACTATGAGGAAGTTGGTCTGGCACTATCTTAGCTGCAATAGAGATGGTTGTACTTGATGGAGGAGGAATCTTCTTCAGGTTGTGACTCTTGTGTGGCTCCTCTGCACAAGTTTCTTAAGCGGGCTCATCTTGGTATTGTGTTGATAACAAAGTCAGTTGTTGAATCTTGAGGTTATGTCCCTCAAGTTCATTGTGTTTGATTTCTTCATATATCTCAAGAATGATAGGAAGAGACATTTTGGACAGTTTGGGGACAAAGTGACTCCTTGAAGATGATGAGAGCTACCCTTGCCATATGTTGTATAAGACTCTCTAGGTCGATTTCCCAATTGATGTAATTCAACTTTGTTGTAGAAAAGTTTATGTTTGTCATAGTTTCTTTGTTTTGATAGGGTATGCGAATTTCAGTATTCATGAACCAATAATATATCATTTTGCCTGTGTCCACTAGGTTACAGGGGTAGACTAGGAATTTTATGTCGACGATTTGGTGTCCTTTCTATTTAGAATTTTTTTTATAAGATTTGATGGTTGCCTAAATGCTTGACAAATAATATTGATGAGGCCTCTTTTGCTAAAATCATTTTCAGCCATGGAATGGGTACCCATCAATCTATCAACATCCTATAGATATTAATTGGCTCTCTTTTCATGGTTAACCAAAGAACATGGAGATATTTATAGGATATGCTCGTGGTTTCAGGTTTTTCTAACAAAACATTGATAATCATGTTGATAATATGCCATAGTCTGGAATGAACATTTGTTACTTCAACAATACTAGACCTATATCTTGTCTTTCCAATGAGATTTTCCCAAACTACGATAACATTAAAATGAGATTATGTCCAATGAGATTTTCCCAAATTGTGCTAATGTTAAAACAAGATTCTTCCTTATCGAGCTTGGCCGAATTTGTATACTTTGCCTCTTCTTCATCAGAATAGAAGATATTTTTTAGCATCTTCTAAGTAAGAATGAGTTCTTGATTGAAAATTTACACCATGATCTTGTGTGTTCTGCCACACTTGCTCCTTTATTTTGGTGAGACTATGATTTCTCATGCGGAGGACATGAACTCTCTTATTTTCTCATTATAGGACCCTAGAGAAGAAACAAAGATCCCATTGATATTTAGTCCATCAATCAGATCATAAACATGTCACTTAATTCCTGCTTGACTGAGTGTATGTTCATCGATGCAATGTGTCACCTAGAAGTTCTTCCCAGCCATTATGGCATATGACACCTTATTCTTCTTGTCTATTGGTTGCAATTTCCCTTGGTGAAGATCATGAATGGGGACCTCATACCCTACTAGAGTCCCATAAGGTTTGGCAGGAATGGTGTCAAATTATTTAAGTCATGTCCTCTTTCTTTGCTCAACTATTGATTGATGAGTTCTCTTAATTCCCCTCTACTTATATATTTTATTACTAATCTATCTCTTGAGTGATTGATTTCACACTGATGCGAGCAAGGTTGATCGGATAGAGGCAAACTATGGAATGATCAGTCATTGCTGAGGCTCAGAAGATATATGTAGGCTATAGAAGTAATAGGTTGAAAGGTGCCATTCGGCTTAAAAGGTCAATACATTGGATCAATTGTGCAGAATAAGAGTGACCAATCTAGTTGTGACTATTGAGATCATGGAGGTACATAGGTGAAAACCTTAGGATCTAGATCAACTCATAAATCGGGCTATCGAACAAGTGCAAGCTCTAGAGTATAACATATGAAACTTGATTGACCTTTGAGGATTCGATCACTTCTTGAACCAAAATAAGAACTAGGGGAAAGGTACCAATCTCTACAACATGGTAAAGAGTTTGATAGGTCTAGAGGTAGATACATCTTCCATGAACCCCTACTTTATAGAGGGTGATCGATCGTCAATTCAACATAAACAACTCAATTGACACTTTTATGGTTAATTCCTTGAATAAAAAGGCTTATACCTTAGGAGACCAGAGAAGGTTATATAGATAGAAATCTATCCAGCTCAACAATCAATCATACAGTGCCAGAAAGAGGTCGATTGGTAGATCTTAGGTGAAGGTCAATATGGTTAAACATAAATATGACATCTCTTAGCGGTAATACTTAAGTAAGTCAACATAAATCATTTCTCTCATAACAGTCTTATAGCGGTAGTGATTTATGGGTGGAGATAATACATAGTGGACACATGTCAATAAAGCTCTATGGCTGTTCTAGTATATTTCAATAGGGTAAAAATAATAGATCTTGATGGGTTCTAGTCAAGCTCGATCATTAAGGTAAATTTGTAAACTGAAATCAAAATCTAAGGGAGCTCAATTGTTTGTTTATCGAGCATTAAGGGTCAAAAACAGGTCAATGATATATTGTTATTTTGGAGGTTGACATGTTCTTTTATCAATCTTAATGAGGATGATGAAGATCTCAATAACTTTCTAAGTGAATCAATCGACTTGTCATCCTTGGAACATGATCTAGCTTTCAATGATTGATAGGATTGCAATGTAAAACTAGATCAGGATAGTGGTCAATCAAAACAATTTAGTCAAACTCAAAAGAAAATGTAGAACACTAAGGAAAATCAAAACATATTCTAAGATAGAAAGCTTAGGTTGCATCCCAAGGATTGCTTGTTTATAGTCATTTATCTTGACTCTTCAGTTCCTTCACTTGACAACATGTGGTTCAGACCACTCCCTATCTGGCTATCCTTGTAAATGACTCAGTCTTGTAGTATCTTTTCAGGTAGTTCCCATTGACAAAAAATGTTCCATACTTTTTACTATGTATATCTATTATCCCTGAAGGATTGATTGTAATTACTGTGAATGGACCAAACCTGTGAGAACATAATTTCTTAGGGATGATATGAATAGGGACTAAATAATAAAACTTCATCTCCTTAACAATATCCTTGCATTGGATATGGGAATTATTCCATATCTTTCTCATCTCTTTATCAAATGGTATTATCTTGAGTGTAGAGGAAAAATTCTTCTAATTCTTGGAGTTGTAGGAACCTCTTTTGATTTGAATGTTTTGGATCCAAATTTAAATTCTTGATGTCCCAAAATGACTTATGCTCCAACTCCAAGGGAATGTGACAAGAATTTTCATAAACTAGTTGGTATGGTTTCATCCCAATAGGTTTCTTATACATAAATTCATTTTCCCAAAGAGAATCATCAAGCTTTGTAGACTAATTGTTCCTGGACTTCTTAAAAAAAATTAATAAGATCGGTTTGAATTGGCAATTTGAAACTTTCTCCTCGTCAACTATTTGCAGATGATATGGGGTGGAACTTGTTATAACATGGTTTTTCACATGTATTTAAATGTTTGAAATGAAAATATTTCTATAATAAGGATATATAAGAAACTTGATGTGCCATGTTTTAAAAGTTTGGACTTGATTTGGAAATTTCCCTTTGACTTGATTTTCATGGTTTTTACTATTTTCAATAATCCAATAATGGACACATGAAAAGAAAAATAGAAAAAACTAAAATAAATAAATTGCTAATGTTAACAAGTGAGTAATATGGGATTATGTTGAATTCTCTATAAAAAGTGGTATTGAAGACCACTAATCGATTGGTTTGGTTTCCACATGTTTTTTTTAAAAGAAAAGTAATAAAAAAATGAAATATGGAAAAGTAGGAAAGAGAAAAGAATTGTTTTGATGCTTTAAATAATAAGATAAAGAGGTAGGCTAGGAGATTAAGAAAATTATCTTTAAATTGAGCATTTTGGTCTCCAATCTCGCCCCCACTTAGATAAAGTTATTAAAGACCTACATTTAAAATTTGGTATTAAAAAGATAAAAGGAGAGAGAGATATGGATTTCTCTAGAAATCCTAAAGTGAATGAATAAATAGGAATATACATTAAATGTTACACATATTCCTATTTGAAAAAGATTACCCACAGACATTTATATTATCTTGTGCATCACTCGACTTGGATCAGGTCCGATGATCAAAATATCATCTTCTAGCTACGATGAACAATGAAAGTCAGAGCAGTAAAGGCATGTTTCCCTGATCATTTTTATCACAAATTAGTGCCTATGAGAGATTATAATTCTTTCCAATAGATTTGTGAGATCAATGCGAAACTACCTACCCTAGGCTTTTCCTAACTTGGATAACTCTAGAAGATTTTCCCAAATCGCCAATGGAATAAGAACTAACCCTCGACCCCAAGGCTATATAAGGGCATGTGCATCCAATGTGAAATCATCAATGCGATCGTAAGGCTCTACACGATCCTAGACTCGTTTCTCCACCTTCAACTTGTCTGTTAGCCCTGCCTCCCATCAGCCAAAGACACATCTCTATGTAGCCAAGGATATTCTTACTACTCACCTCACCAAAGCCATCTCCAAGACAATGAGGGCATCATCAACTTCGGTGCGTTGAGATGAAGAAGGCATATTTGCATGTAAGGTGAGATCCTCAGAGTTGACACCTCTGGTGACTCACCAGAGTCTTCTAATGAATACATGAGAGGAAGAAGAAGACATGGGGAAGATGAATCTGCCCCTGACTTCTTTTCACACAGGTAAGGACACTTCTACCTTTTTCCCTCTTTTCTCACCTGAATAAGTGAAGTTCATGTAAGCGCGGAGCGTGAGCCTATTGGCTCAGCCCAACCAAGTTGGCAAGGCTGGGGCCTGGGCTCATCGCCTAAGCGGTGATCTCTAATTGGCTAGAATCAATTAATTTTGTTAAAATCGTAGAAATTCATAGGAAGGTCCATTGATAATAATTTATGTATGAGAATTGATCACAAAAATTCAAAGAATGCAATAAAAATAGTTCCAAGACTTAATTTTGTCTCGAATTCTAAAAGTGCCTAAATATTCTATCTTTACTATGTTAAATGTATAAAAAGTCCTAATTTCTTGTCTTTAATGATCATACCATGTTTAAATGACTTAATTGGATAGCGTTTAGTCTTCTTGGATAAAAAGGTCTTTTTTGGCCAAATTTGTGAATAACAATGCATGTAATGGTAAAATTAGGGTTTCTAAACCATAATGGCATTAAAATGATAATTAGGATTTGTCTTAATGAAACTATAAGTTGACTCCAAAACCCTAACTTGAAACCCAAGTTGGTCTTAATATCAGTTAATGAATAAAATAGTAATATTCGGGTGTTATATATTAATTTCTAGGTGCTTGCTTGGTAAACCCCAAACTGCACTTATTACTTGTACTTTGAGTTACATCTGAGAAATGTATGTGCTCAACTTAAATGACTTCTGAGGTTTTCTGAGGTTTTTTGAATTGATTGCAATTAAATTTTTTATTGTTTGTTTAATTATTACAATCTATAAAGTCACTATGGGTATTACATTATATAAGTATAATGTGCTCAACTATATTTGGTGGATTTACGTGATACATGTTGGATGTAAGAAATGTCACTAAGACGAGAGATAATTAGGGCTGGAAAAGAAGATCACCTCGGGCCAAGGAAGGAAGGCCTATGTATGAATAAAGTCATCATGGAAATTATTGGTGATCGGGCCAAGAGAGGAATGCCTATGTATGTTGTGTCCATTGTAGGGACTAAATCCTAGAGAGAGGGTACCCCACATGAGTAGTCTAGAGAGGGATTGTACCACAAAGATTAAGATGAGAAGTAAAATGCATGTTAAATTTTGTAACCATAATTGGTGCTATGGTTGATTATATTTCTATATCTATATGTGAATATTTTTTCCCCACATACCAGTATAACTTGTTATATTAATCGTTGTTTTGTTTCACGAGGTTTTAGGTTAAACTGATATTAATCTGCAAAATAGACTTCCAAAGAAGATGACATCAAAAGATAATATGTTTAAAGCTACCCGGAGGATTTAGACTGATAGATTTTATTTCAAGCTGCAAACTTTAGTTTCCTATCATGTAACTCCTTAATAGAGAGTTTATCTATCATTATGTTAACTAACTCTTTTCCATTTAGTGATATTTAATGATTATCTTGGTTACTTGCTAAACTATCAATCTTTTATTATGGTAATGTCTCTTTCCCTCTCGGTCCACCTTAATTGGGGATAACATGTGGAGGGGGTCATTACATAAGTCTTTATTCATACCCAATATTTTTTTCTGCAATGCTTCAAATTAGTTTTCAATGAAGTGAGAACCTCCATCACTAATCAAAGTTCTAGGAACTCCAAGTCTCATAAAAATGAACATGTTGAAAATGTTGATGATAGTCTTCGAGTCATAGGTCAGTGAAGCCAAAGCTTTGACCCATTTTGATACATAGTCCATATCAACCAGAATGTGTTGGTTTCCAAATAATTATGGGGAAGGAAAAATTAAATCAATTTGCCAAACATCAAAAATCTCGACCTTAATCCATTTTTGAAGAGGTGTTTCATTTCTTTTACTTATTTTTCCTATATTATTGCATGCATTTCATGCCTTCACATATACTTGTGAGTCTTTGAAGATGGATAATCAATAAAATGTCGAATGTAGGACCTTCATTGTAGTCTTTTCATATCCTAAATACCCTCCAAAGGGAGATCATTGTCAGTCAAGAGTAGTGTAAGTCTTATCCTCTGGGATACATCTTTGAAAAAAATTGTCCACACATCTTAAATAGTATGTCTCATCATCTGGAATATGTCATTGTTATTAATTGTCTGCACATCTTCTGAAGAGGAGCAGGTCATCCCCGTATTAGTTTTTGAGGTCAGCAAATAATTTCTTTTTTTATTAGTAGTGAGAACAAACATGCATGTGCATGTGTTCAATAAAACATGTCAAATTTATAATAGATATATTTAGTAATCAATAAAGTAATAAGTGCATTTTATATTATTCAAATCACTTATTAATTTTTTGTAATTTTTCTATTCCAATTATAAATAATTATAGAACAAATTTAAAATGCCCCAATATAGGAAATATTTTTTACATGATCATATTTTTCCTTGTGAATATGTTGTACAGTTAGTGTGAAATGAAGTCTTTTTGATTATCAAAGATATGAAAAATTAGAAATTGTTGAAGAATTAACAAATGAAAGTAGTTTGCAACCATTAATTAATGATATATATAAATACAAATAGAGCTTGGAGGAGTCTATGGATAAAGATATTTCTTATAATCATTATAACATTTTTCATTATTGTTATGTATACATTTTTCCATTTCAATAGATAAATAAAATATGATTTGTATGAGATATACAATGCTAATCATTTAATAAGAGAATACATGTAAACAAAGAATATCTTTTCAAATTAGATATTGAATTACCCCTAAATGTCTTTGTGTGATTATTCTTCATGTGGTGTATTTAATAGGCATGAACTGAGTATGTGAGAATACAAAATGGTATTGACGACAAGCAATAGAGGAAATTTTTTTCCTACTAGTTATATACAAAATGGTATTTTGTATTTCTATATTTATGATAATAACAATATACTAGTTATAATTCTTGTTTGTGTACTCTCCCACATTTGTTCCTCAGAACAACATCAAAGGAGGTTGTTGATGCTCGCTTAAAATTCCTTTCAATATTAGAAGTGTATACGCTCTCTTAGAATTCCTTTCAATATTGGAAGACAGAAGTATAGTTAGCCAAGAAAGAATTTTGAGTGTTTGATGGGAACATAAGGGTGGGGAAATTCTGTAGGAGGTAGAAACGACTGAAGCCATGATGTTGAGTTGTAAGAAATCAACATCTGCTAAAAATTAGGTAGCCATATTGGGAGTACGAAAATGTTTCTAGGTTTTTATTTGTGGAAATGGAACGATTTTTGTAGGAAGAGGAAGATATCTTATTTCTGGAAATCGAAGTTTTGTTAGTGGGCCTGTGTGGAGGCTAGTAGTTTAAGATATAAGTAACTGTGTTGAGAGGGGGAGAGTGCATCTCAGATGTAAAATGGACACATTGTTTTAGTGGAATAGGAAGAGGAAGAGTGTTCTTGGTTTTTGCGTGGGGTAACTGATACGAAAAGGAAAATTCTAGGCATAGGCATTGTCACACCCGCTGGCATACTTGGAGTATGGGAAAAAGAGAGTTTTAATGCATCTCCACTTGCAGCCTTTTTTATGTTATTGCCATGAAAAAGTCATTTAATGGCATCAAACTGATGTTAATTTTTATCTACTCTCCAATTAATTGCACATTTGATATCTCACCCACTACAGATTAAAAGAAGTACTTAGATTTAATATTTTTTTGTTCCAATTCCTTCTTTTTTTTTGCAAATCACTCTATTTCCTCCCGATTCCTCAGTCTAGATTCTATCTCAAAAGTGCACATACTGTACTTGTAAAATTTGTTATTAGTATTGTACATCATACACTGTACGTCTTGTATTATAATATTTTGTAAAGAATAAAATGTACGTAATATGTGTAAAATTGTTGTTAGTACTGTACATCTTGTATTGTACGTCTCGTATTGTAATATTGTATTGTACTTTTTGTACTGCAAAATGTAATTGTTAGTATTGTGTTTCCAATACACTTTATCTGTTAGTACTGTACTTCTTGTACATAATTTTATGAAATACTACTTTTTGAATATATGAAAATTTGATTGTTAGCACCGTACTTCATGTACAATGTGGTCCGTAGTACAATACTTTTTGTATGACATAGAAATCAATCACAAGACAATGCACTCTGGTAGGATTGGTGAAAACTGGGAAGTAGACGTACTGTACTTGGACGGAATGGAGGTGGTGAGAAGAGTGGCTAGAGAGAAAAAAAGAATTTTTGAAATTGGGGCTGGAGAGAGAACTTTGAGACTCTTTAGCTTCTGCATGGACTTAATTGGTGTCGAATTAATTTGATGAGAGAAAATGACTGGGACGACCCATTTGCAGACTGTGTGGAATTAATTTGCATGAGAAAAATGGTTGAAACCACCCTTTTGTAAATGTGTGAAATTAATTTGCATGAAAAAAGGGCTGGGACCAGTCTTTTATAGACTCCCGAGAATCAGATATGTGGGCGGGTGTATTACTGACTGTGGGTAGCGTTACTCCTTTTTTTAGAGAGGTGGCATAGAGAGAGAAAGAGATCTAGACATTTAATGGCCTTTCTTCATTGTTCTTGGGTAGACGAGGTTAGTTGTTTTATAGGGTGGTGGGATCATGGGAAAGAATAAGTATTAATGAAAATAACAAAATTCCAGAAATTGTGAGAAGATAGTGAGTTAAGGAGGCTCTATAATTTGATGGTCCCCTATGAACACGGAGTGAGTTACACCCCCTACAAGATCAAACCCATGTGTCATGATCATTTAATCGAACCTAACAGATTTAATTGCATTAACACATGTCAAAAGATAACAAAAGGTGTAGCGTACTCCGTGTTCATATTGGGAGTATTAATTTTGAATTCAGTTAAGGAGAGTGTTCTACTTTGAAATTGTGCATTCTAATTGGCTAGTGGCATGTTTAGTAATTAGATCAAAAAAACTCCCTATTTTTATAGTAATGTAGATATATCATATCTTACGGGAGTTGGTGACATGCCGATAGTAGTAAAAATCAGTGAAACATGGTATCACAATGTCTACTGACTTAAATACTAGAAATGACTCATCTCAGTATGAGTCATTAATGTGCATTGAATTGTGACCTTCTATTCAAATTATTGATAGATGATGCAATAACATTCTTTGGACTTGTCTTGTCTATAATTTCATGATCAAATTGATAAAGAAGCAATGTCCATCACAAGAGATGGGGCTTAGTGATTTTCTTCTGCATTAAGTATTTCATGACACTATGATCAATGTAGACATTGACCTCTTCCCTAGAAAATACGACCTCAACTTGTCAAAGGCATAGATAATCTCTATTATTGTGTATTTCGCTTGACTTTCATCATGTGTCTTACTTGCATAGTAAATGAAGTAATACCATTTTGTCTTTCTTTTATCAGAGGATTGCTCACACAAAAAAATTGTTGGCATCACATATAATCTCGAAAGGAAAATTTCAATTAGGAGCAAGTATAATGGGCACTGAGTTAGAACATATTTAGAGGTGTATAAGGCTTTCAGAAAGTCTTTGTCGAGAATAAAGGGTGTGTCTTTGGCCAAAAGCTAGAAACTGACATCAAAATTACATAATTTCTTTATTAAAATATTTGTAATACCATGCATGGCCAAGAAAACTTTGTATGAATGTGATTGAGGTGGTTGGTGGCAATTTAAAAATTGCTTTGTCTTGCTTCAATCCACCTCTATTATTACTCTCAAAACCTTGTGTCCTAGCATAATACCTTCGCATATCATGAAGTGACATTTTTTTTCAATTTAAAACTAATTATTTCTCTTCATATGATAATACATATACTATTTGTAGTGTCAATTAAATTAGACCTACAATGTAAGTTTTTTTATTGACACCTGAATGGGTGACACTAAAGTTGAGGACCTAGTGCGTAGGTTTTTAGGATAAGCTAAAACTGACGACATAGACACAATGTTGATTGCTATCAAAACTAAAACTGACAACACTGAGTGATATGAAAAACTATTATATGATGTTTTGGGATTATAGTCATTGATTCATAAAAAAATGATGAAATAGATATATGTGTCATTTGTTGGTTTTAGAAGAACTAACGACATATATCTATGCATTGTCGGTTGATTTTAGAGGAACCAACAACACATATCTATGTGTTGTAGGTCGGTTTTAGAGGAACCGATGACACAAAGTAATATCATGACTTGAAGCATTTAAAAATAGCATTTATAGGCTTGGAAGAATGCTCGTATGATGCAACATGACTGCGTTGACGACAGGGTAGCACAACCATTTTAGGTAGCATGACCATCATGAGAATTGGGTAGCACTATTGAGTTGTGTGGAACGATCGCTATAAATGATAAGGATACTTGAGATGTCAGTTTTCTTTCACAAAACTGACAACACAAATCCATAAAGTCAATTCTTTTATAATAATTGATGTTGTAGGTGTTTTTTTTACAGTAGGTATACATATCTACTGTCTGTCTGTTCCATAGGATGCACTGCATGTAGTCCATTTGAATTATAGGTACCATCCTATATTCTACTTAACAACATGCCATCATACTTGTAAAATCGCCAATGACAAACACATACTAATAGTCCACACCCACATAATTCATCCACACAAATGCATTTTCAATCTCATCTACACTTAATTACATTCTCATGCACATACACAATATAAAAAATACACATGCAATTTCATTCATAAATTCCATTCTCATCACATATACAAATACAATTATCATTGTATTAATTCCTTCACATTCATTCAGACATAAGCATATATACAAACATCATTAATATATGCACCAACAATTGACTTGCATTAAATTTAAAGTTGTAAAAAGCAATAACCATCACATTTGTATAGAAATAATGACATCAAAGTATAGAAAACTTATATTTAGTCCCAATCAGATGTAAAATAGACTTCCTTAATGAAGGAATTTACCCACACTTCTCATATCTCATCCAACTCTTAATTTGTATTGGGTTTTTTCGTGTCAAATAGTTGTAAAGAGAATGACATAATTTTAGATTTGATTTTTTTATAGTATCCAATGAGACTATTTACTTATGATGATTTATATTATATGGTTTACCTTTTCTATAAAATAGATGTCTAGTGCCACATGTCTGACAAACATATCCATATATCACATCATGTAGTATTTGCATGCCCAATCATTATTTTGTATTGGACACTACAAATTTATAGTTATTTAAAATGCTAATATGTAAAAGTAAGCATAGTTGGCATATATGTGGTGCAGTCGGAAAGCTACTTAAATATTTCTCTATGTTAATAATTTTATTTTTTATCTATCTTTCTTGCAGCCTTTTTGAATTATTTTATACCCATATAATTTATAATAATAGATTTAATTGAATTTGAAAATAGTAATATAATGATACATACATTAATATTTATTGAAAAATAATTTTTTTACTGACACTACAAATACGATATTCATTGTGTGTCTCCCATTTCCTATTTTACTATCCGAATGATCTAGGTAATACACAGATAGCGTCTTGGGAACAATTACCAACAACTAAGAATGCTTATTACTGTGTGAAAAGAAGGTAAATCAAAGAAAACTCAAATTCACATTGAAATATAATTCATAAATTCAAATTATAAGTAAAATGCATAAAATGTACCCAACATTTTTTTTGTTCTCCATCTCATTCCAATTACTTTAGAAGAAACTCTTTTTTTTATCCAAGCATATATATTAGTTATTATTCATCCCGCTCTCTACTACGTGCCAAATAGAAGAAGGTTTAATGTAAATGTCTCTAGACAACCAACTAGGTTTATCCCGCTAGAGACTGAAGGAGATGAAAGAAAATACATGCAGTGTTTTGATATACTGTCTGCCACCATGTTCTGCTTGTACTGAATAAAGGAGAGCTGGGAATCGAGTAGCGAAGAGAGAGTGTGGCAGAACTCTCTTCTCAGGGGCTCGATCTTATTGGTGATGATGCTTCTATCCCTCAGGATGTCAATCGCCTAAGGAGGAGTCGGTAAAGAAGACTGAGGATGACCACTTTTTTTCAATACAAAGTTTACTGCAAGGATGATGCCTTTTATCTCTGACTTCAAGGGAAGAGGTGGCAAGTCCTGAGAAGATACTGCCTAGAATGCATTTCCCTGACATATCTGTGGTATGGATACCAATGCCCATTTTTAGTGAGGGGTACTGGAATGTGGCATCGACAAAGATCAATTGTTGGCATCCAGGTGGTGGATGAGTGCCAACTTTCCTTAGGCGAGAAGGAGGGCTATTTGGACCCTTGTAGGCATGTGCAATAGCCTTATCTCTCTCTCTCTCTGATGGAAATTTCTATCACTGAGGGAGGTTGTTGTTTTTCGACGTGGACAAACTCATTGCGTGCATGTCATATGGACCAACACTCAATACAATGAAGGACGATCTGTTCAAGAGTATCGCTGCCATATAGAATATGGCCTATCCATTCCATTTCAGACAGGTTGAAGAAGGTATCGGTCTTTTCCAAGAGGTTCCAAGCCTACCGACTAGTCGGACAATCACATTGGCAATGGCTCAGGTTATCTGTTTCAGTTTTGCAGACGGGGCATGTATCATCTTCAATGATGTATAGTCGGGCCTTCTCCACATTGGTGAGGATGGAGCAATAATTGAATAGACATAGAAAAGTTCTATATTTTAGTGGTATTAGAATTTTCCAAATTATCTTCCAATTATCAGAGGGAGAAGGCGAGAGAAGCAACCTCAATCAGGAGTAAGCCATACCAGTAGAGAATTCTCCACTAACTTCAAGTGGCCAGGACGAAGTGTCCAGACCAGTACGTTCCGAGTGAACAATAGTGTTCTGAATGAACTACCAGGATGATGGTGGAAGATAGTCGGCATGTTTGGAACCTACTGGAAAGGACTGATACCTTCTTTAACCTTTTTGAAATGGAATGGATAGATCATATTCTATATGGCAAGGATACTCCTGAACATATCGTCCTTCGTTGTATTGGGTGCTGGTCCATATGGCATGCACACAAATGGGTTAGTCCACCCCAGAAAGCAAAAACCTCCCTCAGTGACAACAATGTTCATCAGAGAGAGAGCTAAGGCTACAACACACACCCACAAGGGTCCAAATACCCCTCCTACTCGCCCAAGGGAAGTTGCCACTCGTCCCCCACCGAGAACATTATAGAAGAAATCTCACACGTGGTTCTTCGGAAGTGTTAATGAGGTGGTATCAGCGAGCTTTGACATTGGAGTGAAAGAACTTGTTGTTGCCGTTGTCGTATGGGAGTCAATTGATATTGACTCGCTATTGCCAATCGGCTTCCTCATGCAATAGGATCACATTGAGCTATTCCTAAAGTTTTATGGAGAAAAGTTTCTTAGGAATGGAGTACATGTCATTCATCAAGATTGCTTAGAATGATGTCCTTTTACTTATGTTCCTACTGAATACACTTGGCTTCCCATTTGATTGCTAATGACTGGAATGCAGGGAGCGCATCAAGGAAGGGCAGTGATCCGTCCCAGGCGGGGAGGAGGTTAGTCTTGAAAGAAAGGATGAGTCTCCAACTCATCTTAGTTTTGAAACGATTTACATGCTTCTGCGAGTTTCATCGTCCGATTATCGAAATAGGATTATGGTTGCTATAGACACGCGGGAGGACGTTCCACTGACAACCAATCCGGATTAGCAATAACCCGGTCACGCTTTTCATGAAGACAACCTTTTTTAAAGGTGAATTGGTGCCCTGAAGCTTTCATGTCTTTCAAGCTTGAGGAGAGAAGGACATAGTTGAATTTCATACTAGAGCGAAGATCAAAGCCCCACCCACCTTGTTTTTTAGAGATGTCGAGCATTTTATTAAAGTCCCCCACCTGAGCCTAGGCTTCATTAATGTAGGAGGATAGACCTTCAATTCAATGCCAGAGCAAGTCCCTTTTCTGTGGATCAGGGCTCCCGTAAACAAAGGTGACTAGCCATGAGTTATTGATACGATAATGGACATATTGATGATGGCTTTGTAAGATATCAATAGTGCATCTGTAATTGTCACATAGGACCGAAATATCACCGGAAAAGCCCAATGCTTCTAATCTTTGAGAAGGTGTAACCGGGCTTCTTGATGATGTTGTCAGCTTTTACATCACTGCAACGTTGGTTCTAAAATAATCAATATGTGGAGTTTGTACCTCCTTCTGAATTCATTGATAAGATTCAATTTGTCCTTGGAGCCAGCTCCTTGGACATTCCAGGCAAATGATGTTAGTCATTAAAAAGTAGTGGGGAGGGGCCCCGAAGGGATCATAAATTGATGGCAGCAAGAAGGTCAGAGGCCTCAGCTGAAATCTCCATCTGAGTCCCCTGGATCATCATCGTCAAAGGTAAGTGACTTCTTTGTGTTTATGTTGTAATCAACATTGCCTACTGCGCAAGCTTTCCTTCCTGCTTTCGCGACCAGGACTTACAGTTTGATAAACTATCCTCCTATTGCGAAGAATAACACCGCTTCCTCTTTTTCTGTTCCCCAAACTAAAGCCCGATTGAGCCGAGGACGATAGATTGGGGTCGCTAACTTGGAACCGGAAGTGGTCAAGAAGAGCTTAATTGGTCCTACCATCGCAGGTTTCATCATCGACAAGCACTACTGCTGTATTATTATTGACCTGGGCCTTGGCAGCGGGCACATCGTTTGCCACTTGGGGTGGACGACCATGGTCTGGGCAGTATTCACTACATGTTGTTGCACAAGTTTTTTCTTTTGCATACGGATCTTTACCGTTTCCCACTCTCCTTGACCCAAATTTTCAAAGTGGGGGATAGTGCTGCTCGTTGCTTGCTTTGTTGCATTTTCCACCTGAGGGGGCTGAGTGTGTGTCTTCCTCGCACCTGGGTTTTTCTTTTTAGGCATCTTGGCATGAATCTCTGCCGTGTAGGGGACATGGATAGACTGAGCGGCGCTCGGGTAGCTTGGGATAAAGGTGCAGTCACCGACTGCATGGCCGAGGCGACCGCATGTCATACAGACCGTGGGGAGATTCTCATACTCAAGCATGTACCACTCGCCATTAAGCATGTATCCGGGAGAAGGGGTTTTGAGGTGTCCACTTCAATCACAATATGTTCGAACTTACCGCGGTTCCCTTATTGGGTAGTGGTATCGATTTTAATCGTCTTCCCCATCAGGTCTCCAATGCTAGATAGGAGCTGATTCTGAAACAAGTAGATTGGCATGTCGGAAATTCTTGCCCAGACAACTATATTCCGAGTAATTGGATCCAAAGACCTGAACTCCTTTTACCACGATTGAACAAACAAATAGTAGTTGAAGATCATCTATGGACCTCCAGTCATGGCACGAACAAAGTCATCATTGTTGGCCAATTGGATAATATAATATCCTTTGTCAATATTGATTGCTCTATAGGAATATGTTAGTTGCCACAGCACGGAGATTTGATTCAGAAGAACGTTGAAGCTGACATTGGTACCTATGACCTTGATGATCACGACATATTTCCAAGTTGCTGGATTGATCGTAATGGACAGGATGCGCCCGACTGCTCAATTCTGATGTCTACCACCGTCAGCAGAACTGGAGATACTTGCACGAGGGAAGCAGGTGCTTTGGTTGAACACCCGTAGATAGCGTCCTTACACTGCTGAAAAGCAGGGTATTTCAGAGAGGGGTGTAACCACAAGTTTAAGGGTTGTATATGCTTAACAGGTGTCGTCCTTGGTGATAGTTTCCCGCCAGTCCACCATATTTCAGATATTTTTCCCGCGAGTCTACTTAGTCATGGATTGGAAAAATTTGCAAAATATCCCCACTTACAACCAGGCCGGCCCTAGTGAATTGCCGTTCGCACAAAAACTCTCGCGGACAGAACTCACTCTCTTTTCCAATGGCTCTCTCCCTGGCGACGGCGCGGCTCTCTCCCTAGAGACGGTGTGACGGTGTTGGTGATCTCTGGCGTGGCCGACGACTGATTCTTTAGGCGATGGTCTTGTAGCTGAAGCTGGTGGCACGTAGCGGCAGCTAACAAAACCGCGGCGCTGCTGGCGAGCAACAAGGCGGCTGGCGACCAGCAGACCCGCAAGCAGCAGAACGGCAAGAGGAGGTAATCAACATAGGCGAAATTCTTTTAAGGTTAGAGGGTTTACGATTTTTCTTCAAAGAAATTTTACTAGTTGAATGTTTCAAGCAGCATTATTTTTCTCAAAAGTAGATTTTTGTACTTCAGAAAAGTTCATAAAACCCATATAGTAAAATTTGACCTTCAACCAGAAACCATTTGATAACATTTGACAGAGATTCCGGTAATAAGACTTTTTTGATGTTTCTATTACACAACTACATTAGCCTAAGGCTTTGTTGGTTCTCCGTAACTCTCTTAGAAAAACATAGTAAGTCAAATTTCAAACAAAGTTTTATATGACCGGTTATAAGAAAATTAGAAAGTGGACTAACATAGTTTTCCGCGGACTTCCGGAGATATATAAAGACATGGGTTCCAGACTTCCACTGGAAACCAAAGGGAAAAAGAATTCGGTTCTTTTGCCTCGACGATGCCTCTCGCCTGCCCCTTTTCTTCCGGTGATCGACTGCTGATCTTTCTCATGTCTTAACTCCTCTACTTAATCAGTATTTGATATTCACAACAGTCAGGAAACACAAACCAAAGTCTCAAATTGATTGTGAAACACAACTATTCATTCACTCCCGTTTTCTTTCAATTAATCTACAACATATTCAGGAAGCAGAAAATAAAAGAAAACTTCAACGATTAGATCTATTTCAGCAACGCGATACTACTTTTGATTGATCGTGTTGTGTGTTTCTTTATCTATTTTTTGTGAAATTTTGTGCTGCTGTTCTTGTCTTTTGTTCAGCCATCGTGGAGGATATGTATTAAACAACCACATAATTAACTCACTTAAATCTTATGAATCGGTAAGACATAAATCTAACAAGAACTATACAATAATGTAAAACATATTATATACTTATTGTATTGGCATGACCTTTCTGTTGTTCTAAATCTATACCGTAGAAAAGATTTAGAATTTGCATCTGGTGAAAGGCTTGCTTCTATGTTTCATGCTGTCAAATAAAGTTGCTTCAATTTTCACCAGAAATGTCAGACTGCTCGTTAAAAGACATTTGAATTTGTCTATTTCCGTAGAAGGAAGACACTCTGATGGGCAACATTTCCCTTCTATGTGCAATAAAAGATACTGCTTATAATAATTATATTTCTAATCCTAACAAATCAATATAAATATTACTCGTCTCATATCACAACATGATTAAGCTTAATGTGTACGAAGTCAGTAAATCAAATATCCATTATTTTTACATCTTTGTTAATATTACAGATATAAGCTTCGCCCGGGGAATACAATCAAAAACCAAAATCACAACATAGATATTGATGATTCCCCATACCTTCAATGTTTAGGCCATTAATAAGCATCTGCCATTAGTTTTAGTGTAAATTTGTTGTATTTTGGTTAAAGAGAGCCGAGTGGCTCTATAAAAACTACTAATGAGTTAACAGGCTGAAGGAAACTGCAAAAGCCATGTTTTGGAGATTACATGTGATCACCAAAAGAGAAATGTGGAAGACACACCGGTCACCCACATAGGTAAAATACAGATTGCCATAGAAACATAGTGCAGGAGTAAGTATTAATAAACTTTATAAGAACAAGAACTAGACAGTTATGTGATTGTTGGAGTTAGACTTAGGTCTGTGAGTTATAGTCAACGAGGAAAGAACAGAGTGTTCCTTTATTGAGTGTCCTATCAACTAGAGATCGAATTCATTGCATAGAGCTTCATCTATGCAATGATTTGTCTCATAATCCTTCAAGTATGGTTTTCTACAACTCATTAAAAAGGAATAATAATTAATTTACAAGGTAAAAAGATATTCATAAGAATTAAATTATATTACAACTAGAAGCTTATAATCAGGTATACATAAACCAAAAGGTCTTTGTATAATCATATCATTAGGTATACATAATTGATCGCATGTCAGCAATCTTAATATATAATCTATTGAGTGATTTTTTATTTGTCTAATTTTGACATTGTTAAGAGTTTCTTTTTGTTGTTATTGGTAGAATGCTAAATTGAATTTCCATTGTCATTGATCATATAGTGCAAACTTATCCTAATAACATTAAGATGTCTCATAAATATTAAATGAAAAATGCCAATAGAGTAATTCTAGTATACAATTCTCATTAGATTATATTGAGTTATACTTCATCATTTAAAGTAACTTTTATTGTATCTGCTTTTTAGTTTAATTATTACTCAGATTGTTTGTTGTTGTTTTATGTTTGAGTGAAGGAAATAATCAAGATGGCAAACAAGTTTATTGAAGACAAGAGTTGGATGTATTTTTGCAATTCAAAATTTGATAGATTAAACAATATGTACTTCCGTGAGGGTGTAGAAGTTTTCTTAAATTTTGCATTCAAAGGAAACTCTAACATTGAAAGACTATGTCCTTGTAAAATTTGTGAGAATACAATTCATCAACATTTAGATGTTACCTGATATCATATCTTGTGTCATGGATTCCTTGATCAGTATACAAGATGGAAGTATCATGGAGAAAATGACTATAACCTTAGAACACAAAATGTGAACAACAATGAAACTATACATATGCTAGATGACATGATGGATACATATGAGGATGTTGAGAAAATCAGTAATTCAAGTAATGAAGCTCAATAATATCATGATGAGTGTGATATTAGAAAATTTAAAGATCTCATGAATGATGTGTGCACTCCTCTATATCCTGATTGTAATGTCTCCAAGCTTGATGCTATACTTGATTTATTAAAAATGAAATGTGATAATAAATGGAGTAAGAAAGGTGCATGTGTTGTTTTGAATTTTATGCAAAAAATTCTTCCTCCAAATAATACACTTCCTAAAAGCTGTTATGAGTGTAAAAAATTCATGAGCACTTTAGGTTTGAAATGTAGGAAGGTCCATGCTTGTCCTAATGATTGCCTGTTGTATTATGGAGAAAATGAAAACTTAAATGAGTATCCAAAATGTAAAAAGTCTAGATGGAAAAGCTCAGCTGAAAAGAAGAAGGCTATATCGGCTAAGATTCTTCATTATTTCCCTTTGATTCTGAGATTAAAAAGACTTTTTATGTGCACCGTTACATCTTCTCTTATGAAATGGCATAAAAAGATGCCACCAAGTAAAAATGGAGAAATGAGTCATCCTAAAGTTTCTAAAGTATGGAGAGATTTTGATATTAAACACCCTATTTTTAGTATTGAACCTCGTAATGTACGTCTAGGCTTGGCATCTGATGGATTTAACCCCTTCAGTATGGTTAAGGGTAGCAATCATTCCATATGGCCTGTGATATTGATGGTTTACAACTTGCCTCCTTCGTTTATTCTGGATCAATCTTATTTTATGTAAGACTCTATTGATTGATGGACCTAATATGCCAAAAGAGATTGATATTTATCTACGTCCACTAATTGATGAGTTGAAATTATTATGGAATGATGGTGTAAAAGTATATGATTCTTCTGTTGGTGAAAATTTCACCATTCATGCAGCTTTTTTGTGGACAATTAGTGATTTTCCAGCTTATTTGATGTTGTCTGGAAAGAGTAAAAAGGGATATAAAGCATGCCCTACATGTCAGTCTTCTAATGGGTCGATTTACCTTCCGTCTAGTAGAAAAGTTGTATATTTAAGACATCAACGTTTCTTGCCTACTAGTCATCCATGGCATGAAGATGTTAGGAACTTTAATGGTGCTACTGAGTATGATATTGCACATGCACCCATATTTTCTGAAGAGGTTGACAACCTTTTAAATGATTATGATCCCATAAGTTTTGGAAAATGTGGATGGAAAAAGAAAAGTATCTTGTTTGAGCTTTCTTATTGGAAAACATTATTGCTACGACATAACATGGATGTCATGCATATTGAGAAGAATGTTTGTGAAAATATTTTGGATTGGTTGTTAGAAAAAGATGGGAAGACCAAAGACATTAAGACAAGGCTAGATATGGAGGAACTAAAAATCCAACATTCTTTGTGGCTAAGAAAAACAAACAAGACTAAAAATCAATTCTTCCACATGCATTATACAATATGACAGATGATGAAAAACAAACTTTTTTGAAAGTTCTCAAAGATTTGAAACTACCACATGATTTTTCTTCAAATATTTCTAGCAAAGTACATGTTTTAGATAGAAAGGTTGGAGTACTAAAAAGCCATGATTATCATGTTTGATGCAACGACTTCTACTTCTGGCTTCAAGAACTATAGTTGCTAAACCAATTGCAGAGGCAATAAGTGAGTTGTCATCATTTTTTAGAGAATTGTGTAATAAAGTTATAAACGTTAGTAAGATGGAAGAATTAGAGAAGAAAATTTGTATCATTCAGTGCAAGTTAGAAAAGATCTTTCCTCCAGTATTTTTTGATATAATGATGCATTTGCCCATCCATTTAGCGACTGAAGCCAAAGTTGCAGGCTCAATGTATTTTATATAGATGTATCCAATTGAGCGTTATTTATTTAAACTCAAATTTTTTATTAGAAATAAAAATAGGCCAGAGGGTTCGATTGCTGAGGCCTATCTCATGGAGGAAGCCATTGCCTTTTATTCTCGATACATGAATAGTAAGAATGTTCAGTTGGATAGTACAGAAACATATAAGGAGGGACCAATTGGTACTACTATGGAGTGTTTTATTTCTGAAGAGGAACTATTCCAAGCACATCGGTTTGTCTTGTTCAACACTGAGTAAATCCAACCTTATCTAAGGTAAATTCGATATATGAACTAGATATAACTGATGTTGATGGTGATCTATTAGTAGATCTGATGTTGATGGTGATCTATTAGTAGATACATCACAAAAGTTATTTTATGATATAACTTTTATTAGAACTAGATATAACTGATGTTGATGGTGATCTATTAGTAGATCTGATGTTGATGGTGATCTATTAGTAGATACATCACAAAAATTATTTTATGATCTATTAGTAGATACATCACAAAAGTTAATATTACAGATATAAGCTTCGCCCGGGGAATACAATCAAAAACCAAAATCACAACATAGATATTGATGATTCTCCATACCTTCAATGTTTAGGCCATTAATAAGCATCTGCCATTAGTTTTAGTGTAAATTTTTTGTATTTTGGTTAAAGAGAGCCGAGTGGCTCTATAAAAACTACTAATGAGTTAACAGGTTGAAGGAAACTGCAAAAGCCATGTTTTGGAGATTACATGTGATCACCAAAAGAGAAATGTGGAAGACACACCGGTCACCCACATAGGTAAAATACAGATTGCCATAGAAACATAGTGCAGGAGTAAGTATTAATAAACTTTATAAGAACAAGAACTAGACAGTTATGTGATTGTTGGAGTTAGACTTAGGTCTGTGAGTTATAGTCAATGAGGAAAGAACAGAGTGTTCCTTTATTGAGTGTCCTATCAACTAGAGATCGAATTCATTGCATATAGCTTCATCTATGCAATGATTTGTCTCATAATCCTTCAAGTATGGTTTTCTACAACTCATTAAAAAGGAATAATAATTAATTTACAAGGTAAAAAGATATTCATAAGAATTAAATTATATTACAACTAGAAGCTTATAATCAGGTATACATAAACCAAAAGGTCTTTGTATAATCATATCATTAGGTATACATAATTGATCGCATGTCAGCAATCTTAATATATAATCTATTGAGTGATTTTTTATTTGTCTAATATTACTATTTTTAAGTGAATTGCTTGATCATCAAATCCTACTTTCATTTTGACATTGTTAAGAGTTTCTTTTTGTTGTTATTGGTAGAATGCTAAATTGAATTTCCATTGCCATTGATCATATAGTGCAAACTTATCCTAATAACATTAAGATGTCTCATAAATATTAAATGAAAAATGCCAATAGAGTAATTCTAGTATACAATTCTCATTAGATTATATTGAGTTATACTTCATCATTTAAAGTAACTTTTATTGTATCTGCTTTTTAGTTTAATTATTACTCAGATTGTTTGTTGTTGTTTTATGTTTGAGTGAAGGAAATAATCAAGATGGAAAACAAGTTTATTGAAGACAAGAGTTGGATGTATTTTTGCAATTCAAAATTTGATAGATTAAACAATATGTACTTCCGTGAGGGTGTAGAAGTTTTCTTAAATTTTGCATTCAAAGGAAACTCTAACATTGAAAGACTATGTCCTTGTAAAATTTGTGAGAATACAATTCATCAACATTTAGATGTTACCTGATATCATATCTTGTGTCATGGATTCCTTGATCAGTATACAAGATGGAAGTATCATGGAGAAAATGACTATAACCTTAGAACACAAAATGTGAACAACAATGAAACTATACATATGCTAGATGACATGATGGATACATATGAGGAAGTTGAGAAAATCAGTAATTCAAGTAATGAAGCTCAATAATATCATGATGAGTGTGATATTAGAAAATTTAAAGATCTCATGAATGATGCGTGCACTCCTCTATATCCTGATTGTAATGTCTCCAAGCTTGATGCTATACTTGATTTATTAAAAATGAAATGTGATAATAAATGGAGTAAGAAAGGTGCATGCGTTGTTTTGAATTTTATGCAAAAAATTCTTCATCCAAATATTACACTTCCTAAAAGATGGTATGAGTGTAAAAAATTCATGAGCACTTTAGGTTTGAAATGTAGGAAGGTCCATGCTTGTCCTAATGATTGCCTGTTGTATTATGGAGAAAATGAAAACTTAAATGAGTATCGAAAATGTAAAAAGTCTAGATGGAAAAGCTCAGCTGAAAAGAAGAAGGCTATATCAGCTAAGATTTTTCATTATTTCCCTTTGATTCCGAGATTAAAAAGACTTTTTATGTGCATCGTTACATCTTCTCTTATGAAATGGCATAAAAAGATGCCACCAAGTAAAAATGGAGAAATGAGTCATCCTAGAGATTCTAAAGTATGGAGAGATTTTGATATTAAACACCCTGTGTTTAGTATTGATCCTCGTAATGTACGTCTAGGCTTGGCATCTGATGGATTTAACCCCTTCAGTATGGTTAAGGGTAGCAATCATTCCATATGGCCTGTGATATTGATGGTTTACAACTTGCCTCCTTCATTTATTCTGGATCAATCTTATTTTATGTAAGACTATTGATTGATGGACCTAATATGCCAAAAGAGATTGATATTTATCTACGTCCACTAATTGATGAGTTGAAATTATTATGGAATGATGGTGTAAAAGTATATGATTCTTCTGTTGGTGAAAATTTCACCATTCATGCAGCTTTGTTGTGGACAATTAGTGATTTTCCAGCTTATTTGATGTTGTCTGGAAAGAGTAAAAAGGGATATAAAGCATGCCCTACATGTCAGTCTTCTAATGGATCGATTTACCTTCCGTCTAGTAGAAAAGTTGTATATTTAAGACATCGACGTTTCTTGCCTACTAGTCATCCATGGCGTGAAGATGTTAGGAACTTTAATGGTCCTACTGAGTATGATATTGCACATGCACCCATATTTTCTGAAGAGGTGGACAACCTTTTAAATGATTATGATCCCATAAGTTTTGGAAAATGTGGATGGAAAAAGAAAAGTATCTTGTTTGAGCTTTCTTATTGGAAAACATTATTGCTACGACATAACATGGATGTCATGCATATTGAGAAGAATGTTTGTGAAAATATTTTGGATTGGTTGTTAGAAAAAGATGGGAAGACCAAAGACATTAAGGCAAGGCTAGATATGGAGGAACTAAAAATCCGACATTCTTTGTGGCTAAGAAAAACAAACAAGACTAAAAATCAATTCTTCCACATGCATTATACAATATGACAGATGATGAAAAACAAACTTTTTTGAAAGTTCTCAAAGATTTGAAACTACCACATGATTTTTCTTCAAATATTTCTAGCAAAGTACATGTTTTAGATAGAAAGGTTGGAGTACTAAAAAGCCATGATTATCATGTTTGATGCAACGACTTCTACTTCTGGCTTCAAGAACTACAGTTGCTAAACCAATTGCAGAGGCAATAAGTGAGTTGTCATCATTTTTTAGAGAATTGTGTAATAAAGTTATAAACGTTAGTAAGATGGAAGAATTAGAGAAGAAAATTTGTATCATTGAGTGCAAGTCAGAAAAGATCTTTCCTCCAGTATTTTTTGATATAATGATGCATTTGCCCATCCATTTAGCGACTGAAGCCAAAGTTGCAGGCTTAGTGTATTTTATATAGATGTATCCAATTGAGCGTTATTTATTTAAACTCAAATTTTTTATTAGAAATAAAAATAGGCCAGAGGGTTCGATTGCTGAGGCCTATCTCATGGAGGAAGCCATTGCCTTTTATTCTCAATACATGAATAGTAAGAATGTTCATTTGGATAGTACGGAAACATACAAGGAGGGACCAATTGGTACTACTATGGAGTGTTTTATTTCTAAAGAGGAACTATTCCAAGCACATCGGTTTGTCTTGTTCAACACTGAGTAAATCCAACCTTATCTAAGGTAAATTTGATATATGAACTAGATATAACTGATGTTGATGGTGATCTATTAGTAGATCTGATGTTGATGGTGATCTATTAGTAGATACATCACAAAAGTTATTTTATGATATAACTTTTATCTATTAGTAGATAAATCCAACCTTTGCTTTCAATTTTTTCTTCAACGAGGCCTTAATTCCAAATTTAGAAAATAATATTCAAAGGCATGATCTATATTCTTTATTAAAGTGTAAATATTAATAAAGAACTTACAAGCAAGATTTCTCAATGGTTCACACAGACTAAAAGAAGAATTATGTTACCCACCTGATTTATCTTTATATTCACATGCAAGATGTTGACCAATTATCTCATCTAGTGCTCTCATCCTTCTACCAATATGAGGCACGGTCCTGGAAATACAAGTAGAGAACAAGAAGTTAGGAATTAAATAAAAGCTCAGTATACATAAAAAGAACTTACATTCTATATTCTTTCTTTTTAGCCGCTTTCTTGCTTTAACTTTTGTGATGTATCTACTAATAGATCACCATCAACATCAGATCTAACCCAAGAGTCATTGTTATCATTTTCATTAGTGTCCCTATGAATTCAGCTTGATGGATATTTCTAAGAATCTCATCATCCTCTTCATTTATATTTGAATATTTAGAACATCCATATGTATTTCTAGGCCTCCAATGGCAAACAACACTCCAATCTAGAAATCCAAGATCAATTGAGTAATAGACTTGTTGGGCTAGTGCTGGAAAGATGAATGGTTCATCTTTAAAACTTATTTGACATGTATCCATCATAGTAAAATTATATTCATCCTTCTAGCACCCATATACTGAATCATACCATGTGCATTTAAATAGATACATAACAAGTTTTTTGGAATATGTAATTTGTATGATGTCTTCTAATGTGCCATAATATACTTGGCCATCATGTCCAATGGTTGCTAATACACTATTTTGTGTCACTCTCATGCTTTCTTTAGCTTTAACCTCAAATTTATACCCATTCATAAAATAACTTTTGTATGAAAATACCCCCAGTTTTGGTCCATGAGCCAAGCATTTGACATCTTCAAGAAAATGATAAGAATCATCAAGTGCTGAAATCTGATAAAAAATAGTGAATAGTTATCCACATAATATATTAAGATAGCATGTGGAAATAATTGAGAGACTTACATAATGTTTGAACCAATGTACAAAGTTATGGTGTTGTTATTTTTGAATTTCAGAATCACTCCAACTTGGGTTTTCTGTTTCCAAATTGTTTTTATGTATCCTACATGAAGCATGACTAGTTTCAATAAAAACTATATCTATAATATAGAAATAATATATAGAATGTAAGTTCTTTAGGTGATCTATTAGTAGATACATCACAAAAGTTATTTTATGATATAACTTTTGTGAAATAATATTAAGAATGACTCTTGGGTTAGATCTGATGTTGATGGTGATCTATTAGTAGATACATCACAAAAGTTAAAGCAAGAAAGCGGCTAAAAAGAAAGAATATAGAATGTAAGTTCTTTTTATGTATATTGAGCTTTTATTTAATTCCTAACTTCGTGTACTCTACTTGTATTTCCAGGACCGTGCCTCATATTGGTAGAAGGATGAGAGCACTAGATGAGATAATTGGTCAAAATCTTGCATGTGAATATAAAGATAAATCAGGTGGGTAACATAATTCTTCTTTTAGTTTGTGTGAACCATTGAGAAATCTTGCTGGTAAGTTCTTTATTAATATTTTCACTTTAATAAAGAATATAGATCATGCCTTTGAATATTATTTTCTAAATTAGGAATTAAGGCCTCGTTGAAGAAAAAATTGAAAGCAAAGGTTCAAAATGACAAGAGTGAGTTTCATACTAGATGTTTTGAGGATTTCATACCAAATCCAGTAGATCATTAAAATAATGTTGGAAATGATAATCACTTGGGAAAATATATTCCTATTGGTCCAAGACAATCATGTGCATCCTTATCATCTTCAATGCACCTTAAGGAGAGGGATGAATGTCACACTTGGGGTTTGAACTTCTATATTCCATTATCTTTTGTTTTAATTTTGAACTCATACTACCTCATATTATTTAATGAATTAATTTATCTTGTAGATTCCTCTATGAAATCTAGAGAGAATATTACAAACTTCACCTCGTTACTTAATTTTACAATGTCTCCAAATGAATAATTTCACTATGGTATGCACTTGAATCTTGTGCATGTGTATGCACTTGAATCTCTTGTTATTATTAATAGTGCTCATCATTTAGGAAATTTTGTAGAACCTAGTGGGAATTCTAAAAGACCCAGAAATGAAGGTTTTCAAGGTGGTAAATAGATTTTATTCATGGATAGTTGGTCTTTTTGAGATGAACCCAATGGATTTATTAATACATATATATTCTTGTAATAAAATTTGTAGGCATTTCCATGAATTCCACAAGAGATATTTCTAGGAAGAATATTCCAAATAATCCTAAAAGGATTCCAATTGAATAATTTGAAGATGATCATGGTTTGCTAAGAGTTTTTAGAAGTTTCTCTTACATATATTTGTCAAATTCAGACCCTCTGTTGATCTAATTAATTGTTTTCATCATGTAGGAAACTTTGTGGAACCTAGAGGGAACCATTCTGGATTGAACGCTTCTAGGAGTTCTACAAGGCCCCAAAATGAAGGTTCTTAAGAGGGTAAGTAACTTATTACTTTCTTTTGGATAGCTTATGTATTTTTGATATAATAGAGAGGTTTTTACCATATTTCATGGTTTCCTATTCACTTTTGGGCTTCATTACAACATAGATCTTATTTTTCTCAAACTCTTTAGGTGTCACCATGTATTCTAGAAGAGATATTTCTACCCAAAACACTCTAAATAATCCCAGAAGGATAGCAACTGAAGGATTTGAAGATTATCATGGTTTTGCTATGAGTTTTTAGAAATATCTTTTACATATACTTGTCAAGACCCTCTGTTGATCTAAATAATGGTTTTCATCATGTAGGCAACTTTGTGGAACCTAGAGGGAACCATTTTGACTTGAACACTTCTAGGAGCTCCACAAGGCCCCCAAATGAAGGTTCTCAAGATGGTAAGTAACTTATTACTTTCTTTTGGATAGTTTATGTATTTTTGATATAATAGAGAGGTTTTTACCATATTTCATGGTTTCCTTTTCACTTTTGGGCTTCATTACTACATAGATCGTATTGTTCTCAAACTATTTAGGTGTCACCATCCATTCTAGAAGAGATATTTATGCTACCCAAAGCAGTCTAAATAATCCCAGAAGGATAGCAACTGAAGGATTTGAAGATGATCATGGTTTGCTAAGAGTTTTTAGAAGTTTGTTTTACATATATTTGTCAAGACCCTCTGTTGATCTAATTAATTATTTTCATCATGTAGGCAACTTTGTAGAACCTAGAGGGAACCATTCTAGCTTGAACACTTCTAGGAGTTCCACAAGGCCCCCGAATGAAGGTTCTCAAGATGGTAAGTAACTTATTATTTTCTTTTGGATAGTTTATGTATTTTTGATATAATAGAGAGGTGTTTACCATATTTCATGGTTTCCTTTTCACTTTTGGGCTTCATTACTACATAGATCTTATTGTTCTTAAACTCTTTAGGTGTCACCATGCATTCTAGAAGAGGCATTTCTACCCAAAACACTCTAAATAATCCTAGAAGGAGAGAAACTGAAGGATTTGAAGATGATCATGGTTTGCTAAGAGTTTTTAGAAGTTTCTCTTACATATATTTGTCAAGACCCTCTATTGTTCTAATTAATGGTTTTCATCATGTTGGCAGCTTTGTGGATCCTAGAGGGAATCATTCTGGCTTGAACACTTCTAGGAGTTCTACAAGGCCCCCAAATGAAGGTTCTCAAGATGGTAAGTAACTTATTACTTTCTTTTGGATAGCTTATGTATTTTTGATATAATAGAGAGGTTTTTACCATATTTCATGGTTTCCTATTCACTTTTGGGCTTCATTACTACATAGATCTTATTGTTCTCAAACTCTTTAGGTGTCACCATGCATTCTAGAAGAGATATTTCGACCCAAAACACTCTAAATAATCCCAGAAGGATAGCAATTGAAGGATTTGAAGATGATCATGGTTTGCTAAGAGTTTTTAGAAGTTTCTTTTAAATATATTTTTCAAGACCCTTTGTTGATCTAATTAATGGTTTTCATCATGTAGGAAACTTTGTGGATCCTAGAGGGAACCATTTTGGCTTGAACACTTCTAGGAGTTCTACAAGGCCCCTAAATGAAGGTTCTCAAGATGGTAAGTAACTTATTACTTTCTTTTGGATAATTTATGTATTTTTGATATAATAGATAGGTTTTGACCATATTTCATGGTTTCCTATTCAACTTTGGGCTTCATTATTACATAGATCTTATTGTTCTTAAACTCTTTAGGTGTCACCATGCATTATAGAAGAGATATTTCTACCCAAAACACTCCTAGAAGGATAGCAACTGAAGGATTTGAAGATGATCATGGTTTGCTAAGAGTTTTTAGAAGTTTCTTTTACATATATTTGTCATATTCAGACCCTGTGTTGATCTAATTAATGGTTTTCATCATGTAGGCAACTTTGTGGAACCTAGAGGGAACCATTCTGGCTTGAACACTTCTAGGAGGTCTACAAGGCCCCCAAATGAAGGTCATCAAGATGGTAAGTAACTTATTACTTTCTTTTGGATACCTTATGTATTTTTGATATATTAGAGAGGTTTTTACCATATTTCATTATTTCCTATTCATTTTTGGGCTTCATTCCTACATAGATCTTATTGTTCTCAAACTCTTTAGGTGTCACCATGCATTCTAGAAGAAAAATTTCTATCCAAAACACTCTAAATAATCCTAGAAGTATAGCAACTGAAGGATTTGAACATGATCATGGTTTGCTAAGAGTTTTTAGAAGTTTCTTTTACATATATTTGTCAAATTCAGACCCTCTTTTGTTCTAATTAATTTTCATCATCATGTAGGTGATTTTGTAGAACCTAGAGGGAATAATTATAGATTTAACACATCTCGGAGTTCTACAAGACCTCTAAATGAAGGTTCTCAAGTTGGTAACTAATGTGTTACTTTTTCATGGATATCTTATGTATTTCTAATATAGTGGAGATGATTTTATAATATAACATGGCTTACCATGCACTTTTTGGCTTCATTACTACATAGATCTTAAAATAATCAAACTATTTAGGTGTCATCGTGCTTTCTAGAAGAGATATTTCTAACCAAAACAATCTAAATAATTGTAGAAGGATGGAAATTGAAGGATTTGAATATGACCATGATTTGCTAAGAGTTTTAGAAGGTTGTTTTACACATGTTGGTCAAATCCAGACCCTCTCTTGTGTTAATAAATGGTTTTCATTGTGTAGGAAATGTTGTGGAACCTAGAGAGAATCATTCTAGGTTTAACTCTTCTAGGATCTTTACAAGGCCCTCAGATGAAGGTTCTCAAGATGGTAATCATTTTTTTACTTCTAGTGGATAATTTATGTATTTTTATACAGTGAATATGTTTTTAACATATTTCATTAAATTCAAACTCGTTAGGCATCACCATGCATTCTAGAAGAAATATTTATAGCCACAACACTCCAAATAATTCTAGAAGGATACCAAATGAAGAATTTGAAGATGACCATGGTTTACTCAGAGTTTTCATGGTTTCTTTTACATATATTGATCAAATTCAAAACCTTTCTTGTAAGGATCTTTACGGTTGGGGTCCTAGGATCTGTATATATATATGAACATAGGTAGTTCTCTCGATCTCCAGGAAAACATGATCGCTGCCTCAACAGTTGTAAACCTCTGCTAAAAATCCTCCTTCCATCGACCTCACCTTTCCCCTCCATGCTGCACAATCGGCGAGGGTTCTCAAGCACCCTCTTTCAACTTCTTTGTCTTCAGTGCCGACCTGTGGTGGTGGTCGCGGGTCTGGAGGCCATGGACGGCTGTGGTAACCACGAAGTGCTGTAAGAACATGAAGGCAGAGCCCTAAGTCCGCCACAGAGCTCGGGGGAGAGGGAACCAGGGATCACGCCGTGTGGGCTGTGCAGCAATCGGTGGAGCAGGGTCAAAGTCACTGGCGGTTGCGGGGGCACTAGCGGCTGCGACGCGATCTAGGTGGAGGCACAAAGCTTCTAGGATGGTTTTCCACCTTTCCCTGGTCGCCGTCGTCGCACTGCACCTGCAGCACAGCTGCAGGGCCGTCCACATGAGCAGACCCGACCATCACTATTCGGGGGTCCTATCCTCAAGATCTTGGGTTCCATGGGAGCACAGAGGAGCTGCAGTGGCAAGGAACCTGTCCCCTGTGGCCGTCGAGGTCCAAGGCAGGTGCAAGAGCCGCACCCTTGGCTCCTAGGGCCACTGGATCGCACCATCTGGAGGTAGAGGAAGACCAAAGACGGTTGGACCGTTCTGCCCCTCCGTGGGCTGAAGGATGCACTGGTTAAGTGGAGGGCATAATCGTAATTCGATTCTAATTCCAAAACAGCAACGTTGCATGGAGAATGAGCGACGTGGCGCACTCTGATTGGCCGGGAAGGTATTACCTTTGTTAATTCATAATTAAAGATTCGTAACTCCGATCAAGACAAACTATATATGTATTTTGATCAGAAAAATGCAAGGAACCCGTTAAAAATAGTTTTATAGCCTGAATCCGATCATAGTTCGAAAGGTAGTGTAAATTATCATCTTTAATGAATTAAAGATTAAGAAACCCTATTTTGATATGATTAATGAGTTTAATAGGGTTTAATGGATCATTAGAGTTGATGTTAACCTGTTAAACGTAAAAAGGTACATTATGTTAAAAACGGAAGAACTTTGCACATGATTAGTCTAATTTAGAGTCTATATGCTTGAAATTGGAAAAGTACATAAAGTTATCATCTTTAGTGGTTTAAATAAGGGAAACCCCTTAGATTTGATGGTAAATGGTCTTAATGACATAATTCAAGTTGATATTAACCTGTTGTTAATAAAAGTGAAAATAGGATTTAAAAAGATGATTTTTTATATAATTGGCATAATTTAGGGTTCCATGCATGATTATGCATTAATGAGCTTGAAAACCCTAAATTAGGAGAATATGTCTTTTAATTGGTTTAAGTGTCCAAATCCATGAATAAATAGGGATGTGATGATCCTAAGTCAATTTGGGTATAAAAGACTATTAAAATGAATAGTTGAGCAATTAAGGTTCATATAAATGGAAAAGAGTATTTAAGGGTTTGTTAACCTAAAAGGGATAAAGTTTGAGAGATTGATCTAAGAAACCCTAATGAATATTAATGAGATCTTAATGCGGATTAGAAACCCTAGAAAGAGAATCCAAGTCAATAAAGTAGATTCTTGATAAAGTGTGTAATAAATAGAGTACATATTCTTTTCAAGAATTATGTGATGATTGAATTACTTGCTTGGATCTGTTGATTGGTTTGATGATATATACATGAAGTATGTGTTGAATAAACTGCATGACTCATCAAATCAGGTATGTGGTTAATTATGAATAACTGCTTTAGTTTTCTGATGGATTCCCAGATGTTTAATAGCATTGAATGCAACTAAACTGTTTGGATGTTCATATTGCAAACTATAATGTGGCTATGACTATCACAAAGGATATATGCCTACAAACTCAGATCCTGGTTCTCTCTGTGGCATTATAGCTAACCTAGTACATGGCTGCCTATGGGTAGGTCCATCAGGTTAGAGAAAGACCTAGTACATGGCTACCTATTGGGTAGGTCCATCAGGTCTATGGATGACCTAGTACATGGCTACCTATTGGGTAGGTCCATCAGGTCTATGGATAACCTAGTACATGGCTACCTATTAGGTAGGTCCATCAGGTCTATGGATGACGTAGTACATGGCTACCATTGAGGTAGGACCATCAAGTCACATTGACTTAGATATTGGGCTATCTTCGGGTAGTGCCATGCGACTCTATTACCTAAAAAGAGGTGGTATCTGTGTCCACTGTAGGGACATCCCAGAGTTCGAGAATATGTATGGATTGAGTTGTATGGATTAAAATGTAATCTTGATTGTTAAATGATTAATTGAATGATTATATTGTTAACATAGTTGAACATTATCTGTTTCCTCCACATACCAGCTTCGGCTGATCGACGTTTTGTTTGTCGGCATTTTAGGTACAAATCTCAAAAGTACAAATAGTAAAGAGACACATTGTGAATTCAAGAATTAAAGAACAAGGAGGAATTAGTTAGAATAGTTTAGCTGAGGTTAGAAGTTTAGTTTGTTCCAAACTTTTCAAAGGTATGCAAAGAAAAATTTTATTACCAATTTTCAGTATAGTCTGTTAGAATTTAATAATTGTTTTTGGTTAATTGCCGAACCTTCGATCCGGAAGTTATGGGTGCGACTTCGACCTCTCGGTCTCCCTTAATTGGGGGTTATCGGGAGGTGGGGTCGTAACAATGGTTGCCTGTGCAAAAATCACTATGTCATCTGTGAAGCAGATGTGAGAGATTACAAGGCCTTATTTGGAGAGCTTCACTGGTCGCCATTGTTTTCATTCAACACTTTGATGGATGAGATGAGTTAGACGCTCCATGCACATGAAAAAAAGATAGGGAGATAGGGGATTGCCTTGTCACAGGCCCCTGGAAGTCTTGAAGGGAGGGAGTGCCTCGCCATTGAAGATTATACTTGTTTGCCCAGCTAATAGGGAGTTCAAAATATACCTCTTGATATTGTCAGGCCAGGAAATTTTACTTAGTGTATTTTCAATGAAATCTCAAGACATTTGATCATATGCTTTAGATAGATCAACCTTTATGACCATGTAAGGTGAACTAGAGCGCTTTCTGAGGTTATGAATCACCTCTTAAACAAGAATGATGTTATCAGAAATGCATCTACCTGGAATGAAGCTAGTCTGCTCTGATGAGATCCAATGTGGGATGTACCTCTTGAGTCGTTCCACAATAACTTTGGATGCCAATTTAAGATAGACATTGTTAAGTGAAATGGGTCACAGATGGTTGCATCTTGTTGGGCACTTTATCTTCAGAATGAGAACAATGATTGCATCTCCAAGTGCTTCAGATATTATGGAACCATTAAGAATGTTTATGATGGTGAGTAGAATGGAGTTTCTTACGAGTTTCCAATTTGATTTTATGAAGTGCATGTCAGTGCCATCATGACCTGCAACTTTAAAAGGGTTAGCGTCTTTTACAATTTTCCATACCTCATACTCTGTAACAGTGGCACCCAGCGTATGAAGTTGATGTGCCTTCAGTTTTTTGAAAATTCTTGGTAGTCATCCATAGTAGAGGTAATAGATGTCAAGGTGGTTGTGAAGAGGCTTCTGAAATTGTTGGATACTAACGTATTTAGTTCACTAGAGTCTGTAATCCATCTTCTGCTATCATCTTTGAGGGTGCAGATCCTGTTGGATCTACGCCTATTGTTGACATATGCATGATAAAACTTTGAGTTGTTATCTCCCTCTGTGAGCTAGTTTATGTGGCTTCGTTGGTTCTAGTCCTCTTCTTCCTTAAAGAAAATGGATTCGAATTTTAGTTCCAACTGTTGACATTTATGTTCTTGTTCTTCATCATAGGAAGATTCTAGTTGCTGTTGGATTCTAGTAATGTGAGATAGGACTTTTTTCCTAGTCTTCCATTGATTGCATTAGGTAAGCTTGTCCCATTCGGTAATAACACCCACCCACAGCTTTTCCTAGAACAGAATGGAAGGGTGCTGATCCATCCCAAGCTCTACGGATCATGTTCTGAAAGTTCGATTGGTGCTTCCTGGATGCTTTAGTCTTAAACCTCTTGTCTGTCTTGTGAGTAGTCAACTTTAGAATACCAATTGGGTTATGATCAGATCCAATTCTAGGAAGGTTTTCACAGATAAACGTGGGGTACTGCTGAATCCATTTGTCATTAGCGAGAGCTCTATTTAGGCGATCATGTAGTAACCCTTTTTTTGTAAGTGAGTGCATATACTATAGTGCCTATATCTACCAAGCTTGCTTGGATGATGACGTTATTGAACTTGTTGGCCTCAGATAAATTGAACCTACTACTCCCCATTTTCTCAGACAGATTTAACATGCAATTGAAATCCCCTAATGTAATCCATAGAAGGTTGACAGATAGACTAATTGTGAGGAGATGTTCCCACAGAATAGGTCTTCTATTTGGGCTAGGTGAAGCATAGATAAAAGTGATGAAACAACTATCATTGACCCAACAATGTATATAGTACTTATGGCTTTGAATTATCTGA
Source organism: Alisma plantago-aquatica (assembly GCA_963693085.1). Classification (NCBI taxonomy): domain Eukaryota; kingdom Viridiplantae; phylum Streptophyta; class Magnoliopsida; order Alismatales; family Alismataceae; genus Alisma; species Alisma plantago-aquatica. The sequence continues at coordinate 631,562,792 of OY856415.1, forward strand.
ATGTTACATTCAGTTTCGTTCCAAAGAACCCAGATCTCCCCTAAGAATCCAGAGGCTTCAACTCTTTGAGAACTAGAAAAACCAAGTTCTTTGATCACTTACAGTGCGTTGTCACCAGAAATACAAGATTATAGAATGTAAGAAATTTTGACTTGATGTTTGAGGATGAGATGGTTGAAGAAGTGCCTAGGTTTCTTTTTGCTGGAACCTCTTATATTCCATGTAATTGTGTTTAACATTCAGATCAAGATGAGAGAGTTTATCTGCCTGGAGAGGTCGTATTCCCCTCACCGCCATCCACAATCCTCTTTGCCTTGCTTCGGGTGCTATGTTGGTGGGGCTTCGCTGGACTCGTTGAGTCCATGCCTGCTTCCTTTTCCTTTGCTTTCCTACCCGAAAGTGCTTGATTTTTACTAGGATCTCTAGGTGTTGCAGTGTCATCAGGGATTTTTATAGCGACTGATTTGCCTTCAACCTCCATGGCTTGGTTCTTGTTACTGTATGTTTGTTCATCATTGTTCCTACCTCTTACCACCTCATTGCCTACCGACGTAACAACAATGTGAGAAGGTTTTGTTGTTTCAGTTATGTTCCTTGTCGATGACTCATGGTTTTCAATCACGGGTGTATATTGCTTCTTGGTCGATACATCAACATCCTCGTTTCAGCATTGTTTCTTCTGCCAAACTTTTGGTCCAAAATTTTCTTCAGTGGCTCGCATCAGACTATTTATGTTTCCTTCAACAACAATTGTATCCTCCTCTTGTTCCTCGTCAAGGACCTGATACTTGTGGTTTAAAGTCCTACTTTTGCCTGGTGGTTTCTTAGTTGTTTATTTGTTGCGCTGGGGCCGGTGTGATAGTACATTTATGCTGTAGTAAACTTGCCACTTCTCCTCATCTTCCATCCATTGAACACCTGCTTCATCTTCTTTGTTTTCAGTATTAGTTTTAATCTGTGTTCCTTTTGGTCCGTTGCACTCCTCTGTAACACGGCCCAGTGTACCGCACTTGAGGCACATGTTAGGTAGTGATTCATATTCTACTTTGTATTCCCGTACATTGATTATGATTTCTGATTGGATGGGATTAGATGTAGAGATCTCTACTTCTAGCCAAGAAAAATGACTTCTGGTCTGTTTGGTAGAGTGGTCATCTGCCCTAACCAGGCGGCCAACAGCTTGCCCAATCGTGTAGAACATTTCCTTGTTGTAGTAATGAATGGGGAGTCCTATGATTCTGATCCAGGTGACGATGTGCGTCGGGAGCCCCTTGGAGGGTTCAAAGTATCCATCCCATGGCCACACCATGAGACAACTTCCAAATATAGACCATGGCCCTCTGGTCAGTGCAACTTCTTGATCCCCCTTACTGTAGAATTGAACTACAGAGTATTGTTCAGCAAGTTCATAGAGCTCAAATCGGCCCTTCGGTTGCCATAGCAGTTTGAGGCGCTCTCCCATCGTGAGGAAACCAATATGCCTCTCAATGAGTTTATGATTACGACATACTTGAAGGGTTTACTCATTATCTCCTCCATTTCTGGTGCCACATAGATCTCAGGAAATCCTTTTTCATTGATCAATTCAATGTCCTCTGGATTGATGATCTCCTCCGGTTCATCATTAATAAACTAGGGATCTGCTTCGCCCCCCCCAATGATGGCTTGCTTGAATGTCTTTGTCCTCGGTGTAGGGCTATCATCCGTCGGGAAAGGGTTGCCATCATCCATAGTGTAATCAAAATCATTGTAGAGAGTTTGATTGGTCTCCATATTGGATGTTTGGGTTGGTGTGTCTCTGGTCGTGCTTCCACGCATGCCTTTATAGGTTAGATTAATCCCTACTTTATGTAGGTTTGAGTGATCCACAGATCTTGCTGGTGTTTTAATAGAGCTGGATGCCCGAGACTTTCCGCTCGTTCCACCTCTGTCATCCTCTAGGGTTTTTTTGGAAATTACCTCGTGCGCCGCCGCCTGCCCCCTCACGCCCCTCGCTAGCCATTTTGTATGGATTGAAGAGAATATTGGGACATCGTACCCTTTCAAAAATTGACTTTAAGTAAGCCCTTGGTTGATCTTTAGAAAGATAGTCTTTGACTTCTAACTTAGATTGTTGTACATCATTCAAAAATTTGTAACAATATTTTGCAAAGAGATTGATGTGCATATTACCCATATCAGTAGTATTGTTCCTAGTGGATACATTCATATTTTGTTCTAGAGGTGGGTAGCAAAAGATAGAAATCATTAGGTCTTATCATGAATAACATTGATTTTATTATCAACATTTTTACTTATATTAGTCATGAATTTGACTAGTACAAAGGAGTACAAATGAAGTCTTGAGGATTCAATTGAGACATCTTTGTTAAAATGTTGTCTCTTATCCAACCTATCACTTGATATATCATGTTCATAAGAAGTCCCAAGTGACAAGGAAGATAAATGAGTGTATCCAATGTGCTTGTGCTGGATAATTTCTCACGCTTGTGCTATTGCTTCAGGGCATGCTTGTCCTCCACCTCCCGGTAGTTTGCCTCTTTGTCTTTCCAAAGGACATGCATTTCATTTTGTAAGTCCATCATTTCTATCATCTATTGGGGTAGGGTTTCTAAGGCTTCTACATGGCGAGGATGATGTCATAGCTCATAGACTGTGTCATTGAACTTGATAATATGTGCATGGATACCTCTCATATCAATGGTAAAGGTCAAAATATCATTAGTGTCTTTAGTTGTTAACTCGCAAAACCACTCAGACTCTTGGAACGACAAATGGTTTTGAGTGTATCAGCATAATATCCTTCATATTATGGATAATAAGATGAACATGGAAAGGATGGTTCCTCAAGAGGAATAGATGATGCTCCTATAGGTATTGCATGATGTTGTTGTCGTTGTGATGGAATGAGAAGAACATCACGCTTGTCATTGGTAGGTAATGGCAAAAAACTATGAGGAAGTTGGTCTGGCACTATCTTAGCTGCAATAGAGATGGTTGTACTTGATGGAGGAGGAATCTTCTTCAGGTTGTGACTCTTGTGTGGCTCCTCTGCACAAGTTTCTTAAGCGGGCTCATCTTGGTATTGTGTTGATAACAAAGTCAGTTGTTGAATCTTGAGGTTATGTCCCTCAAGTTCATTGTGTTTGATTTCTTCATATATCTCAAGAATGATAGGAAGAGACATTTTGGACAGTTTGGGGACAAAGTGACTCCTTGAAGATGATGAGAGCTACCCTTGCCATATGTTGTATAAGACTCTCTAGGTCGATTTCCCAATTGATGTAATTCAACTTTGTTGTAGAAAAGTTTATGTTTGTCATAGTTTCTTTGTTTTGATAGGGTATGCGAATTTCAGTATTCATGAACCAATAATATATCATTTTGCCTGTGTCCACTAGGTTACAGGGGTAGACTAGGAATTTGATGCCGACGATTTGGTGTCCTTTCTATTTAGAATTTTTTTATAAGATTTGATGGTTGCCTAAATGCTTGACAAATAATATTGATGAGGCCTCTTTTGCTAAAATCATTTTCAGCCATGGAATGGGTACCCATCAATCTATCAACATCCTATAGATATTAATTGGCTCTCTTTTCATGGTTAACCAAAGAACATGGAGATATTTATAGGATATGCTCGTGGTTTCAGGTTTTTCTAACAAAACATTGATAATCATGTTGATAATATGCCATAGTCTGGAATGAACATTTGTTACTTCAACAATACTAGACCTATATCTTGTCTGTCCAATGAGATTTTCCCAAACTACGATAACATTAAAATGAGATTATGTCCAATGAGATTTTCCCAAATTGTGCTAATGTTAAAACAAGATTCTTCCTTATCGAGCTTGGCCGAATTTGTATACTTTGCCTCTTCTTCATCAGAATAGAAGATATTTTTTAGCATCTTCTAAGTAAGAATGAGTTCTTGATTGAAAATTTACACCATGATCTTGTGTGTTCTGCCACACTTGCTCCTTTATTTTGGTGAGACTATGATTTCTCATGCAGAGGACATGAACTCTCTTATTTTCTCATTATAGGACCCTAGAGAAGAAACAAAGATCCCATTGATATTTAGTCCATCAATCAGATCATAAACATGTCACTTAATTCCTGCTTGACTGAGTGTATGTTCATCGATGCAATGTGTCACCTAGAAGTTCTTCCCAGCCATTATGGCATATGACACCTTATTCTTCTTGTCTATTGGTTGCAATTTCCCTTGGTGAAGCTCATGAATGGGGACCTCATACCCTACTAGAGTCCCATAAGGTTTGGCAGGAATGGTGTCAAATTATTTAAGTCATGTCCTCTTTCTTTGCTCAACTGTTGATTGATGAGTTCTCTTAATTCCCCTCTACTTATATATTTTATTACTAATCTATCTCTTGAGTGATTGATTTCACACTGATGCGAGCAAGGTTGATCGGATAGAGGCAAACTATGGAATGATCAGTCATTGTTGAGGCTCAGAAGATATATGTAGGCTATAGAAGTAATAGGTTGAAAGGTGCCATTCGGCTTAAAAGGTCAATACATTGGATCAATTGTGCAGAATAAGAGTGACCAATCTAGTTGTGACTATTGAGATCATGGAGGTACATAGGTGAAAACCTTAGGATCTAGATCAACTCATAAATCGGGCTATCGAACAAGTGCAAGCTCTAGAGTATAACATATGAAACTTGATTGACCTTTGAGGATTCGATCACTTCTTGAACCAAAATAAGAACTAGGGGAAAGGTACCAATCTCTACAACATGGTAAAGAGTTTGATAGGTCTAGAGGTAGATACATCTTCCATGAACCCCTACTTTATAGAGGGTGATCGATCGTCAATTCAACATAAACAACTCAATTGACACTTTTATGGTTAATTCCTTGAACAAAAAGGCTTATACCTTAGGAGATCAGAGAAGGTTATATAGATAGAAATCTATCCAGCTCAAAAATCAATCATACAGTGCCAGAAAGAGGTCGATTGGTAGATCTTAGGTGAAGGTCAATATGGTTAAACATAAATATGACATCTCTTAGCGGTAATACTTAAGTAAGTCAACATAAATCATTTCTCTCATAACAGTCTTATAGCGGTAGTGATTTGTGGGTGGAGATAATACATAGTGGACACATGTCAATAAAGCTCTATGGCTGTTCTAGTATATTTCAATAGGGTAAAAATAATAGATCTTGATGGGTTCTAGTCAAGCTCGATCATTAAGGTAAATTTGTAAACTGAAATCAAAATCTAAGGGAGCTCAATTGTTTGTTTATCGAGCATTAATGGTCAAAAATAGGTCAATGATATATTGTTATTTTGGAGGTTGACATGTTCTTTTATCAATCTTAATGAGGATGATGAAGATCTCAATAACTTTCTAAGTGAATCAATCGACTTGTCATCCTTGGAACATGATCTAGCTTTCAATGATTGATAGGATTGCAATGTAAAAATAGATCAGGATAGTGGTCAATCAAAACAATTTAGTCAAACTCAAAAGAAAATGTAGAACACTAAGGAAAATCAAAACATATTCTAAGATAGAAAGCTTAGGTTGCATCCCAAGGATTGCTTGTTTATAGTCATTTATCTTGACTCTTCAGTTCCTTCACTTGACAACATGTGGTTCAGACCACTCCCTATCTGGCTATCCTTGTAAATGACTCAGTCTTGTAGTATCTTTTCAGGTAGTTCCCATTGACAAAAAATGTTCCATACTTTTTACTATGTATATCTATTATCCCTGAAGGATAGATTGTAATTACTGTGATTGGACCAAACCTGTGAGAACATAATTTCTTAGGGATGATATGAATAGGGACTAAATAATAAAACTTCATCTCCTTAACAATATCCTTGCATTGGATATGGGAATTGTTCCATATCTTTCTCATCTCTTTATCAAATGGTATTATCTTGAGTGTAGAGGAAAAATTCTTCTAATTCTTGGAGTTGTAGGAACCTCTTTTGATTTGAATGTTTTGGATCCAAATTTAAATTCTTGATGTCCCAAAATGACTTATGCTCCAACTCCAAGGGAATGTGACAAGAATTTTCATAAACTAGTTGGTATGGTTTCATCCCAATAGGTTTCTTATACATAAATTCATTTTCCCAAAGAGAATCATCAAGCTTTGTAGACTAATTGTTCCTGGACTTCTTAAAAAAAATTAATAAGATCGGTTTGAATTGGCAATTTGAAACTTTCTCCTCGTCAACTATTTGTAGATGATATGGGGTGGAACTTGTTATAACATGGTTTTTCACATGTATATAAATGTTTGAAATGAAAATATTTCTATAATAAGGATATATAAGAAACTTGATGTGCCATGTTTTAAAAGTTTGGACTTGATTTGGAAATTTCCCTTTGCCTTGATTTTCATGGTTTTTACTATTTTCAATAATCCAATAATGGACACATGAAAAGAAAAATAGAAAAAACTAAAATAAATAAATTGCTAATGTTAACAAGTGAGTAATATGGGATTATGTTGAATTCTCTATAAAAAGTGGTATTGAAGACCACTAATCGATTGGTTTGGTTTCCACATGTTTTTTTTAAAAGAAAAGTAATAAAAAAATGAAATATGGAAAAGTAGGAAAGAGAAAAGAATTGTTTTGATGCTTTAAATAATAAGATAAAGAGGTAGGCTAGGAGATTAAGAAAATTATCTTTAAATTGAGCATTTTGGTCTCCAATCTCGCCCCCACTTAGATAAAGTTATTAAAGACCTACATTTAAAATTTGGTATTAAAAAGATAAAAGGAGAGAGAGATATGGATTTCTCTAGAAATCCTAAAGTGAATGAATAAATAGGAATATACATTAAATGTTACACATATTCCTATTTGAAAAAGATTACCCACAGACATTTATATTATCTTGTGCATCACTCGACTTGGATCAGGTCTGATGATCAAAATATCATCTTCTAGCTACGATGAACAATGAAAGTCAGAGCAGTAAAGGCATGTTTCCCTGATCATTTTTATCACAAATTAGTGCCTATGAGAGATTATAATTCTTTCCAATAGATTTGTGAGATCAATGCGAAACTACCTACCCTAGGCTTTTCCTAACTTGGATAACTCTAGAAGATTTTCCCAAATCGCCAATGGAATAAGAACTAACCCTCGACCCCAAGGCTATATAAGGGCATGTGCATCCAATGTGAAATCATCAATGCGATCGTAAGGCTCTACACGATCCTAGACTCGTTTCTCCACCTTCAACTTGTCTGTTAGCCCTGCCTCCCATCAGCCAAAGACACATCTCTATGTAGCCAAGGATATTCTTACTACTCACCTCACCAAAGCCATCTCCAAGACAATGAGGGCATCATCAACTTCGGTGCGTTGAGATGAAGAAGGCATATTTGCATGTAAGGTGAGATCCTCAGAGTTGACACCTCTGGTGACTCACCCGAGTCTTCTAATGAATACATGAGAGGAAGAAGAAGACATGGGGAAGATGAATCTGCCCCTGACTTCTTTTCACACAGGTAAGGACACTTCTACCTTTTTCCCTCTTTTCTCACCTGAATAAGTGAAGTTCATGTAAGCGCGGAGCGTGAGCCTATTGGCTCAGCCCAACCAAGTTGGCAAGGCTGGGGCCTGGGCTCATCGCCTAAGCGGTGATCTCTAATTGGCTAGAATCAATTAATTTTGTTAAAATCGTAGAAATTCATAGGAAGGTCCATTGATAATAATTTATGTATGAGAATTGATCACAAAAATTCAAAGAATGCAATAAAAATAGTTCCAAGACTTAATTTTGTCTCGAATTCTAAAAGTGCCTAAATATTCTATCTTTACTATGTTAAATGTATAAAAAGTCCTAATTTCTTGTCTTTAATGATCATACCATGTTTAAATGACTTAATTGGATAGCGTTTAGTCTTCTTGGATAAAAAGGTCTTTTTTGGCCAAATTTGTGAATAACAATGCATGTAATGGTAAAATTAGGGTTTCTAAACCATAATGGCATTAAAATGATAATTAGGATTTGTCTTAATGAAACTATAAGTTGACTCCAAAACCCTAACTTGAAACCCAAGTTGGTCTTAATATCAGTTAATGAATAAAATAGTAATATTTGGGTGTTATATATTAATTTCTAGGTGCTTGCTTGGTAAACCCCAAACTGCACTTATTACTTGTACTTTGAGTTACATCTGAGAAATGTATGTGCTCAACTTAAATGACTTCTGAGGTTTTCTGAGGTTTTTTGAATTGATTGCAATTAAATTTTTTATTGTTTGTTTAATTATTACAATCTATAAAGTCACTATGGGTATTACATTATATAAGTATAATGTGCTCAACTATATTTGGTGGATTTACGTGATACATGTTGGATGTAAGAAATGTCACTAAGACGAGAGATAATTAGGGCTGGAAAAGAAGATCACCTCGGGCCAAGGAAGGAAGGCCTATGTATGAATAAAGTCATCATGGAAATTATTGGTAATCGGGCCAAGAGAGGAATGCCTATGTATGTTGTGTCCATTGTAGGGACTAAATCCTAGAGAGAGGGTACCCCACATGAGTAGTCTAGAGAGGGATTGTACCACAAAGATTAAGATGAGAAGTAAAATGCATGTTAAATTTTGTAACCATAATTGGTGCTATGGTTGATTATATTTCTATATCTATATGTGAATATTTTTTTCCCCACATACCAGTATAACTTGTTATATTAATCGTTGTTTTGTTTCACGAGGTTTTAGGTTAAACTGATATTAATCTGCAAAATAGACTTCCAAAGAAGATGACATCAAAAGATAAGATGTTTAAAGCTACCCGGAGGATTTAGACTGATAGATTTTATTTCAAGCTGCAAACTTTAGTTTCCTATCATGTAACTCCTTAATAGAGAGTTTATCTATCATTATGTTAACTAACTCTTTTCCATTTAGTGATATTTAATGATTATCTTGGTTACTTGCTAAACTATCAATCTTTTATTATGGTAATGTCTCTTTCCCTCTCGGTCGATCTTAATTGGGGATAACATGTGTAGGGGGTCATTACATAAGTCTTTATTCATACCCAATATTTTTTTCTGCAATGCTTCAAATTAGTTTTCAATGAAGTGAGAACCTCCATCACTAATCAAAGTTCTAGGAACTCCAAGTCTCATAAAAATGAACATGTTGAAAATGTTGATGATAGTCTTCGAGTCATAGGTCAGTGAAGCCAAAGCTTTGACCCATTTTGATACATAGTCCATATCAACCAGAATGTGTTGGTTTCCAAATAATTATGGGGAAGGAAAAATTAAATCAATTTGCCAAACATCAAAAATCTCGACCTTAATCCATTTTTGAAGAGGTGTTTCATTTCTTTTACTTATTTTTCCTATATTATTGCATGCATTTCATGCCTTCACATATACTTGTGAGTCTTTGAAGATGGATAATCAATAAAATTTCGAATGTAGGACCTTCATTGTAGTCTTTTCATATCCTAAATACCCTCCAAAGGGAGATCATTGTCAGTCAAGAGTAGTGTAAGTCTTATCCTCTGGGATACATCTTTGAAAAAAATTGTCCACACATCTTAAATAGTATGTCTCATCATCTGGAATATGTCATTGTTATTAATTGTCTGCACATCTTCTGAAGAGGAGCAGGTCATCCCCGTATTAGTTTTTGAGGTCAGCAAATAATTTCTTTTTTTATTAGTAGTGAGAACACACATGCATGTGCATGTGTTCAATAAAACATGTCAAATTTATAATAGATATATTTAGTAATCAATAAAGTAATAAGTGCATTTTATATTATTCAAATCACTTATTAATTTTTTGTAATTTTTCTATTCCAATTATAAATAATTATAGAACAAATTTAAAATGCCCCAATATAGGAAATATTTTTTACATGATCATATTTTTCCTTGTGAATATGTTGTACAGTTAGTGTGAAATGAAGTCTTTTTTATTATCAAAGATATGAAAAATTAGAAATTGTTGAAGAATTAACAAATGAAAGTAGTTTGCAACCATTAATTAATGATATATATAAATACAAATAGAGCTTGGAGGAGTCTATGGATAAAGATATTTCTTATAATCATTATAACATTTTTCATTATTGTTATGTATACATTTTTCCATTTCAATAGATAAATAAAATATGATTTGTATGAGATATACAATGCTAATCATTTAATAAGAGAATACATGTAAACAAAGAATATCTTTTCAAATTAGATATTGAATTACCCCTAAATGTCTTTGTGTGATTATTCTTCATGTGGTGTATTTAATAGGCATAAACTGAGTATGTGAGAATACAAAATGGTATTGACGACAAGCAATAGAGGAAATTTTTTTCCTACTAGTTATATACAAAATGGTATTTTGTATTTCTATATTTATGATAATAACAATATACTAGTTATAATTCTTGTTTGTGTACTCTCCAACATTTGTTCCTCAGAACAACATCAAAGGAGGTTGTTGATGCTCACTTAAAATTCCTTTCAATATTAGAAGTGTATACGCTCTCGTAGAATTCCTTTCAATATTGGAAGACAGAAGTATAGTTAGCCAAGAAAGAATTTTGAGTATTTGATGGGAACATAAGGGTGGGGAAATTCAGTAGGAGGTAGAAACGACTGAAGCCATGATGTTGAGTTGTAAGAAATCAACATCTGCTAAAAATTAGGTAGCCATATTGGGAGTACGAAAATGTTTCTAGGTTTTTATTTGTGGAAATGGAACGATTTTTGTAGGAAGAGGAAGATATCTTATTTCTGGAAATCGAAGTTTTGTTAGTGGGCCTGTGTGGAGGCTAGTAGTTTAAGATATAAGTAACTGTGTTGAGAGGGGGAGAGTGCATCTCAGATGTAAAATGGACACATTGTTTTAGTGGAATAGGAAGAGGAAGAGTGTTCTTGGTTTTTGCGTGTGGTAACTGATCCGAAAAGGAAAATTCTAGGCATAGGCATTGTCACACCCGCTGGCATACTTGGAGTATGGGAAAAAGAGAGTTTTAATGCATCTCCACTTGCAGCCTTTTTTATGTTATTGCCATGAAAAAGTCATTTAATGGCATCAAACTGATGTTAATTTTTATCTACTCTCCAATTAATTGCACATTTGATATCTCACCCACTACAGATTAAAAGAAGTACTTAGATTTAATATTTTTTTGTTCCAATTCCTTCTGTTTTTTGCAAATCACTCTATTTCCTCCTGATTCCTCAGTCTAGATTCTATCTCAAAAGTGCACATACTGTACTTGTAAAATTTGTTATTAGTATTGTACATCATACACTGTACGTCTTGTATTATAATATTTTGTAAAGAATAAAATGTACGTAATATGTGTAAAATTGTTGTTAGTACTGTACATCTTGTATTGTACGTCTCGTATTGTAATGTTGTATTGTACTTTTTGTACTGCAAAATGTAATTGTTAGTATTGTGTTTCCAATACACTTTATCTGTTAGTACTGTACTTCTTGTACATAATTTTATGAAATACTACTTTTTGAATATATGAAAATTTGATTGTTAGCACCGTACTTCATGTACAATGTGGTCCGTAGTACAATACTTTTTGTATGACATAGAAATCAATCACACGACAATGCACTCCGGTAGGATTGGTGAAAACTGGGAAGTAGACGTACTGTACTTGGACGGAATGGAGGTGGTGAGAAGAGTGGCTAGAGAGAAAAAAAGAATTTTTGAAATTGGGGCTGGAGAGAGAACTTTGAGACTCTTTAGCTTCTGCATGGACTTAATTGGTGTCGAATTAATTTGATGAGAGAAAATGACTGGGACGACCCATTTGCAGACTGTGTGGAATTAATTTGCATGAGAAAAATGGTTGAAACCACCCTTTTGTAAATGTGTGAAATTAATTTGCATGAAAAAAGGGCTGGGACCAGTCTTTTATAGACTCTCGAGAATCAGATATGTGGGCGGGTGTATTACTGACTGTGGGTAGCGTTACTCCTTTTTTTAGAGAGGTGGCATAGAGAGAGAAAGAGATCTAGACATTTAATGGCCTTTCTTCATTGTTCTTGGGTAGACTAGGTTAGTTGTTTTATAGGGTGGTGGGATCATGGGAAAGAATAAGTATTAATGAAAATAACAAAATTCCAGAAATTGCGAGAAGATAGTGAGTTAAGGAGGCTCTATAATTTGATGGTCCCCTATGAACACGGAGTGAGTTACACCCCCTACAAGATCAAACCCATGTGTCATGATCATTTAATCGAACCTAACAGATTTAATTGCATTAACACATGTCAAAAGATAACAAAAGGTGTAGCGTACTCCGTGTTCATATTGGGAGTATTAAATTTGAATTCTGTTAAGGAGAGTGTTCTACTTTGAAATTGTGCATTCTAATTGGCTAGTGGCATGTTTAGTAATTAGATAAAAAAAACTCCCTGTTTTTATAGTAATGTAGATATATCATATCTTACGGGAGTTGGTGACATGCCGATAGTAGTAAAAATCAGTGAAACATGGTATCACAATGTCTACTGACTTAAATACTAGAAATGACTCATCTCAGTATGAGTCATTAATGTGCATTGAATTGTGACCTTCTATTCAAATTATTGATAGATGATGCAATAACATTCTTTGGACTTGTCTTGTCTATAATTTCATGATCAAATTGATAAAGAAGCAATGTCCATCACAAGAGATGGGGCTTAGTGATTTTCTTCTACATTAAGTATTTCATGACACTATGATCAATGTAGACATTGACCTCTTCCCTAGAAAATACGACCTCAACTTGTCAAAGGCATAGATAATCTCTATTATTGTGTATTTCGCTTGACTTTCATCATGTGTCTTACTTGCATAGTAAATGAAGTAATACCATTTTGTCTTTCTTTTATCAGAGGATTGCTCATACAAAAAAATTGTTGGCATCACATATAATCTCGAAAGGAAAATTTCAATTAGGAGCAAGTATAATGGGCACTGAGTTAGAACATATTTAGAGGTGTATAAGGCTTTCAGAAAGTCTTTGTCGAGAATAAAGGGTGTGTCTTTGGCCAAAAGCTAGAAACTGACATCAAAATTACATAATTTCTTTATTAAAATATTTGTAATACCATGCATGGCCAAGAAAACTTTGTATGAATGTGATTGAGGTGGTTGGTGGAAATTTAAAAATTGCTTTGTCTTGCTTCAATCCACCTCTATTATTACTCTCAAAACCTTGTGTCCTAGCATAATACCTTCGCATATCATGAAGTGACATTTTTTTTCAATTTAAAACTAATTATTTCTCTTCATATGATAATACATTAACTATTTGTAGTGTTAATTAAATTAGACCTACAATGTAAGTTTTTTTATTGACACCTGAATGGGTGACACTAAAGTTGAGGACCTAGTGTGTAGGTTTTTAGGATAAGCTAAAACTGACGACATAGACACAATGTTGATTGCTATCAAAACTAAAACTGACAACACTGAGTGATATGAAAAACTATTATATGATGTTTTGGGATTATAGTCATTGATTCATAAAAAAATGATGAAATAGATATATGTGTCATTTGTTGGTTTTAGAAGAACTAACGACATATATCTATGCATTGTCGGTTGATTTTAGAGGAACCAACAACACATATCTATGTGTTGTAGGTCAGTTTTAGAGGAACCGATGACACAAAGTAATATCATGACTTGAAGCATTTAAAAATAGCATTTATAGGCTTGGAAGAATGCTCATATGATGCAACATGACTGCGTTGACGACAGGGTAGCACAACCATTTTAGGTAGCATGACCATCATGAGAATTGGGTAGCACTATTGAGTTGTGTGGAACGATCGCTATAAATGATAAGGATACTTGAGATGTCAGTTTTCTTTCACAAAACTGACAACACAAATCCATAAAGTCAATTCTTTTATAATAATTGATGTTGTAGGTGTTTTTTTTACAGTAGGTATACATATCTACTGTCTGTCTGTTCCATAGGATGCACTGCATGTAGTCCATTTGAATTACAGGTACCATCCTATATTCTACTTAACAACATGCCATCATACTTGTAAAATCGCCAATGACAAACACATACTAATAGTCCACACCCACATAATTCATCCACACAAATGCATTTTCAATCTCATCTACACTTAATTACATTCTCATGCACATACACAATATAAAAAATACACATGCAATTTCATTCATAAATTCCATTCTCATCACATATACAAATACAATTATCATTGTATTAATTCCTTCACATTCATTCAGACATAAGCATATATACAAACATCATTAATATATGCACCAACAATTGACTTGCATTAAATTTAAAGTTGTAAAAAGCAATAACCATCACATTTGTATAGAAATAATGACATCAAAGTATAGAAAACTTATATTTAGTCCCAATCAGATGTAAAATAGACTTCCTTAATGAAGGAATTTACCCACACTTCTCATATCTCATCCAACTCTTAATTTGTATTGGGTTTTTTCGTGTCAAATAGTTGTAAAGAGAATGACATAATTTTAGATTTGATTTTTTTATAGTATCCAATGAGACTATTTACTTATGATGATTTATATTATATGGTTTACCTTTTCTATAAAATAGATGTCTAGTGCCACATGTCTGACAAACATATCCATATATCACATCATGTAGTATTTGCATGCCCAATCATTATTTTGTATTGGACACTACAAATTTATAGTTATTTAAAATGCTAATATGTAAAAGTAAGCATTGTTGGCATATATGTGGTGCAGTCGGAAAGCTACTTAAATATTTCTCTATGTTAATAATTTTATTTTTTATCTATCTTTCTTGCAGCCTTTTTGAATTATTTTATACCCATATAATTTATAATAATAGATTTAATTGAATTTGAAAATAGTAATATAATGATACATACATTAATATTTATTGAAAAATAATTTTTTTACTGACACTACAAATACGATATTCATTGTGTGTCTCCCATTTCCTATTTTACTATCCGAATGATCTAGGTAATACACAGATAGCGTCTTGGGAACAATTACCAACAACTAAGAATGCTTATTACTGTGTGAAAAGAAGGTAAATCAAAGAAAACTCAAATTCACATTGAAATATAATTCATAAATTCAAATTATAAGTAAAATGCATAAAATGTACCCAACATTTTTTTTGTTCTCCATCTCATTCCAATTACTTTAGAAGAAACTCTTTTTTTTATCCAAGCATATATATTAGTTATTATTCATCCCGCTCTCTACTACGTGCCAAATAGAAGAAGGTTTAATGTAAATGTCTCTAGACAACCAACTAGGTTTATCCCGCTAGAGACTGAAGGAGATGGAAGAAAATACATGCAGTGTTTTGATATACTGTCTGCCACCATGTTCTGCTTGTGCTGAATAAAGGAGAGCTGGGAATCGAGTAGCGAAGAGAGAGTGTGGCATAACTCTCTTCTCAGGGGCTCGATCTTATTGGTGATGATGCTTCTATCCCTCAGGATGTCAATCGCCTAAGGAGGAGTCGGTAAAGAAGACTGAGGATGACCACTTTTTTTCAATACAAAGTTTACTGCAAGGATGATGCCTTTTATCTCTGACTTCAAGGGAAGAGGTGGCAAGTCCTGAGAAGATACTGCCTAGAATGCATTTCCCTGACATATCTGTGGTATGGATACCAATGCCCATTTTTAGTGAGGGGTACTGGAATGTGGCATCGACAAAGATCAATTGTTGGCATCCAGGTGGTGGATGAGTGGCAACTTTCCTTAGGCGAGAAGGAGGGCTATTTGGACCCTTGTGGGCATGTGCAATAGCCTTATCTCTCTCTCTCTCTGATGGAAATTTCTATCACTGAGGGAGGTTGTTGTTTTTCGACGTGGACAAACTCATTGCGTGCATGTCATATGGACCAACACTTAATACAATGAAGGACAATCTGTTCAAGAGTATCGCTGCCATATAGAATATGGCCTATCCATTCCATTTCAGACAGGTTGAAGAAGGTATCGGTCTTTTCCAAGAGGTTCCAAGCCTACCGACTAGTCGGACAATCACATTGGCAATGGCTCAGGTTATCTGTTTCAGTTTTGCAGACGGGGCATGTATCATCTTCAATGATGTATAGTCGGGCCTTCTCCACATTGGTGAGGATGGAGCAATAATTGAATAGACATAGAAAAGTTCTATATTTTAGTGGTATTAGAATTTTCCAAATTATCTTCCAATTATCAGAGGGAGAAGGCGAGAGAAGCAACCTCAATCAGGAGTAAGCCATACCAGTAGAGAATTCTCCACTAACTTCAAGTGGCCAGGACGAAGTGTCCAGACCAGTACGTTCCGAGTGAACAATAGTGTTCTGAATGAACTACCAGGATGATGGTGGAAGATAGTCGGCATGTTTGGAACCTGCTGGAAAGGACTGATACCTTCTTTAACCTTTTTGAAATGGAATGGATAGATCATATTCTATATGGCAAGGATACTCCTGAACATATCGTCCTTCGTTGTATTGGGTGCTGGTCCATATGGCATGCACACAAATGGGTTAGTCCACCCCAGAAAGCAAAAACCTCCCTCAGTGACAAAAATGTTCATCAGAGAGAGAGCTAAGGCTACAACACACACCCACAAGGGTCCAAATACCCCTCCTACTCGCCCAAGGGAAGTTGCCACTCGTCCCCCACCGAGAACATTATAGAAGAAATCTCACACGTGGTTCTTCGGAAGTGTTAATGAGGTGGTATCAGCGAGCTTTGACATTGGAGTGAAAGAACTTGTTGTTGCCGTTGTCGTATGGGAGTCAATTGATATTGACTCGCTATTGCCAATCGGCTTCCTCATGCAATAGGATCACATTGAGCTATTCCTAAAGTTTTATGGAGAAAAGTTGCTTAGGAATGGAGTACATGTCATTCATCAAGATTGCTTAGAATGATGTCCTTTTACTTATGTTCCTACTGAATACACTTGGCTTCCTATTTGATTGCTAATGACTGGAATGCAGGGAGCGCATCAAGGAAGGGCAGTGATCCGTCCCAGGCGGGGAGGAGGTTAGTCTTGAAAGAAAGGATGAGTCTCCAACTCATCTTAGTTTTGAAACGATTTACATGCTTCTGCGAGTTTCATCGTCCGATTATCGAAATAGGATTATGGTTGCTATAGACACGCGGGAGGACGTTCCACTGACAACCAATCCGGATTAGCAATAACCCGGTCACGCTTTTCATGAAGACAACCTTTTTTAAAGGTGAATTGGTGCCCTGAAGCTTTCATGTCTTTCAAGCTTGAGGAGAGAAGGACATAGTTGAATTTCATACTAGAGCAAAGATCAAAGCCCCACCCACCTTGTTTTTTAGAGATGTCGCGCATTTTATTAAAGTCCCCCACCTGAGCCTAGGCTTCATTAATGTAGGAGGATAGACCTTCAATTCAATGCCAGAGCAAGTCCCTTTTCTGTGGATTAGGGCTCCCGTAAACAAAGGTGACTAGCCATGAGTTATTGATACGATAATGGACGTATTGATGATGGCTTTGTAAGATATCAATAGTGCATCTGTAATTGTCACATAGGACCGAAATACCACCGGAAAAGCCCAATGCTTCTAATCTTTGAGAAGGTGTAACCGGGCTTCTTGATGATGTTGTCAGCTTTTACATCACTGCAACGTGGTTCTAAAATAATCAATATGTGGAGTTTGTACCTCCTTCTGAATTCATTGATAAGATTCAATTTGTCCTTGGAGCCAGCTCCTTGGACATTCCAGCAAATGATGTTAGTCATTAAAAAGTAGTGGGGAGGGGCCCCGAAGGGATCATAAATTGATGGCAGCAAGAAGGTCAGAGGCCTCAGCTGAAATCTCCATCTGAGTCCCCTGGATCATCATCGTCAAAGGTAAGTGACTTCTTTGTGTTTATGTTGTAATCAACATTGCCTATGATCTGCGCAAGCTTTCCTTCCTGCGTTCGCGACCAGGACTTACAGTTTGATAAACTATCCTCCTATTGCGAAGAATAACACCGCTTCCTCTTTCTCTGTTCCCCAAACTAAAGCCCGATTGAGCCGAGGACGATAGATTGGGGTCGCTAACTTGGAACCGGAAGTGGTCAAGAAGAGCTTAATTGGTCCTACCATCGCAGGTTTCATCATCCACAAGCACTACTGCATGCTGTATTATTATTGACCTGGGCCTTGGCAGCGGGCACATCGTTTGCCACTTGGGGTGGACGACCATGGTCTGGGCAGTATTCACTACATGTTGTTGCACAAGTTTTTTCTTTTGCATACGGATCTTTACCGTTTCCCACTCTCCTTGACCCAAATTTTCAAAGTGGGGGATAGTGCTGCTCGTTGCTTGCTTCGTTGCATTTTCCACCTGAGGCGGCTGAGTGTGTGTCTTCCTCGCACCTGGGTTTTTCTTTTTAGGCATCTTGGCATGAATCTCTGCCATGTAGGGGACAGGGATAGACTGAGCGGCGCTCGGGTAGCTTGGGATAAAGGTGCAGTCACCGACTGCATGGCCGAGGCGACCGCATGTCATACAGACCGTGGGGAGATTCTCATACTCAAGCATGTACCACTCGCCATTAAGCATGTATCCGGGAGAAGGGGTTTTGAGGTGTCCACTTCAATCACAATATGTTCAAACTTACCGCGGTTCCCTTATTGGGTAGTGGTATCGATTTTAATCGTCTTCCCCATCAGGGCTCCAATGCTAGATAGGAGCTGATTCTGAAACAAGTAGATTGGCATGTCGGAAATTCTTGCCCAGACAACTATATTCCGAGTAATTGGATCCAAAGACCTGAACTCCTTTTACCACGATTGAACAAACAAATAGTAGTTGAAGATCATCTATGGACCTCCAGTCATGGCACGAACAAAGTCATCATTGTTGGCCAATTGGATAATATAATATCCTTTGTCAATATTGATTGCTCTATAGGAATATGTTAGTTGCCACAGCACGGAGATTTGATTCATAAGAACGTTGAAGCTGACATTGGTACCTATGACCTTGATGATCACGACATATTTCCAAGTTGCTGGATTGATCGTAATGGACAGGATGCGCCCGACTGCTCAATTTTGATGTCTACCACCGTCAGCAGAACTGGGGATACTTGCACGAGGGAAGCAGGTGCTTTGGTTGAACGCCCGTAGATAGCGTCCTTACACTGCTGAAAAGCAGGGTATTTCAGAGAGGGGTGTAACCACAAGTTTAACGGTTGTATATGCTTAACAGGTGTGGTCCTTGGTGATAGTTTCCCGCCAGTCCACCATATTTCAGATATTTTTCCCGCGAGTCTATTTAGTCATGGATTGGAAAAATTTGCAAAATATCCCCACTTACAACCAGGCCGGCCCTAGTGAATTGCCGTTCGCACAAAAACTCTGGCGGACAAAACTCACTCTCTTTTCCCATGGCTCTCTCCGTCACTACTGGAAGGAGGGGTCGCATTGGGCTAATTTTTTCACATTCAACGGCAAGCCAGAATCCACGGGGACTCCCTACAAGCATGGTCTCCACGTATTCTGCCCCACTCAGTTATTTAATTACCCGCACTCGGACCAGTTAAGACAGACATATAGTATTGGATGGCCAGGATTTGGAGCCGATATTTAATGGTTTCGATTGTTTGAGAGAAGAGGAAAAACCCTGCGCCTAATTTTCCTTTGCAATCCACTCAACTCAGTCATGCCGCAACGAGAGAAAGACAGTCCGATTTCACACCTCTGCACAGCCGCGGGAAGATGAAGCGGGAAGCAAAAAAGCGAGGAAACCGGAAGGAGAAGGAGAAGGCATAGCGCTGGTTTTCTCTTCCTAACCAAAGCTCAAATCTTGCCATCCCTACGAGCGACGAGGCAAGGACGCTCTGGCTGCCAGTCTTCCTTCTGCCCCCATAAATACATGGTTAGTTTTTCTGTCTGTTACCAATAACTCATATGTATCGGCTCGATTTTTCCAGACCTTTTCACATGGTATTTGCCTGGTGGTCGATCTGCTTAAGGTTTTGTTCAATTTGGCCTCTGATTATGTATCCACCTCAATATTGTGTGGATTCTTTCTCTCAGGTGACGACAGAGGCCCATGTGAATTCGTTTCCAAAAATTTCATGTCTGTGTACATCTTTGCTCTTAAACAGATATGTAAGTTTAGAAGTAGCCGTGAGCGACGCCTTTCACTCTAGAACCATTGCCTGTCTCGCCTGCGTACCTACGGCTCCGTCGTTTCCAAAAATTTCATCGTCCTCCTCCCTCCACGCTCCGTCGTCGAAGTTCCTGGAATAGTCGGCTACATCATAGGCGGCCATACTCTTCTTCTTGCCTGGTCGGATGGAAACCATAGACGGCACAGCCCAACGCAGACTCAGCCTCAGCTTCCCCCATAGTGCGGCCGCCCACTGGGTACACCGCCTCCGTCGGGCCGCCCCTGCTTCTGCCACGCGCACCACGGCACGCCGCACCGCCACTAAACATGATGAGTGACGTGTGTTTAGTCCACAAACATTTGCTCCACGATTTGGGCACCGTCTGGCTCATTTTTTCTTATTTTCCTTCACTCCATTTCCTATTCCAATTTCATTAGCATAGATTTTTGCAACCTCCCCTGTATTTACATCCCCAACTCCTTTCCTAAAGCTGTTTATTTTTCCAATCTCCTTTGCCTCCACAACTCCGTCCCTTTTCTAAATTGCAGCGATTCTTCAAATAGTAAAGTCCATGTGCATTGAGGTCCATATCAACCTATTTTACATTCTGTTTTTGTTGAAGAAAATTAATAGCCGGCTGGAAGAGATATGAGGGGAATCCTCTAATACTCGTTATGCTACCGAATAAGTACATTTTATCATTTTATCTTGTTTCCGGTAGGGAATGTGATTTCTCTTCGATAATTTGATTTGAGATTGTCTCTCTATAAATAAGAGCATCACACAAGATAATTTGTTTTATAAACAGAAATGGCAGCTGCAAGGGTCGCACCAAGTTCTTCTTCTGGTGATTTGCTAGTATTATATAACATGGTGAATTATTTCATTACAAATTTGATTCCATGCTACGTTATCATAAAAATCAATTTGCATGCTTCATCGCATATGTACTTTACAACAATTTGTTAATTTATCTCTACCCAAGAAAATGTGCAAGACAAAGTTTTGATACTTCTTTATCTAAAAATAAGCAATTTGAGAACTTGTGTTATCATAGTAATTCAACTCACCATTAAAATATCAATGTCAAGCAAATAAGGACATGGTTGCCCATTATCTTGTGACCCATGTCATTACATTCATATGCAAGTATCCCAAATCCAAGAGGCTTGTGAGTTTTCAAAGTCTAAAATTTCTATGCAATTATTAATGATTAAATCAGTTGATTATGGGCATATAAAATTGGCATGTATAGTTAACAAATACAAATGGGACGAGGATGCATGGTGGTGAAGTAATGAAGCTCTTTGAAAAGAGTATTTAAGGGTGGACCAAGGTGACAAAGAGTGTTTGGAGGATATGCACACAGTTAGACAATATATATTCACATGTCTGATATTTATATCTTTAGTTGATATAAATTTACTTGTATTTTGATGTTTCTTTTTCACCCCATAATTGCTAATGAATACATTTTCGTATACTTTTGTTTTCTATAAGAAGACTACTTGGTTATGCGTGTTTGTGAAGCTTAAAATTTAAATATTTGGCCATAATTCAATTAGTAATATAGTCTAATGAACATAGAAGATGCAAGATGAAACCAATATTCAGTGTTTGGTTATCAACAAGATATCGTTTTATTTCTAGTTATTTTTTATTCAAAGAAAAGTTTTATGAACTGACTTTAATTACTTGTCAAATTTATTTTTTAACATGCAGTGGCAACCAAGGACTCCATAATCTAAATCAAGGACTCCAGAACCTGAATTGCGTGGATACAACAGACAAAGGGTTAGAATTATTAACACCAAATTTACATATAACTAGTCTGCTAGTATTTCTATCATAAATTATTATTTTTTGAACCATAAAAATATTGAAAATATTTTCATTGATAGTGAAACAATTTCAGTCCTCTCTCGGTCCATGAAATGATTAAAAACATTTCTTGAGTCTTCAACAATAGTAGGCTACCAGTCTTCTATGCTTCATTACCAAGTTTTTACATTAAGAAAAGCATCGATTATATCCTAATTTAAAGCCATCTATATACTTGAAAAAATGTCATCTATTCTTGTACACTTGGTATAGCATGCATATACAATCTTTATCCTACGACGGTTCTCATTTATCTGAGAACATGCTACACATAGGTTGTTACCAGAAATATGTTTCATAGTGTATTTATGATGATTTAGAAAGTCATTGGATTTTGATTGCTCTACAAGTAAAAGTAACTTAAATATTCATTTAATCTCATAACATCCATTTCCTACATATGTGCAAGTTAAATATTGGAGATGCAAGCAAGCAATTACAACTCTAGAATCAACATAATGGTATTACTACAACAAGAAACTATATGTTCATGGATTGATAGGATCATCCTTCTCTCTCTATGCATACATGTGCAATTTAGTTTAGGAGTTTCATCTAGAAAATGAAGTTTTTTAGTGTGAAATTGATAGTTTATGTCATTATATTTGTCCTACTTTTTTAAAATTTCTTTTCTCTTTGATCATATAGTGATATATAGACCAAAATACAAAAAGCTTCTCCCAAAAAATGATGTCGAGATAGTTGTAGTATTTCTTTGGTGATTTAAGTGACACAATAACTCTTATACCATGCCCTTTTTTCTATTGTAACATGTAGTGTAAGTAAAATGCTCCAAAAGTAATTGGCATCTATGAAAAAATGGTCATTTGACTTAATGTTTAAGATTTGTTTTTCTGTGTGGATACCAGTGTTAGAATTTAGTGTCCCCTATATATTTTATTAAGTTTGTGTTAATCAAATTAATATTTTATGTATTTGAAATTAGTGAAATTAGGGGATGGCCATGGTTATAGTTAATTAAACTGTATGGGGAAGTTGTAGAAAACAACTTTTGGAAATAGCGTAAGTTACCATGGTACAATCATGTCATTATGCCCCAATTTAAAAAATACATATCATATATGCTAAGATTTTTATTTTTTTGTTAATGTTTATATTTTTATACTGTGTGAATGTTGATGATTAATCTTTATACTCTTTGTTATATTAGATCAAGGGTTATATCAAATTAAATATATGTATATTTGGAATTAGTGAAACAAATAGGGGCTAGATAGGATAATATAAGCTTCTATTTTAATTATAAATAAATAAAATGTATGTGGTATCAATAGGAAGTCTTTTTAATAGCGTGTGAGTTAGTATGGTATAATCATGACAATGTATAACCATTGCATTATTATTTTGCATTATTTTGAGATGTAGTACATGCTTTTTAAAGGTAACTTGTCAATTTATATATTCATCAATTTACTTAGTATATAAAATGTGTGTGGGTTATGTGGTTTTTGTAGGAATTATCAAGATGGCACATAAATTTATTGAAGATAAGAGTTGGATGTATTGTTGCAAGTCAAAATTTGATAGATTAAACAATACACAATTCCGTGAGGGTGTCGAGTTTTTCTTAGGTTTTGCATTCAAAGACAATCCTAGCACAGAAAAACTTTGTCCATGTAGAAGTTGTGAGAATGCAATTCATCAACAATTAGATGTTATTCGGTATCACATCTTGAGTAATGGTTTTCTTGATCAGTATACAAGATGGAAGTATCATGGAGAAAATGATCATGAACCTAGATTGCAAAATGTGAACAATGCTGAAACTATACATATGATAAATAACATGATGGGTGTGTATGAGGAAGTTGAGCAAATACATGATTCAAGTAATAACGATCAACGATTCCATGAGCGTGATATTGACATTGATAGTTTTGAAAAGTTGATAAATGATGCAAACACTCCTCTATATCCTGATTGTCCTATCTCTAAGTTTGATGCTATACTTGATTTATTGAAAATGAAATGTGATAATAAATGGAGTAAGAAGGGTGTAAGTGATGTTTTGGAATTTTCTCATGAAATTCTTCCACCAAATAACACACTTCCTAAAAATTGGTACGAGTGCAAGAAGGTAATGAGTACTTTAGGTTTGAAGTGTAAGAAGATACATGCTTGTCCTAGTGATTGTTTGTTGTATTACCGGGAGAATGAAAATCTAAATGAGTGTCCAAAGTGCAAAAAGTCTAGATGGATATCCTCAATTTCAAAGAAGAAAGTTGCCCCAGCTAAGATTCTTCGCTATTTCCCTTTGATTCCAAGGTTAAAAAGACTTTTTATGTGCAAAGTTACAGCTACTCATATGACATGGCACAAAAAGACATCACCAAGTAAGGTTGGAGAAATGAGCCATCCTAGGGATTCTGAAGCATGGCGAGATTTTGATAGTAAGCATCCTATGTTTAGTATCGAGCCTCATAATGTTCGTTTGGGATTATCATCCGATGGATTTAACCCCTTCAACATGACAAAGGGGAGCAATCATTCGATTTGGCCTGTGATTTTGATGGTTTACAATTTACCTCCTTGGTTTGTTTTGGATCAACGTAATTTTATGTTGACTCTTTTGATTGATGGACCAAAAATGCCTAGAGAAATTGACATTTATCTGCGGCCATTGATTGATGAGTTGAAAATATTATGGAATGATGGTGTAAAAGTGTATGATACCTCTGTTGGTGAAATTTTTACTATGCGTGCATCTTTATTATGGACTATTAGTGATTTTCCAGCTTATGCCATGTTGTCTGGATGGAGTACAAAGGGATATAAAGCTTGCCCTACATGTCATTCTTTTAGTGGATCTATTTACCTTCCTGCTAGTAGAAAGATTGCATATGTGAGACATCGCCGTTTCTTACCCTGTAATCATCCATGGCGTAAAGATGTTCAGAAGTTTAATGGTGAAACTGAGTTTGACAATGCACCAAGACCCTTGTCCAGTGAAGAGGTAGACAACCTTTTAAATGATTATGATCCCATCAGTTTTTCTAAAAGTGGGTGGAAAAAGAGAAGTATATTTTTTGAGCTTCCTTATTGGAAAACATTGTTGTTGCGACACAATATGGATGTCATGCATATTGAGAAGAATGTTTGTGAAAACATTTTGAATTGGATATTGGAAAAAGATGGTAAGACTAGAGACATTAAAGCAAGGCTAGATTTGGAGGAACTAGATATCCGACATTCTTTATGGCCTAGAAAAGAGAAAACAACTAAAAAAACCATTCTTCCACATGCAATATACAACATGACAGATGATGAAAAGCAAACTTTTTTGAAAGTTCTCAAAGATTTGAAACTTCCATACGGGTTCTCTTCAAATATTTCTAGTAAAGTACATGTTTCAGATAGAAAGATTGGAGTTCTTAAAAGCCATGATTATCATGTTTTGATGCAACAACTTTTGCTTTTGGCTTCAAGAACTACAGTTGCTAAACCTATTGCAGTGGCAATCTGTGAGTTGTCTTATTTTTTTGGAGAATTGTGCAATAAGGTCATCAATGTTGGCAAGATGGAAGAATTACAAAAACAAATTTGTATGACTCTATGCAAGTTAGAAATGATCTTTCCTCCAGCATTTTTTGATGTGATGATGCATTTGACTGTTCATTTGCCCACTGAAGCAAAAATTGCGGGCTCTGTGTTTTTTAGATGGATGTATCCAATTGAACGATATTTATTTAGACTTAAAAGTTACATCCGAAACAAAAATAAAACAGAGGGTTCTATTGCTGAAGCTTATCTCATGGAGGAGGCCATTACCTTTTGTTCTCGGTACATGAATAGTAATACTATGAAGATAGGGAGTTCCAAAGCATACAAAGAGGGACCAATTGGTACAGCTGTGGAGTGTTTTGCTTCTGAAGAGGAACTATTCCAAGCACATCGCTTTGTCTTGTTCAATACAGATGAAATCCAATCTTACTTAAGGTAAATGTCAACATTCATATGGTTTCTTCATATATAAGTCATGTTACATGTATGATACATTATCTTTAACTTATATACATATATGTTACATGTAGGATACATAAAACTATTTTACAGAACCAAAATCCAAATTGGAATGATTTGGAAATTCAGAAAGAACAACATCACAATTTTATACATTGGTTTAAACATTATGTAAGTATCTTCATATATATCAAGGTAATTTTTAATATTATTCAAAAAACTATTAATTGTTTTCTTAACAGATTTCTACACTTGATGATTCTTATGGTTTGTCTGAAGATGTCAAATGCTTAGCTCGTGGTCCAAAACCTGGGGTATATTCATATAAAGGATATTTTGTCAACGGGTATAAATTTGAGGTCAAAGCTAAAGAAAGTGTGAGGGTGACACAAAACAGTGGAGTAGCAACTATTGGTGTTGATGGTCAAGTATTCTATGGAACTTTGGTAGACATCATGAAAATTGCATATTCTAAAAAGCTTGTTATGTATCTATTTAAATGCACATGGTATGATTCAGTATATGGGTGTCACAAGGATGAATATAATTTCACTATGATAGATACAGTCCAAAGAAGCTATAAAGATGAACCATTTATCTTTCCATCACTAGCCCAACAAGTGTATTACTCAATTGATCCTGAATTTTTAGATTGGAGTGTTGTTTGCCATTGGAGGCCAAAAAATACATATGATTGTTCTACCTCTTCAAATATTAATGAAGATGACGTTATGATTCTTAGAAATATACATCATGCCAAATTCATTGGACAAACCAATGAAAATGATGATAGTGAATCCTGGTCCAGATTTGATGTTCCTACTGATCTATTAGTAGATACATCACTAATAGATAAAGCAAGAAAACGACTAAAGAGAAAGGGCATACAAGGTATTTTTTACATGTAAAGTGAAAATTTACTTCTCAAAACTTACTGTCTATTTTTATTTATAGAATAATGCCTCGCATTGCTAGAAGGACAAGACCACTTGATGAGATAATTGATCAAAATCCTGCATGTGAAGAGAAAGACAATTCAGGTGGGAAAGAAAAATCTTCTTTTGGTTTGAGTGAACCCTTGAGAAATCTTTCCGGTAAGATATTTTTAAGCACTTGTATATTTCTTAACAAATTAGCACAATTGTTTTAGTATTTCTTTTCAAAAATCAGGAATTAAGGCTCCTTTGAAGAAGAAATTGAAAGCTAACATTCAGAATGATAGTAACACTAAACGTTCTGAGAATTTGGCACAAAAACACTCAGATTATGGGGTGTCACTAAATAGTCCAACACTTCCATCCAATTCCTTGGCATTTTTAGATAGGAGAGATGGTTCATATCCACTTGGTTCAAGACACTCTTGTGAATCCTTACCTTCATCAATGAACCTTGAGGAGAGGGCTGATTGCCACAACATGGGTGTGTACATTTGTATTTTTTTACATTTTATAATTATACAGTTCATACTATCTCTATTATATATCTTTTTTTTCAATAGATTCCTTTGAAGAACCTATCACAAACATTCTCAAGTTTTTAGTCAAAGAACATCAACTCCCATCGCAAAGTGCAGTAGCTCAACATTTGATAGGCCAAATCTCTCCTATTTTGAAAGCTGCATGTGGATCAATGAATTCATCCAAATTTCCAACTCCAAATGAGGGTACGAATTTACATGATTTTCATCAACCAAAATATAGCTTTTTAACATTTTTTTCATGGTTTCCATACATATTCAAATCCCTACTTCTTATTGCATTTTCAATTCTCATGATCTTATAGATACCTTTGTTGAAGCTAGAGGGAATATATCTAGCTTTACCTCTTTACTTAATTCTACAATGAACCCAAATGAAGCATTCCATGATGGTAGATATTTTAATAATACTAGTTGTGCATGTTGTGCATGCAATCATATTCATATCTTTTTGAAATTAAATTTATTAGGCGACTTGATGCTTTCAAGGAGGGACATATCCAGCATAGTGTCTCCAAGAAATTCTACCATAGAACCAAATTAAGGTTATAAATAACTCATAACTTACATTTCTAGATATCATCTATCTTATTAATATTCTTTAGATGTTGTATGAGTTATCTTTGTGTTGTATGTGTGTTGGTACCAAGGAAGGTCTCTAAATGCATTATAGAATAGAAAATTCTAGTCTTGATACTTGAAACAACATTAAGAGAACAACAAATGAATATGAGCATTGCTTGCTATGAAGATGGGCATGGTTTGATATACATTTTCATGTTTTATTTGCATATTTTAATCAAATTCAGACCATCTATTTTATTTAAAAAATGGATTTCATCTTGAAGGAAACATTTTGGAACCTAGAGGGAGCCACTCAAGCTTTAACACTTCAAGAAAATCAACAAGTCCCCCAAATGAGGATCCTCAAGGTGGTCCACAACTTATTTCTTAATCTTCTGGATAGTGTCTTATCTTCTTGACATATCTTACATGTTTTATGAGTTATACCAGTACCAATTGCATATTTATGTCCCACTTATACATATATCTTTCTTTATTCAATTTTGAAGGTGTTGATGTGCATCTTAGAAGAGATATTTTAGCTCTTGGCTCTCTAGACAGTCGTACAAGGATACTGACTGAAGATGGGCATGGTTTGATATACGTTTTCATGATTTCTTTGCATATTTTAGTCAAATTCAGACCATCTCTTTTTATTAAAAAATGGATTATTTCTTGAAGGAAACATTGGGGAACCTCGAGGGAGCCACTCAGGCTTTAACACTTCAAGAAATTCAACAAGTCCCCCAAATGAGGGTCCTCAAGGTGGTCCGCAACTTATTTCTTAATTTTTCGGATAGTGTCGTACCTTCTTGATATATCTTACATGTTATATGAGTTATACCAGTACTAATTACATATTTTTGTCCCACTTATATGTATATCTTTCTCTATTTCAATTTGGAAGGTGTTGATGTGCATCCTAGAAGAGATATTTCAGCTCTTGGCTCTCTAGACAGTCTTAGAAGGATACTGACTGAAGACGGACATGGTTTGATATACATTTTCATGATTTCTTTGCATATTTTAGTCAAATTCAGACCATCTCTTATTATTAAAAAATGGATTATTTCTTGAAGGAAACATTGGGGAACCTCGAGGGAGCCACTCAGGCTTTAACACTTCAAGAAAATCAACAAGTCCCCCAAATGAGGGTCCTCAAGGTGGTCCACAACTTATTTCTTAATTTTTCGGATAGTGTCGTACCTTCTTGATATATCTTACATGTTATATGAGTTATACCAGTACCAATTGCATATTTTTTTCCCACTTATATGTATATATTTCTCTATTTCAATTTGGAAGGTGTTGATGTGCATCCTAGAAGAGATATTTCAGCTCTTGGCTCTCTAGACAGTCTTAGAAGGATACTGACTGAAGACGGACATGGTTTGATATACATTTTCATGATTTCTTTGCATATTTTAGTCAAATTCAGACCATCTCTTTTTATTAAAAAATGTATTATTTCTTGAAGGAAATATTGGGGAACCTCGAGGGAGCCACTCAGGCTTTAACACTTCAAGAAATTCAACAAGACTCCCAAATGAGGGTCCTCAAGGTGGTCCGCAACTTATTTCTTAATATTCCAGATAGTGTCTTATCTTCTTGATGTATCTTACATGTTATATGAGTTATACAAGTACCAATTTCATATTTTTGTCCCACTTACATGTATATCTTTCTTGAAGGAAACATTGTGGAACCTAGAGGGAGCCACTCAAGCTTTAACACCTCAAGGAATTCTACAAGCCCCCAAAATGAGGGTTGTCAAGGTGTTTACTAACTTATAACTTAATTTTATAGATAACATCTTATTTTCTCTTCTTGCATCCTAAAAGAGATATTAAGGGTTTTATAGTCTCTAGGAAGTTGACTAATTATCTTGGAATTTGTGCAAAGAAGGGTATGTATTTTCCGTTGTACAAAGAATGGGGAGTGGATCATATTAAGGGTTTTGAATCCATGATGGATGATGTTATGGTACGTCAACAAATATTATACAAATAAATTAGATTTATTTAAATAGGAAATTTCTAACATGTATATCATTCTAGGAGTTGTATGAGTTTCGCATGACAGATGGGGAGACAATTGCAAATATGCAAGAGGTTGTATATTGGTGTTATGCCAATGTACAAAGTAAGGTTAGATCTTGGAGAAGCACATTAAAAAATAAAAAGTCTATCTCTAAGAATCAAAATCAAGAATGTGAAGAAACACCTGATTCACGAGTCACTAATTGGGAATGGAAACAATTGTTGGAATATTGGAAGTCTCCTATTAAACAGGTGAAGCAATGAAATTGATGACTTATGATGCATTCTTGATATATTTATACAATTCATATCAAATACATTCCTTTTTACTCATCACAGGAGGAGTGCACTCGAAACAAGGTTAATCGGGGAGGTCCTCGTCCCACACATAGAACTGGAGCTAAATCTTATTCTCGTTGGTACCAAGAATGGGTAAAAATGAAAGTTATTTTTTGTGTTTAACTCGTTTTGTTGATATAATCTTGACTTATTAGAAAATTTATATATTTTTACCATGTTAGACTGAAAAGGGAGTGATACAAGCTGAATGGCAAGCATACCTAAAATACCATCAAGATGCAAAGGGTAACTATTTGGATGAATACACAAAGAAAAAATGTGTAAGTCTAATATTTTGCATACTTTATAATTATGACAAAGTGATATTTCATGGCATTATGTGTAAATCTAAAATTTGTAGGAAGAAATTGCTGCAAAATGTGAAGAACGACAACTTGATAGGTCAAGAAACCACCAAGCATTTGTTCGTGTTCTTGATGATGTGATTGGGGAACATCATGGTGGTTATGAGAGGGGATATGGTATTGGAGCGTCCAGACAAAGATGGAAGACTTCTCATTTACAACATGTACAGATGAAACAATATGTTAAGCAACAATCCCGAATGAAGGAGTTAGAAGCAGAACTTGCATGTCTAAGAGAACAATATGGACAGGTGATAATCCACTAAACATATTTATTTCTATCAAGATCTTACTTTAAAATGCATTTCATATTTTATAGGAAAACCGAGAAGGGACATCTCATTGTGGTGAGCCACACACATCAAGTAGTCACAATGATATTGAGGTATACACTTTTATAAATTAAATCTCTATCGTGTTTATGACCATATTTGACTTACAATATGATTTATTCTAATAATATCACAGCATAACTACTCACCACATGTCTCTA
Organism: Alisma plantago-aquatica; assembly: GCA_963693085.1. NCBI lineage: Eukaryota > Viridiplantae > Streptophyta > Magnoliopsida > Alismatales > Alismataceae > Alisma > Alisma plantago-aquatica. Next base: position 631,594,078 of record OY856415.1, read on the forward strand.
ATGGCCTGTGTGGCCATTAACCAACCCACTTTAGAGCATGTAAGTACCATTCCATTAAATCTTAATCTTTTTACGATTCATTTTGGTAGTATATTGTTTGAAGATCTCTTGTTCTTTGTAGATAATAAAGTTGCCAGATTTTGTCTTTCTTATTGGTATATTTAAACCACTGGCTTTTTTTTGGAATGATGGATGTTTGTGCATGCTGCATATTTTGGACCTTGGTCTATCTATATAAATGTAAGTATTATTTTGTTAGCTTTACATATTATCTCTACTCATTTTGGTAGTGTATCATTTGAAGACATTATGTTCTTTACAGATAATCAAGGCTGCTAGATTCCATCTTTCTTAGTGGTATATTCAGTCCATTGGCTTTTTTGGAACATGAATATTATGTGTGCTAGCATATTTTGGAGTACTCATGGACTAATGAAGGAGATACATAAGTCTTTACTTCAGCGACATTTTGTAGGTCTCCTAATTGACATTAGTATTTAGTTCCGCATTTCAAGTCATATCAATTGCCATGGCGACATTTTGCAGGTAATCAGTGTGATCCTCATGTTTCATAATATACATGTTTAATAATGAGTGCAAATCTCTGTCTCCCTGTTCTCTTCACCTCCTTTCTGGTTACCACTGCTGGCAGCATAGACAGGTCAATGTGGCTAAGCTCCACCTTATTTTTCACAAAGAGGAACGTGGCGTCCCCAGACAGACGGTTCCAAGACATGTCAATAACGCCGAAGTCTGCAGCCCCAAGCTTTGGAGGCAACGGCCCAGAGAGGTTGTTGTGGGAGAGCACGATTACGGTAGCTAACTGAAACTTGCCGAACTCTGCCGGGACGGTGCCAGTCAGCTGGTTATGCTCGAGAGAGAGGCGATGGAGCTTGGGAAGTCCAGCAATTGCTCCCGGAATTGGGCCGCTCAGGCGGTTGAATCGGAGGTCCATGTACCATAAATCTGGAAACTGTGCGAGGAAGGCTGGGACAGGACCAGTGAGGTCGTTCTTATCAAGACTTAACGGGAAGAGTATTTGAAGATGGGAAGACTTAACAGAAAGATTGGCCATGATAGTTTTCTGTTACTTTTTAGTTAATATAATATGGCTGTAAACCATCAAACAGTTTAATATTTGTTGTAAGCTGAAATCTACTTGTACCTTTTATGGACCACGAATCTACTCAATGTATGATGCTCTAGCATCCAAACGTGATTGATGTCATTGACACTAAGTATCAAAGTAATAGATTTGGGCCCATTTGTACTGCAGTGGATTTTTATTGTGATGTGCACGAATTGGATCTGATAATTTGAGCAATCAGTGTTGTTTCAGATTTTAATATATCCCAGATTTGGTTAAACCATAACTACCGTTAGCTCTGAGTTTAAAGGAGTTGTTATTAGTTTAAGAGAAGTGCCCAGAATCAACAGGTGATGTCCTTTCAGTTGAATTTAAAGGAGCTGTTATTAGTTTAAGAGAAGTGCCCAGAATCAACAGGTGATGTCCTTTTAGTTGAATGAGCCCGTTGAAGTTGATCCCAGTTTTCATGGAGACAGGGAGTACGACCCTGAATCCACGGTTGAATTGGAATTGTGAATTGAGCCCGTGTATTCTGCTTCAGCATCCAAGCTGCTAACCGTTGATTCTGGGCATGTTTCTAGTAGTGTGTGGCGACGGCGCGGCTCTCTCCCTAGAGACGGTGCGACGGTGTTGGTGATCTCTGGCGTGGCCGACGACTGATTCTTTGGGCGATGGTCTTGTAGCTGAAGCTGGTGGCACGTAGCGGCAGCTAACAAAACCGCGGCGCTGCTGGCAAGCAACAAGGCGGCTGGCGAGCAGCAGACCCGCAAGCAGCAGAACGGCAAGAGGAGGTAATCAACATAGGTCAAATTCTTTTAAGGTTAGAGGGTTTACGATTTTTCTTCAAAGAAATTTTACTAGTGGAATGTTTCAAGCAGCATTATTTTTCTCAAAAGTAGATTTCTGTACTTTAGAAAAGTTCATAAAACCCATATAGTAAAATTTGACCTTCTACCAGAAACCATTTGATAACATTTGACAGAGATTCCGGTAATAAGACTTTTTTGATATTTCTGTTACACAACTACATTAGCCTAAGGCTTTGTTGGTTCTCCGTAACTCTCTTAGAAAAACACAGTAAGTCAAATTCCAAACAAAGTTTTATATGACTGGTTATAAGAAAATTAGAAAGTGGACTAACATAGTTTTCCGCGGACTTCCGGACATATATAAAGACATGGGTTCCAGACTTCCACGGGAAACCAAAGGGAAAAAGAATTCAGTTCTTTTGCCTCGACGATGCCTCCCGCCTGCCCCTTTTCTTCCGGTGATCGACTGCTGATCTTTCTCATGTCTTAACTCCTCTACTTAATCAGTATTTGATATTCACAACAGTCAGGAAACACAAACCAAAGCCCCAAATTGATTGTGAAACACAACTATTCATTCACTCCCGTTTTGTTTCAATTAATCTACAAGATATTCAGGAAGCAGAAAATAAAAGAAAACTTCAACGATTAGATCTATTTCAACAACGCGATACTACTTTTGATTGATCGTGTTGTGTGTTTCTTTATCTATTTCTTTGTGAAATTTTGTGCTGCTGTTCTTGTCTTTTGTTCAGCCATCGTGGAGGATATGTATTAAACAACCACATAATTAACTCACTTAAATCTTATGAATCGGTAAGACATAAATCTAACAAGAACTATACAATAATGTAAAACATATTATATACTTATTGTATTGGCATGACCTTTCCGTTGTTATAAATCTATACCGTAGAAAAGATTTAGAATTTGCATCTGGTGAGAGGCTTGCTTCTATGTTTCATGCTGTCAAATAAAGTTGCTTCAATTTTCACCAGAAATGTCAGACTGCTGGTTAAAAGGCATTTGAATTTGTCTATTTCCGTAGAAGGAAGACACTCTGATGGGCAACATTTTCCTTCTATGTGCAACAAAAGATACTGCTTATAATAATTATATTTCTAATCCTAACAAATCAATATAAATATTACTCGTCTCATATCACAACATGATTAAGCTTAATGTGTACGAAGTCAGTAAATCAAATATCCATTATTTTTACATCTTTGTTAATATTACAGATATAAGCTTCTCCTGGGGAATACAATCAAAAACCAAAATCACAACATAGATATTGATGATTCCCCATACCTTCAATGTTTAGGCCATTAATAAGCATCTTCCATTAGTTTTAGTGTAAATTTGTTGTATTTTGGTTAAAGAGAGCCGACTGGCTCTATAAAAACTACTAATGAGTTAACAGGCTGAAGGAAACTGCAAAAGCCATGTTTTGGAGATTACATGTGATCACCAAAAGAGAAATGTGGAAGACACACCGGTCACCCACATAGGTAAAATACAGATTGCCATAGAAACATAGTGCAGGAGTAAGTATTAATAAACTTTATAAGAACAAGAACTAGAAAGTTATGTGATTGTTGGAGTTAGACTTAGGTCTGTGAGTTATAGTCAACGAGGAAAGAACAGAGTGTTCCTTTATTGAGTGTCCTATCAACTAGAGATCGAATTCATTGCATAGAGCTTCATCTATGCAATGATTTGTCTCATAATCCTTCAAGTATGGTTTTCTACAACTCATTAAAAAGGAATAATAATTAATTTACAAGGTAAAAAGATATTCATAAGAATTAAATTATATTACAACTAGAAGCTTATAATCAGGTATACATAAACCAAAAGGTCTTTGTATAATCATATCATTAGGTATAGATAATTGATCGCATGTCAGCAATCTTAATATATAATCTATTGAGTGATTTTTTATTTGTCTAATATTACTATTTTTAAGTGAATTGCTTGATCATCAAATCCTACTTTTCATTTTGACATTGTTAAGAGTTTCATTTTGTTGTTATTGGTAGAATGCTAAATTGAATTTCCATTGTCATTGATCATATAGTGCAAACTTATCGTAATAACATTAAGATGTCTCATAAATATTAAATGAAAAATGCCAATAGAGTAATTCTAGTATACAATTCTCATTAGATTATATTGAGTTATACTTCATCATTTAAAGTAACTTTTATTGTATCTGCTTTTTAGTTTAATTATTACTCAGATTGTTTGTTGTTGTTTTATGTTTGAGTGAAGGAAATAATCAAGATGGCAAACAAGTTTATTGAAGACAAGAGTTGGATATATTTTTGCAATTCAAAATTTGATAGATTAAACAATATGTACTTCCGTGAGGGTGTAGAAGTTTTCTTAAATTTTGCATTCAAAGGAAACTCTAACATTGAAAGACTATGTCCTTGTAAAATTTGTGAGAATACAATTCATCAACATTTAGATGTTACCTGATATCATATCTTGTGTCATGGATTCCTTGATCAGTATACAAGATGGAAGTATCATGGAGAAAATGACTATAACCTTAGAACACAAAATGTGAACAACAATGAAACTATACATATGCTAGATGACATGATGGATACATATGAGGAAGTTGAGCAAATCAGTAATTCAAGTAATGAAGATCAATAATATCATGATGAGTGTGATATTAGAAAATTTAAAGATCTCATGAATGATGCGTGCACTCCTCTATATCATGATTGTAATGTCTCCAAGCTTGATGCTATACTTGATTTATTAAAAATGAAATGTGATAATAAATGGAGTAAGAAAGGTGCATGCGTTGTTTTGAATTTTATGCAAAAAATTCTTCCTCCAAATAATACACTTCCTAAAAGCTGGTATGAGTGTAAAAAATTCATGAGCACTTTAGGTTTGAAATGTAGGAAGGTCCATGCTTGTCCTAATGATTGTCTATTGTATTATGGAGAAAATGAAAACTTAAATTAGTATCCAAAATGTAAAAAGTCTAGATGGAAAAGTTCAGCTGAAAAGAAGAAGGCTATATCGGCTAAGATTCTTCATTATTTCCCTTTGATTCTGAGATTAAAAAGACTTTTTATGTGCACCGTTACATCTTCTCTTATGACATGGCATAAAAAGATGCCACCAAGTAAAAATGGAGAAATGAGTCATCCTAGAGATTCTAAAGTATGGAGAGATTTTGATATTAAACACCCTATGTTTAGTATTGAACCTCGTAATGTACGTCTAGGCTTGGCATCTGATGGATTTAACCCCTTCAGTATGGTTAAGGGTAGCAATCATTCCATATGGCCTGTGATATTGATGGTTTACAACTTGCCTCCTTCATTTATTCTGGATCAATCTTATTTTATGTAAGACTCTATTGATTGATGGACCTAATATGCCAAAAGAGATTGATATTTATCTACGTCCACTAATTGATGAGTTGAAATTATTATGGAATGATGGTGTAAAAGTATATGATTCTTCTGTTGGTGAAAATTTCACCATTCATGCAGCTTTGTTGTGGACAATTAGTGATTTTCCAGCTTATTTGATGTTGTCTGGAAAGAGTAAAAAGGGATATAAAGCATGCCCTACATGTCAGTCTTCTAATGGGTCGATTTACCTTCCGTCTAGTAGAAAAGTTGTATATTTAAGACATCGACATTTCTTGCCTACTAGTCATCCATGGCGTGAAGATGTTAGGAACTTTAATGGTGCTACTGAGTATGATATTGCACATGCACCCATATTTTCTGAAGAGGTGGACAACCTTTTAAATGATTATGATCCCATAAGTTTTGGAAAATATGGATGGAAAAAGAAAAGTATCTTTTTTGAGCTTTCTTATTAGAAAACATTACTGCTACGACATAACATGGATGTCATGCATATTGAGAAGAATGTTTGTGAAAATATTTTGGATTGGTTGTTAGAAAAAGATGGGAAGACCAAAGACATTAAGGCAAGGCTAGATATGGAGGAACTAAAAATCCGACATTCTTTGTGGCTAAGAAAAACAAACAAGACTAAAAATCAATTCTTCCACATGCATTATACAATATGACAGATGATGAAAAACAAACTTTTTTGAAAGTTCTCAAAGATTTGAAACTACCACACGATTTTTCTTCAAATATTTCTAGAAAAGTACATGTTTTAGATAGAAAGGTTGGAGTACTAAAAAGCCATGATTATCATGTTTGATGCAACGACTTCTACTTATGGCTTCAAGAACTATAGTTGCTAAACCAATTGCAGAGGCAATAAGTGAGTTGTCATCATTTTTTAGAGAATTGTGTAATAAAGTTATAAACGTTAGTAAGATGGAAGAATTAGAGAAGAAAATTTGTATCATTCAGTGCAAGTTAGAAAAGATCTTTCCTCCAGTATTTTTTGATATAATGATGCATTTGCCCATCCATTTAGCGACCAAAGCCAAAGTTGCAGGCTCAGTGTATTTTATATAGATGTATCCAATTGAGCGTTATTTATTTAAACTCAAATTTTTTATTAGAAATAAAAATAGGCCAGAGGGTTCGATTGCTGAGGCCTATCTCATGGAGGAAGCCATTGCCTTTTATTCTCGATACATGAATAGTAAGAATGTTCAGTTGGATAGTACGGAAACATATAAGGAGGGACCAATTGGTACTACTATGGAGTGTTTTATTTCTGAAGAGGAACTATTCCAAGCACATCGGTTTGTCTTGTTCAACACTGAGTAAATCCAACCTTATCTAAGGTAAATTCGATATATATATATATATATTATTTCTATATTATAGATATAACTTTTATTGAAACTAGTCATGCTTCATGTAGGATACATAAATACAATTTGGAAATAGAAAACCCAAGTTGGAGTGATTCTGAAACTCAAAAATAACAACACCATAACTTTGTACATTGGTTTAAACATTATGTAAGTCTCTCAATTATTTCCACATGCTATCTTAATATATTATGTGGATAACTATTCACTATTTTTTATCAGATTTCAGCACTTGATGATTCTTATCATTTTCCTGAAGATGTCAAATGCTTGGCTCATGGACCAAAACTGGGGGTATTTTCATACAAATGTTATTTTATGAATGGGTATAAATTTGAGGTTAAAGATAAAGAAAGCATGAGAGTGACACAAAATAGTGTATTAGCAACCATTGGACATGATGGCCAAGTATATTATGGCACATTAGAAGACATCATACAAATTACATATTCCAAAAAACTTGTTATGTATCTATTTAAATGCACATGGTATGATTCAGTATATGGGTGCTAGAAGGATGAATATAATTTTACTATGATGGATACATGTCAAATAAGCTTTAAAGATGAACCATTCATCTTTCCAGCACTAGCCCAACAAGTCTATTACTCAATTGATCCTGGATTTCTAGATTGGAGTGTTGTTTGCCATTGGAGGCCTAGAAATACATATGGATGTTCTAACTATTCAAATATAAATGAAGAGGATGATGAGATTCTTAGAAATATCCATCAAGCTGAATTCATAGGGACAACTAATGATAATGAAAACAATGACTCTTGGGTTAGATCTGATGTTGATGGTGATCTATTAGTAGATACATCATAAAAGTTAAAGCAAGAAAGCGGCTAAAAAGAAAGAATATAGAATGTAAGTTCTTTTTATGTATACTAAGCTTTTATTTAATTCCTAACTTCTTGTTCTCTACTTGTATTTCCAGGACCGTGCCTCATATTGGTAGAAGGATGAGAGCACTAGATGAGATAATTGGTCAAAATCTTGCATGTGAATATAAAGATAAATCAGGTGGGTAACATAATTCTTCTTTTAGTCTGTGTGAACCATTAAGAAATCTTGATGGTAAGTTCTTTATTAATATTTTCACTTTAATAAAGAATATAGATCATGCCTTTGAATATTGTTTTCTAAATTAGGAATTAAGGCCTCGTTGAAGAAAAAATTGAAAGCAAAGGTTCAAAATGACAAGAGTGAGTTTCATACTAGATGTTTTGAGGATTTCATACCAAATCCAGTAGATCATTAAAATAATGTTGGAAATGATAATCACTTGGGAAAATATATTCCTATTGGTCCAAGACAATCATGTGCATCCCTATCATCTTCAATGCACCTTAAGGAGAGGGATGAATGTCACACTTGGGGTTTGAACTTCTATATTCCATTAACTTTTGTTTTAATTTTGAACTCATACTACCTCATATTATTTAATGAATTAATTTATCTTATAGATTCCTCTATGAAATCTAGAGAGAATATTACAAGCTTCACCTCATTACTTAATTTTACAATGTCTCCAAATGAAGAATTTCACTATGGTATGCACTTGAATCTTGTGCATGTGTATGCACTTGAATCTCTTGTTATTATTAATAGTGCTCATCATTTAGGAAATTTTGTAGAACCTAGTGGGAATTCTAAAAGACCCACAAATTATGGTTTTCAAGGTGGTAAATAGATTTTATTCATGGATAGTTGGTCTTTTTGAGATGAACCCAATGGATTCATTAATACATATATCTTCTTGTAATAAAATTTGTAGGCATTTCCATGAATTCCACAAGAGATATTTCTAGGAAGAATATTCCAAATAATCCTAAAAGGATTCCAACTGAAGAATTTGAAGATGATCATGGTTTGCTAAGAGTTTTTAGAAGTTTCTCTTACATATATTTGTCAAATTCAGACCATCTGTTGATCTAATTAATTGTTTTCATCATGTAGGAAACTTTGTGGAACCTAGAGGGAACCATTCTGGATTGAACGCTTCTAGGAGTTCTACAAGGCCCCAAAATGAAGGTTCTTAAGATGGTAAGTAACTTATTACTTTCTTTTGGATAGCTTATGTATTTTTGATATAATAGAGAGGTTTTTACCATATTTCATGGTTTCCTATTCACTTTTGGGCTTCATTACTACATAGATCTTATTTTTCTCAAACTCTTTAGGTGTCACCATGTATTCTAGAAGAGATATTTCTACCCAAAACACTCTAAATAATCCCAGAAGGATAGCAACTAAAGGATTTGAAGATTATCATGGTTTTGCTATGAGTTTTTAGAAATCTCTTTTACATATATTTGTCAAGACCCTCTGTTGATCTAAATAATGGTTTTCATCATGTAGGCAACTTTGTGGAACCTAGAGGGAACCATTTTGACTTGAACACTTCTAGGAGCTCCACAAGGCCCCCAAATGAAGGTTCTCAAGATGGTAAGTAATGTATTACTTTCTTTTGGATAGTTTATGTATTTTTGATATAATAGAGAGGTTTTTACCATATTTCATGGTTTCCTTTTCACTTTTGGGCTTCATTACTACATAGATCTTATTGTTCTCAAACTATTTAGGTGTCACCATCCATTCTAGAAGAGATATTTCTGCTACCCAAAGCACTCTAAATAATCCCAGAAGGATAGCAACTAAAGGATTTGAAGATGATCATGGTTTGCTAAGAGTTTTTAGAAGTTTGTTTTACATATATTTGTCAAGACCCTCTGTTGATCTAATTAATGGTTTTCATCATGTAGGCAACTTTGTAGAACCTAGAGGGAACCATTCTGGCTTGAACACTTCTAGGAGTTCCACAAGGCCCCCAAATGAAGGTTCTCAAGATGGTAAGTAACTTATTATTTTCTTTTGGATAGTTTATGTATTTTTGATATAATAGAGAGGTTTTTACCATATTTCATGGTTTCCTTTTCACTTTTGGGCTTCATTACTACATAGATCTTATTGTTCCTAAACTCTTTAGGTGTCACCATGCATTCTAGAAGAGGCATTTCTACCCAAAACACTCTAAATAATCCCAGAAGGAGAGAAACTGAAGGATTTGAAGATGATCATGGTTTGCTTAGAGTTTTTAGAAGTTTCTTTTACATATATTTGTCAAGACCCTTTGTTGTTCTAATTAATGGTTTTCATCATGTAGGCAGCTTTGTGGATCCTAGAGGGAATCATTCTGGCTTGAACACTTCTAGGAGTTCTACAAGGCCCCCAAATGAAGGTTCTCAAGATGGTAAGTAACTTATTACTTTCTTTTGGATAGCTTATGTATTTTTGATATAATAGAGAGGTTTTTACCATATTTCATGGTTTCCTATTCACTTTTGGGCTTCATTACTACATAGATCTTATTGTTCTCAAACTCTTTAGGTGTCACCATGCATTCTAGAAGAGATATTTCGACCCAAAACACTCTAAATAATCCCAGAAGGATAGCAATTGAAGGATTTGAAGATGATCATGGTTTTCTAAGAGTTTTTAGAAGTTTCTTTTAAATATATTTGTCAAGACCCTTTGTTGATCTAATTAATGGTTTTCATCATGTAGGAAACTTTGTGGATCCTAGAGGGAACCATTTTGGCTTGAACACTTCTAGGAGTTCTACAAGGCCCCCAAATGAAGGTTCTCAAGATGGTAAGTAACTTATTACTTTCTTTTGGATAATTTATGTATTTTTGATATAATAGATAGGTTTTGACCATATTTCATGGTTTCCTATTCACCTTTGGGCTTCATTATTACATAGATCTTATTGTTCTTAAACTCTTTAGGTGTCACCATGCATTATAGAAGAGATATTTCTACCCAAAACACTCCTAGAAGGATAGCAACTGAAGGATTTGAAGATGATCATGGTTTGCTAAGAGTTTTTAGAAGTTACTTTTACATATATTTGTCAAATTCAGACCCTGTGTTGATCTAATTAATGGTTTTCATCATGTAAGCAACTTTGTGGAACCTAGAGGGAACCATTCTGGCTTGAACACTTCTAGGAGGTCTACAATGCCCCCAAATGAAGGTCATCAAGATGGTAAGTAACTTATTACTTTCTTTTGGATACCTTATGTATTTTTGATATATTAGAGAGGTTTTTACCATATTTCATGGTTTCCTACTCATTTTTGGGCTTCATTCCTACATAGATCTTATTGTTCTCAAACTCTTTAGGTGTCACCATGCATTCTAGAAGAAAAATTTCTATCCAAAACACTCTAAATAATCCTATAAGTATAGCAACTGAAGGATTTGAACATGATAATGGTTTGCTAAGAGTTTTTAGAAGTTTTTTTACATATATTTGTCAAATTCAGACCCTCTTTTGTTCTAATTAATTTTCATCATCATGTAGGCGATTTTGTAGAACCTAGAGGGAATAATTATAGCTTTAACACATCTCGGAGTTCTACAAGACCTCTAAATGAAGGTTCTCAAGTTGGTAACTAATGTGTTACTTTTTCATGGATATCTTATGTATTTCTAATATAGTGGAGATGATTTTATAATATAACATGGCTTACCATGCACTTTTTGGCTTCATTACTACATAGATCTTAAAATAATCAAACTATTTAGGTGTCATCGCGCTTTCTAGAAGAGATATTTCTAACCAAAACAATCCAAATAATTGTAGAAGGATGGAAATTGAAGGATTTGAATATGACCATGATTTGCTAAGAGTTTTAGAAGGTTGTTTTACACATGTTGGTCAAATCCAGACCCTCTCTTGTGTTAATAAATGGTTTTCATTGTGTAGGAAATGTTGTGGAACCTAGAGAGAATCATTCTAGGTTTAACTCTTCTAGGATCTTTACAAGGCCCTCAGATGAAGGTTCTCAAGATGGTAATCATTTTTTTACTTCTAGTGGATAATTTATGTATTTTATATACAGTGAATATGTTTTTAACATATTTCATTAAATTCAAACTCGTTAGGCATCACCATGCATTCTAGAAGAAATATTTATAGCCACAACACTCCAAATAATTCTAGAAGGATACCAAATGAAGAATTTGAAGATGACCATGGTTTACTCAGAGTTTTCATGGTTTCTTTTACATATATTGATCAAATTCAAAACCTTTCTTATGTTAATTAATGATTTTCATTGGGCAGGAAATATAATGGAACCTAGAGGGAATCATCCTAGATTTAACTCTTCTAGAAATTCTACAAGGCCCCCGAATGAAGGAAATCCAATGGGACAAAATACAAGAATGACTACATGCTCTATTGGTATGAAACCGTGTGCATCTTGATTTTCAATTCACATGACAAATAGGTATAGTACTAAATGAACTTTTGTGTTATAGCTCACAATGTACCATTTTTTCCAAAACAAAGACATAGAGGAGCCTCAAAGTTCAGTTCTTTACTACCAACACATGGAAAAGTACACAAGTGTTTCTTTAATGACCGAGGAGCTCCTATTGGGGAAGTAGCTAGGAACTTGACTAACTATCTTGGAATATGTGCAAAGAAGGGTATGCTTTTCCCATTATACAAAGAATGGGGTGCAAATAACATTAAGGGTTTTGAATCCACTATGGATGGTGTCATGGTATGTTTCTAGAAATTACACAACTACTCTGGACTTACTTTTATATGATTTTTTTCTAACATGTATATTACTTTGGACTTACTTTTATATGAAATTTTTTCTGACGTACATTATTTAGGAATTGTATGAGTTTTACATGATAGATGGAGAGACCGTAGCAAATATGCAAGATGTTGTGTATTGGTGTTATGATAATCTACAAAGGAAGGTTAGATCTTGGCGCAACACACTAAAAAATAAAATTTCTACTTTCGAGCATCCAGATCAAGAATGCCAAGAAACACCAGATTCACGAGTCACTAGCTGGGAATGGAAACAATTATTGGAATATTGGAGGACTCCTGCTAAATAGGTAATAAAGTACAAGTAATGATTTATTATACATTCTTGATATTTTTGTACAAGTCTTATGAAAGTATATTTCATTTCATTTTTCATAGGAAGAGTCCACTCGAAATAAGATTAATCATAGAGGTCCTCATCCCACGCATAGGACTGGAGAAAAATCATATTCACGATGTTATCAAGAATTGGTAAAAATGATAGTTACATTTGTGAATTCAAGCCTTTTTGGTATATCTTTGAAATATAAAAATTATTTTATTAATGTGGACACAGATGGAAAAGGGAATTGTAGCATCTGAATGGCAAGCATATCTTAAATACCATCAAGATACTAATGGTGAATATTTTGATGAGGACACTAAGAGAAAATGTGTAAGTAAAACTACTATGCACATTGTATTAGTTCTATATTAATATGCCATGGACCTAGTTCTATTAATATAACAATTGTAGGAAGAAATTGCCTCAAAATATGAACAACGACAACTTAGAGGTCAACATACCATCAAGCTTTTGTTCATGTTCTTGATGATGTACATGGAGAACATCATGGTGGTTATGAGAGGGGATACGGTGTTGGGGCATCGAGACAAAAATGAAAGGTATCTCATCTACAATGGGTGCAAATGAGGCCTTATCTTAGGCAAAAATCCCGAAATAAGGAGTTGGAAGCAAAAATTGCATGTTTATTAGAACAACTTAAACAAGTACTAATTAGCTAAAAAATTTTATTTGTAAGAAGTATTTGTTTTAAGTGTGATTCATAATCATAGGAAAATCAACAAGGTGCATCTAATTCTCGTGAACCCTACACATCAAGTAGTCACAATGATATTCAGGTATGTTTTCCAAATATGAAATCTTAGTTGATTTTATGAACATGTTTAACACACGACATCTTGATTCTGATAACATCACAACACAACTATTCACCACAGATTTCTCATGGCCCTTGTGGCCATTAGAAAAATATCAGGATAAAATGTAAGTTTCATCCCATTAAATATTAAACTTTTACTTCTCAGATATAGTATATCATTTGAATCTTTTTTATTCTTTATAGATAATAAGGCTGCCAGATTTTGTCATTCTTAATGGTGTATTCAGTCCATTGGCATTTTTTGGAACATATTTTGCAACTAGGACTACTAAAGGACTTTAGACTTTAGACATGGAGATATAAACATATGGAGATATCACTTTTTGGTCAATATTTTTTTCTGAGACTGTACTACTCAAGGGAAGTTAGTATATGGAATTTGGAACTCAGATGTGATGCATGCAAGGGCCATGGAATTTGGAATACTCCATGAAATTTTGAAGATATTCTATGTTTCTCTTGTCTTTTAAGATTCATTTAAGTATCTCATTCTTCTTCAAATATAATCTAGTAGAAATATTATTTGTAGGATCTTGAAGCGGCTAGTGGAAGTTTCCCTTCAATATTTTAGGTGTGACTCTTTTATATTTTGATTTAGTTACTACTAATATCATTTTTCTCCAATTTTTGCTTGCCACGATTCATGTGATGATACATCTTTAAACATGTTATAAAACTATCATGGGGTGATAATAAAAGCATGTGTAATCATCATTTTGTTGGGTGAGGTATAGGACATATAAACTTGTAAGGAACTTATCTTAAAATGATTTTTAGTCTCTCATGTACTAGGTTTCTTTCTTTCTTTATTTCTTTCTTTAGTTATTCATTTAGTCTAACAATGCAAAGAATTCCTTTCTTACTAATTTTCAAACCTTATTTTTTGTAGATTCTAACATTTGCTTCATGTTTAAGTGTTGTGAGAGGGAAGAAACGTTTTATTGTAGTAGTGTCCAAGCACATCTGTCGTGAAGATAAAAGTTATACATGTTTAAGTATACTAACATACCCAACTCTTACATTTTTATGATATAAGAGATCTGAAATATGTTAGATGACTTAGACAATACAAATATATATTTCTTATACATTTTTTTGAATCCGCAATTAAAGTTAATAAATATTATGTATTGACTATATCCTGTTTGAATGAGATGCTTTTAGCTTTTTGGTACTATTCAAGAATTTTCGTCCAAGTGTTTATTAGATTTCTGAAATGGTTATTATATAGGAATGTATTTGCATGTGTGGTGGTTAGTCTAGGTTTATGCATGAAACAAGATGGGATTGTTGCAATTATGTTGAGGTGGTTGGTTTAGTAGAGGTTGCAAATCAAATGATGTTTATTCTAACCTTTTTCATAATCAAGATTAGTGGGTCAACTATTCTATACTACTATGGAGTATGTCTTTTCATCTTAGACATACAAGTACCTAAGTGCCTAGCCAGGATGTGTTTTGGTTTCTTCATGCTTTGACATGTGTGGAATATTTACTTTTAAGCAACACCTCTTCAATGCGTAGGCTACTACTGGAATGTAAGTCAAAATTCAGGACACACCAGTATAGAATAGTCCATGGGAAAAGGTTGAAGTCCTTTGTAAGGAAATACCTAGCAAATGACCTTGTTAGAATATGTCAGATCATAGCAGTAGTATGAAGGGATGTCCATGCAACTACAACACCTAATGTCTAGAAGTTGAGGGTGATATAGTGGTTGTGTGAGTGTGGGTAATTTAGATCATACTAGAGAGTACAGGATGTTCATACAACTAAAACACATCTTATATGTCTTCAAGTTGAGGGTGATTCAGTACTTGTTTGAGAGTGGGTGTGTGTGCGCACTCTCTGACCGTATACACAACCTTGTTTGATTAGTGACCAGTCTAGAAATGTCACTAGCCTTTGTATTGGTCTTTACAAAGCAGGTCATCCCTCTTGATGCTTGTTTGAGGCCAATGAATATCAAGACTAGCATGTGGAACCACATATGGAATATCTATGCCCCAATCAAAAGTCACTTTTAGTGAAATATTTTCTTTGATTAGTTTCCCGCAAAGGACAAACAACAAGAAAAGCACATCACACATGACACTAGTTTGTGATAAGCCAGATTTTTTTTATAGGTTTTGATGCCCAATATAACATTTGAAGACTATGAATGTTGTGGTTTTGGTTGAACTCTAATTTAGGAATTGATTAGTCAATTGTAAATTCCTTTCACCAAAAAGGTGTGATTACAGATACATTTGATGATTATGAAACGTATTTAAGTTCAATTATAAAGAATAGCTTCTTATTAAATGTTTGGGTACTTATGAGGTCAAGATTTTTGCTTATTGTTACAACAAACTCCAGTGGCCAATTGATGATCCAAGAGGTGTATTAGTACCATAAGAAGTGTTTTTGGATTTTCGGGGTCAAAATATGATGAATACTTGAATTAATTTGAATTTGTGAATCTATTTATAAGGTCATCTAAAGATTTATTCACATGGCCAGATAATAGATATTTGGTATGAAATAGGTTTGAGCGTTAGGATACATGATTACGCATTGACATCTAAAATTTTGTGGTATTTGTATGAGCCATTTGAAAGATATTACAAAGTTGAATTACGACCAAATGATTGAGATTCATTAATCTAAGACCTAAGTTTGCAGCTAGATACATAATGTGACTAGCTCCCCCGTCTTTTAGCTAGGTAGTGGGTGTTAATTCATATTTCACATCAATCAGCCTTGGATTACGATCTGATGGACCAGTCTTTGCCTCCTAGATCCGTAAGGAGCGGGGCAGATAGATTTAGCACCAAGTCTTGATGGTTGGAGGAGTTTGCAGGTTAGTTGGATGTGTTGGCAATTTGGTTAGATCTATCATCTTTTGTGATGCTAAAAGACTCCCGATTCAGGCCTCCTTCCGGATGGATAAGGGAGATCGCCTACTTCCTCAAAATCTCCCCCCCCCATTATCTACTACAGACGACCACCGGGTAAAAGCAGACCTGCAAAAGCCTTTTTCAAATCCAGTGAGCGTGGAGCATCACCTGAAGCATCGCCTGAGGTAGCAGGCCAAAAGTGTGGATCTCTCATTGGAGATTTGGCTGCAATGGCGGCATGCTCTGTAGAAACTGAGAGACCACACTGATGTGAACGAGGCGCGGACCAATGCATCGCTAATCCGATGCCGGAGCACACAAGCCCAACGGCGGCGGCTCCATTCCAGGTCAACGTGAATAAGTTATCGGGTCCTGGGCATGATGTGTCGAGTGAGGAGGAGGCCGCATCACCTACTCGCCTGCTTGCTCGCTAGTGAGTTCAAGCACGACGGCAGTGAACTCACTCTCACGGGAAGGTCTGCGTGAAGACGAAGTCGGTGGCTGAGGTTTTGGATGCCGGAGGAGACCCTCCGGTGGCAGCGCTGCATTTTGTAGAGAACCTAGTTCTCAAGCAGGAGCCCAGGCAGCAGGAGTCGTACACAGAGGAGCTCCGCCGAACCCTCACCAACGATCAAGGCTGCTCGTTGTGGCCACGACGGCGCCCGTTGTTCCAGTAGATGACGCACTCAAGCGTCGCGAAATGGAGAAAGAACAGAAGAAAGGAGGACCGGGTATGTTGCTTTGGACCAATCCCAAACCAAATGTGAACCGCCGGTCCAACCAAGTGAAGGAGCCGCAGCCCTAGTGGCCACGTGTCAGACTCGGATTGGCCCAAAAAGGTAAGCCATTCAGTAAATATCCAGTTCTCGAATAATTCGTAGAAATTTCCTCGATTATCAGAAAAATACAAACAAGGTACCGAAATGCTCAAAAAAATGTGTAGAACTATATGGAAGCAGAATATCAGTCTTTTTCTGCACTAATAATAGTGATATCATGTAAGATGTTTATTTCTAGTTTAATGGATAATAAATAGAAAATGATGACATAAAATCATGGGAAAATATCAGTAAGTCCATAATTATGTATAGAATGCATATGATCTTAGATATGGTCATGTTGATGTATAAAATTATGTAATTCTATTAATATGTCTAATTAGGGCTGATAACCCTAATAAAATCCAATAATGCATACATGGTCAATAAATGATGAAATTCACAAAGTAAGCTTATATCAGTATATTGAACCTCAATTTTAATTATGAGATCAGAAAGATGAACAAAATCCATGTTATATGAAGATGGATATTAATACATGGTTTAAAACCCTAATCTAGGTTAATGATGTAACCTAGGGTTATTATGTGCATAAAAAGGATATGGAACCTAATGTTCAAATAATGGATCATAATCTGGAAAATGACATCATTAAGATAAATATAAGACAATAATGCAAGTAAACGTTAGAATATCCTAATGAGATAATATAAACCCTAATGAACACAACTAGGGTTAAGATGATGAGAATCTAATGCTAGTATATGATTTTGTTATTAATCAGGTGTAGACCAGACTTCTAGATGATCATGGATCTGTTAGAAATCTCTGAACTCAGGTACGTGGGATTTATTAAGTATAAGACTAGTTTTCATGAATGCATAATGATATGATGTACTTTGGATGCTTGTGTTTGCATATAATTTCTTGGATGTGTATTAGTAGTATATGCTCCGCAAAACATTACAGAACATAAAAGAATATAGATGGTTTGTAGCTACTGAGTGGATATATGCTCTCTCTCTCTCCCTCAATACTCTCTCTCTCTCTTCCTCTAAATATAAGGTCGGCACTCGGTCCCCATAGCCCAAGGGGCGGGGAAAAATGAAGTGCGACATCCCTCTCTCTCCCCTCTGAAGATAAGGTCAACACTCGGTCCCCATAGCCCAAGGGGCGGGGAAAAATGAAGTGTGACACCACTTTGTAGTACAAACGCATCAAAAGGCATCTAAAAATGTGTTTACCTGATTATCGCTTTAAATAATGTTTTCTTTTACTCTTTCTTTCTCAAGATTATTTCAATTATGCAAGCATATTAGTATGTATCTTTCTACCCACGTGCACAACACCTTGTGTGTTGATTCGCTGTTTCACGTATGTTTTAGGTTCAGAGATAGCATGGGAAGAAAAAGATGGGAGTGAGCAGCTATTCAGGTTGTACCTATTGTGTAGATCCTAGTTTAGCATACATGTCCTTAGATTGTAGAACTTTCATTCAATATGTAATTGTAAACCATTGTGTAATAAATTCATGTTGTATAAATTTACATGTTGAATGTTGAGAATGTTATGGTTGTATGTTCATGTATGCGCATTATGCTTCCGCATCGCTTTCTGATATGATTGGATGATGTTTTCGGATTCTGACATCCCATTCCCAATAGGGTTTGGAGAAATCAAAATCCAGGGACGTCACAGTTGGTATCAGAGCATGAACAATAGCTACACCTAACAATTGCTCACCATGAAACAATAAACCTAAATCTCACCTTTCACTTTAAACCCTAGAAACTTAGTAAGCTGTTCTATAGGAATAAGGTTTGACTTAGCTTCTAAGTTAGAACCTAGATGTTCGAGAACTAGGTTTAGATAAGTGTGAGAAACCTTTTACATATAGAGCTCATATGTATTGGGTAGCTACACTAATCTACACCATGTTCTCACCATTTCACTAGGTTACATGACACTAGACTATCTACCGTGTGTGGGACACTCGGTTTTGCTGATTTGGTTTTGTTTTCCAATCGGCTTGAGTCTCGAGTGTTTTCTCTGACGTCTTCTTTCTCGGAGAAAAAACTATATAATATTTTATTATATATATGTAAATATAAAAATGTGTCCCTCACACTGGAGAGTAGTTAGTGTTCATGCAATCTAAGTGAAAGGGAGTGACATCAGTCTAGAAGAGAGAGTAGTCTAGATTAGATGTCTAGAGCCTTATCAAGATATGTGATACATAGAGCAGATGATAGAATGACTGTTGAAATAAGCATGTGAAGTCGTATCTAAGTTTGATCTCTGATGGTATAAGTCTCCTTACACATGTTTAAGTTGTATATTAGTTGAATCCAATTTTGGAGAATTTAAGCAAAATCTTGATGATGAAAGTACATTCCCTTTTTCCTACTTAAGATAAGCTAAGATAAGATAGAGATGAGTGTGCATGAGCCTCAAGCTCATATACAAGGAGGATGTCTAGTGGTAGGATGAGATATGTGGTGAACTCTAGAGAGAGTAAGACCCACAGGGAGAAGGTCATATGACCTAGCCTCCAACATATGAGATATGTGTTAAAAAAAAATGTCCTACACTAGATTACTCTTGAGTGTTGAGTTGAGTCCTTATGCATGATTCAAATCTATATGTAAGAATTGGGTAAAATAAAAGGATGGGTAAATGACCCATATGAAAAAGTCAATTCTTTGACTAATTTGGGTGAGTCGATGATGCTCGTCATTAGCTGCAAGTGAGGTGATATATGAAATGAAAGTTCTTGGAGTAAAATGCTTTGTGCATAAGATACTCACACATGTTGTCCCTTCTTCTTCTTCTTCTTCTTCTTCTTCTTCTTCTTCTTCTTCTCTTTCTTAATATATGATGCTAGAAACCTCACTTGAGCTAGATAGATGATGTATATATGAGGAGTCACTCATAGAAGTTTGGCCAATGCTATATTCCCTTCCTATGTGTACATGTAATATCCAATTTTAAAATTATGATAAGATTGACTTAGTATATCCTTTTTTCCCTTCATTACATACATGAAAGATATAAATTTGAAATTTTGAGCTTGAAATAGAGATATATGTGGATCATTGAGTCATGATCACAAAGTAAAGTTCCTAAACTCAATCTTACAACACTAAGATTCTAGCTTGATTATAAATCTCACACCTTAGGGTGAAACTCTATATTCAAGCATGTAAAGTAAGATCTTCTATAATGATGACATCTAAGTAAGATGTTGATCATAAATACATTTTAATGATGTCAAATGTGACGATTTTGGTAACAAACGAAAGGAACACTTGATGCCACTTTGCATGGTTCAATGGGTTGAAAGACGAAACCCTTAGTGATACCTTCTCAACTCTACATGTGTAAACAAATTCCTTAATACTAGGGTAACAAGACTTGAAAATCCTAAATGCTAGAATGTCAAGTTATAAATGAACTATGTGAATGATGCTTCCGTCTATATAAAGTGGGGTGGGTACACCCTAAATGCTATATATATGAGAATCACCACCCAGGGTGCATGTAGAACTTTGTCAACTTTAAAACCTAGAAGTGGCAACCAATATGAAGTTAGACTTTATGATTACCACTTAAGTATGACATTAGCTGAATTTTGAGGGCAAAATTCCTTTTAAGGTGGGGTGAATGTGATAACCCAGATTTTTTTTTATAGGTTTTGATGCCCAATATAACATTTGAAGACTATGAATGTTGTGGTTTTGGTTGAACTCTAATTTAGGAATTGATTAGTCAATTGTAAATTCCTTTCACCAAAAAGGTGTGATTACAGATACATTTGATGATTATGAAACGTATTTAAGTTCAATTATAAAGAATAGCTTCTTATTAAATGTTTGGGTACTTATGAGGTCAAGATTTTTGCTTATTGTTACAACAAACTCCAGTGGCCAATTGATGATCCAAGAGGTGTATTAGTACCATAAGAAGTGTTTTTGGATTTTCGGGGTCAAAATATGATGAATACTTGAATTAATTTGAATTTGTGAATATATTTATAAGGTCATCTAAAAGATTTATTCACATGGCCAGATAATAGATATTTGGTATGAAATAGGTTTGAGCGTTAGGATACATGATTACGCATTGAGATCTAAAATTTTGTGGTATTTGTATGAGCCATTTGAAAGATATTACAAAGTTGAATTACGACCAAATGATTGAGATTCATTAATCTAAGACCTAAGTTTGCAGCTAGATACATAATGTGACTAGCTCCCCCGTCTTTTAGCTAGGTAGTGGGTGTTAATTCATATTTCACATCAATCAGCCTTGGATTACGATCTGATGGACCAGTCTTTGCCTCCTAGATCCGTAAGGAGCGGGGCAGATAGATTTAGCACCAAGTCTTGATGGTTGGAGGAGTTTGCGGGTTAGTTGGATGTGTTGGCAATGTGGTTAGATCTATCATCTTTTGTGATGCTAAAAGACTCCCGATTGAGGCCTCCTTTCGGATGGATAAGGGAGATCGCCTACTTCCTCAAAATTCCCCCCCCCCATTATCTACTACAGACGACCACCGGGTAAAAGCAGACCTGCAAAAGCCTTTTTCAAATCCAGTGAGCGTGGAGCATCACCTGAAGCATCGCCTGAGGTAGCAGGCCAAAAGTGTGGATCTCTCATTGGAGATTTGGCTGCAATGGCAGCATGCTCTGTAGAAACTGAGAGACCACACTGATGTGAATGAGGCGCGGACCAATGCATCGCTAATCCGATGCCGGAGCACACAAGCCCAACGGCGGCGGCTCCATTCCAGGTCAACGTGAATAAGTTATCGGGTCCTGGGCATGATGTGTCGAGTGAGGAGGAGGCCGCATAACCTACTCGCCTGCTTGCTCGCTAGTGAGTTCAAGCACGACGGCAGTGAACTCACCCTCACGGGAAGGTCTGCGTGAAGACGAAGTCGGTGGCTGAGGTTTTGGATGCCGGAGGAGACCCTCCGGTGGCAGCGCTGCATTTTGTAGAGAACCTAGTTCTCAAGCAGGAGCCTAGGCAGCAGGAGTCGTACACAGAGGAGCTCCGCCGAACCCTCACCAACGATCAAGGCTGCTCGTTGTGGCCACGACGGCGCCCGTTGTTCCAGTAGATGACGCACTCAAGCGTCGCGAAATGGAGAAAGAACAGAAGAAAGGAGGACCGGGTCTGTTGCTTTGGACCAATCCCAAACCAAATGTGAACCGCCGGTTCAACCAAGTGAAGGAGCCGCAGCCCTAGTGGCCACGTGTCAGACCCGGATTGGCCCAAAAAGGTAAACCATTCAGTAAATATCCAGTTCTCGAATAATTCGTAGAAATTTCCTCGATTATCAGAAAAATACAAACAAGGTACCGAAATGCTCAGAAAAATGTGTAGAACTATATGGAAGCAGAATATCAGTCTTTTTATGCACTAATAATAGTGATATCATGTAAGATGTGTATTTCTAGTTTAATGGATAATAAATAGCAAATGATGACATAAAATCATGGGAAAATATTAGTAAGTCCATAATTATGTATAGAATGCATATGATCTTAGATATGGTCATGTTGATGTATAAAATTATGTAATTCTATTAATATGTCTAATTAGGGCTGATAACCCTAATAAAATCCAATAATGCATACATGGTCAATAAATGATGAAATTCACAAAGTAAGCTTATATCAGTATATTGAACCTCAATTTTAATTATGAGATCAGAAAGATGAACAAAATCCATGTTATATGAAGATGAATATTAATACATGGTTTAAAACCCTAATCTAGGTTAATGATGTAACCTAGGGTTATTATGTGCATAAAAAGGATATGGAACCTAATGTTCAGATAATGGATCATAATCTGGAAAATGACATCATTAAGATAAATATAAGACAATAATGCAAGTAAACGTTGGAATATCCTAATGAGATAATATAAACCCTAATGAACACAACTAGGGTTAAGATGATGAGAATCTAATGCTAGTATATGATTTTGTTATTAATCAGGTGTAGACCAGACTTCTAGATGATCATGGATCTGTTAGAAATCTCTGAACTCAGGTACGTGGGATTTATTAAGTATAAGACTAGTTTTCATGAATGCATAATGATATGATGTACTTTGGATGCTTGTGTTTGCATATAATTTCTTGGATGTGTATTAGTAGTATATGCTCCGCAAAACATTACAGAACATAAAAGAATATAGATGGTTTGTAGCTACTGAGTGGATATATGCTCTCTCTCTCTCCCTCAATACTCTCTTTCTCTCTTCCTCTAAATATAAGGTCGGCACTCGGTCCCCATAGCCCAAGGGGCGGGGAAAAATGAAGTGTGACATCCCTCTCTCTCCCCTCTGAAGATAAGGTCGACACTCGGTCCCCATAGCCCAAGGGGCGGGGAAAAATGAAGTGTGACACCACTTTGTAGTACAAACGCATCAAAAGGCATCTAAAAATGTGTTTACCTGATTATCGCTTTGAATAATGTTTTCTTTTACTCTTTCTTTCTCAAGATTATTTCAATTATGCAAGCATATTAGTATGTATCTTTCTACCCACGTGCACAACACCTTGTGTGTTGATTCGCTGTTTCACGTATGTTTTAGGTTCAGAGATAGCATGGGAAGAAAAAGATGGGAGTGAGCAGCTATTCAGGTTGTACCTATTGTGTAGATCCTAGTTTAGCATACATGTCCTTAGATTGTAGAACTTTCATTCAATATGTAATTGTAAACCATTGTGTAATAAATTCATGTTGTATAAATTTACATGTTGAATGTTGAGAATGTTATGGTTGTATGTTCATGTATGCGCATTATGCTTCCGCATCGCTTTCTGATATGATTGGATGATGTTTTCGGATTCTGACATCCCATTCCCAATAGGGTTTGGAGAAATCAAAATCCGGGGATGTCACACTAGTTTCTCTATGTGCCTTATACCTTAAGGAACAATTCATCAC
Organism: Alisma plantago-aquatica; assembly: GCA_963693085.1. Taxonomy (NCBI): domain Eukaryota; kingdom Viridiplantae; phylum Streptophyta; class Magnoliopsida; order Alismatales; family Alismataceae; genus Alisma; species Alisma plantago-aquatica. The sequence continues at coordinate 631,618,186 of OY856415.1, forward strand.
CCTCTTTATGGTTTTTTGTATGTTACTCCCATATGGAAAGTTAGCTCTTATTGTCAGTTATATCTAATTTACCTACAGAGCTGGATATTGTTACCTTTAGAAAGTTGATGAAAACGTTGGGTCTAATTGATGAGTCAATATTGCCTTCAGCTATATTACATATTGTAAATATTGTAACCATGCATTGACTCAACTTTTGAACATGGTGCCTTTGAAAATTGCTATCATGGTTGGGCTTTAGCGTTTGGGTCATAGAGGAGATTCCAACGTGTTGTTTGACAATCTCACCAACATAGTATAACAGTTGGCGCCCACCTATTGTTGGCTTAATGAAGGCCTACATAAATTGACTATTAAATAAATCTTCTTAGATCCAGTATATCTTTCAGATGCTTCATTATAACTCCTATATTTGTGGCTACATAGGAACGCGTGGGTTGCAATGAGGGAGCCCTTTGTTGATGCATGATTAACGCCAAGGCCTATTTAGCCTGGCCCCCTTTGTGTTATAGGAACGCGTGGGTTGCGATGAGGGAGCCCCGACTGCATCCATGGAAGTATCATCTCCGAAAGTTGGTACGACGGCTGGAATAGCGTCAATGCTGCTAGGAACGTGGATATCCGACGATTGTTGAGGGTCTGTTCATCCCGCACACCGGCCACCACGACCGCCGTCGTGGTCGCCTAACCCCAGCATTGCGAGACTTTTGTTTTTTTTACTAAAATGTATCCAACATTGAAATGAGCTATTATCACAATATTTCTTGCAAAATTAAAGTATCTAAATGCGGTAAAATAGTAATCACTAACATCAGTGGCGAAGCCAAGATTTGTAAATGGGTGAGGCACATATTAGAAGACTATATTCTTTACTCTAGTGTTCCCCAATATATAAATAAAAACTGAATATAAATATTTCAAAAAATAAATCGATATATATTTGTAGGACATGTAAATAAAATAACAATCGCGGTTGCAAGATATCTTAATAACAAAGATATCATATTTGTTAGAACCTCAAGAAACTAGGCACCCAAATCTTTAAACGATATCTTATTCAATTTTTCTTATAATTGAAAAACTTATTGTGATTCAACTTGTTTAAGTTTTTTTGAACTTGTTATAGTTAATAAGGTTATTGAGTAAATATAAGACTCACTAACCTTATTCATATGAACCATGACGTCCTTGGCTTGGATAAGATGTCATATTTATGGACTCATCCAACCCAAATATGTGTGACATGTCCATCTAACTTCTAGGCACGAAACCACTGCATGCATACTACCCCTCTTCTTTACTTCCATGCTCATGCTTGTTTCGTTACAGGGACTATGTTATTGTGCCCCACCATCTCACTTCTACCAAATGACACCCACATGCTTTGGTCTGTAGACGTTTTGGGAATAGTTGGAGGGTGAAAAAAATGAAAGGAGGCAATGATGTTGTTACATCCAAGAAGATGATATGGAGGAAAATGAGGTGCGAAAGGTGACTCTAGATTTGCCTTCTTCTGACATTTTGGAAGAAGTTTAATGCAACATGCCCATAGGTGAGGATGAAGGACAAAGGACTCGCTGACTACACACCGTCATCGGCAGCCACAAGCATGCTCTGAGAAACCTAGGGCAGAAATAGGAACGGTCAAGACAGAGTTAAACCTAGGGCAGAAATAGGAACGGCAGCCACAAGCATGCTCTGGTTATGGCCCATTATCTTATTTTACTCATGAACCAATAGTTGGGCAATCAATGCTTATCGCTGGCAGCACAAAAAATGTAAAAAAATCATTTTGTTAACATGGATGGTCGACCACTGCAGTGTTTAGTTACAATTGACGCAGCCAACGCCCAACACTTCCGCATTTAGTTACATTCTTCGGTGGCCATGCTTTCCGTCGTGATAATTTCACACTGACTGGACACTAGTTACATATTATACAGTATTTTTTCTATGGGTTGGGTGAGGCACGTGCCTCACCTGGCCCAAGTGTAGCTCCTCCACTGACTAACATATGTTAGGACTTTATTTACAAGGATAATCAATGATGCAACTAGAAATTCTACATTGATTAATGTGAATAGTCAACACACCATATATAAGTATATGCAAAACATATATACATGGATTACTATATAAGAAAAAAAATCAACATATATTTTCACATATTTAGAATGAGGTATTAGCCATAAATATCACTATATCCAAAGTGCTATCATGGTTGTACTCAACCAATCATAAGTAAAGATCTCCACAATATCGATAAAGAATACATTGGTACCATGATCTTGACATGTAGCGTCCTCCTGGATACTCTTCTTATAAATTGTATAACCACCGTACATCTTTGTAAATATGTGGATAGATTTTTCAAACAATCTTCAAAGGAAAACCCATACACTGAGAACTCAACCATATACACCTCCACGATATTTTTAGTAAAATCAACAAAGATTGCATACATGCATCTTTAGAAGGTAGCAAGATTGTTATACAATCCAAACAAATCATACTAAAGGAAAGGGATCCATAAAGACACATAAACATAGTCTTCCCTTCAATATGGGGGGGGATGGGAACTTTATAGAAACCAAAATATCTATTCAGTTAGCATAAATGAGAGTGGTGCACAAGGCAATCAAGAACATGATCAATGAACAATAAGGAAAAGTCATCATTCTTTGTGGTAGAAATAATCATGCTACAATCAATGCGCATTTGCCAAACAATAACAGTTCAAATGGAGATGTCTTGACAATCACTTCCCTTGACAACCACCATGTGCACTTTTTGGGTATGACATGAACTGGGCTGACCCATTTACTGTCAATGACGACATTGATAAGACTTACATCATAAATCTAGAAGACTTCCTTGTGCAATATCATTCAACTTCCATCACTACAAAAAACTGGGCCATTATTCACGGGAGAGTCCTGTCACAAACCCCTCTCTACAGGCCCTCAGAAATAGGGACGGTTGAGGGTCTGGCCCTCACAAATGGTCCGTGAAGAGAACTCACGTGACAAATACCAGTGGCCCTCACGAATACAATTGTGAGGGACTATTTAGCCTTCATAAATACATTTTTGAGGGACTATTTAGCCTTCATAAATGCATTTTTGAGGGACTATTTAGCCTTCATGAATACATTTTTGAGGGACTTGATGGTCCTGGAGAATATATTTTTGAGGGGCTATGTGGTAGTCATGAATGCAATTTTGATGGTCAATCTGGACCTTCATCAATATATTTATGAGGGACTACTGTAAATGATTTGGTTATTGATTATTGAATGATTTATTGAATGTTAATTAATTGTTACTATAGTGAATATCAAATTTTAAATGAAAACTTTGTATACATAACCTCAAGCAATATTTTTATACTAATTCACATGACATCATAAGAAGATTCAACACCAAAATGACACATAAAAATGTTAAATCACCTCAAACCAATTTTTGATATTGAAGCAAAATATTACCCATACATTGCGTGCTCAACGTTGATATAAATAAAGAGTACATATGGTTTTAAAATTTGAGATTGATGACAATCAACATATCATGCTAGAAACTCTTAAGATCTATAATGTCTCCATATTCCTTCAAATGGTGTTGTGTTCTTCATCAATGCCACGCCTCATACGGTTAGGTACTTGAATATTCTTCTCCTAAAAATGACAAATCATTATATTAATAGAATTTAAAGTTAATACATAAATCATAGTACAACAAACAACTTACCCTTATATTTCGGTTTTGGTCTACTCCAAGGTGAATTGTCCGTTGAAATCCATCATTAAAAGTAATTCTACCCTATCAATATAAATACAAAAAGGAATCATAAGAAACATATAATTACAAAAAGTAGATAGGTATACATGCAAGTTATACGAAACCATCCTCAATATAAGCAAGACAATAGCTGGATGCGGAAGAACATCCTCAATATAAGAGATATATATCTCTACAATGTCCAATTCCACATTGGAAAGGGGACTGATGTGAAGTGTGAAGTGTGGAGTGTGGAAGCTCCCTGAGATCAGAGGAATTGAGCAGATTCAAAAAATCTGCAGCAACGTTGAGCTGGGAAGTGGAGATGATATCTGCATGCTCGGGAAACTAAAAACTATCTCTCTAAAAGACGCTTGGGAGGTCTGCAGGTCTAAACATGAGGTCTTGCCTTGGACCAAGTGGTTGTGGAAGAGTCGAGCACCTAAAAGAGCAATACTTTGCTGCTGGAACAGAAATGAAGTACACCTCCTAAAGAACAGAAATGAAGCTCTTCTTGCTACTCTTATCATTTATCACATATGGCCACAAACCAATTCAGACCCATATTACAACGCAGAATAATAAGAATAACAAATATATGTTTTTTAACAATTCCCAACAATTTGGAGCAGCTTGGACAGCCAAAAGTTAAAAACAAAGTAGATAGAGTTAGCCCATACAGAGAGTGGCCATTCCCAAGGTTATTAATATCAACAGCCCCTTAAGAAAATGACTCAAAAGAAGGGGACAAGGGCATCTGGAGCAGAAATAGTAGGCAATAACAATATTCATCATCACAATTACTGCCATCTTTAAAGTTCGTGGAGTGTTGGTGCACAAGCAGGTATAACCTAGAGAGTGTTGGTCCACTCAGAAGTAGGCAAAAGATTCACTCTGTTCCTAAGAAAAATCTGGAACGACCACTCTATATTAATTACTCAACTATTAGTTATTTAGATAGTCTAGAAAATAGAGGTTTGATTCAAAGTTTAGACTAAACATGTGCAACTTCTTCAGCACTGACTAAAGAAAAGTCACTATAAACTTTGTATCTGAAATATTATGAATTGAGGCTTGACCAAGATATGGCTAAAATGTAGATAAGCTGAAATGAATTACTTACAGGATTTAAACGCTGATTTCTTGGTGTGAAAGACACCGATGAAGATGTGGTTGGTGTGTTCTGCATTTGAGGATAACTTTGTCGATTATTACCAGAAGAAGGGGACCAACTTTCAACTGCAGCCTTTAATAAAGTGTACATGTTAATATTCTTATGTGTATGAATATTGAAAATAATCTATAGTTGTAATGAGTTACCTGTGGCGGAAAGATCCGTGGATGTCCATTGCCTTGTATGGAAAGCCTGCCTACTCCATTCTCCCTTGAATTGGCTTGTATGGAAAGTCTGCCTACTCCATTCTCCCTTGAATTGCCTTGTATGGAAAGCATGCCTACTCCAATCTCCCTTGAATTGCTTGGTCTAGAAAGTCTTCCTAAGCCATCCCCGCTTGAATTATTTTGGCTGGGAAACATGCCTACATCTGCACCATTACTTGTATTGTCTTGTATGTGAAAAGAACCCACATCCGACCTATTTGTGCCACTTTGCATGTGTAAGACACCTGTAGTATTCTGATTGAGGTATTCAGCTGCATAATCAACATTAATACCGCCATCCTATAACAAATACATCAACAATGTCAAAAAAAATATTATATATTACATTGACATAGACAACTGAATCTGAGTTACCTGTGATTGATTATACCAAGTCATTAATTGGGAGACGGAGTTCTTCAATCCCTTTACTGTTTCTTCAAGTTCCTTAAGTTTCTCCTGAAATAGAAAACAAATTACAAACATCAATCTAATAGACTAGTTGTAACTAATAGTTCAAGTTTAGATTCTCTCCAACATACATCCTTTGCATTGCTTTCCTCAAGAAGCATTTCATATCTTATACGGGCAGCTTTTCTCCTATGTCCTATCTCTTTGTGCCCAATTCCAACACCTCAGATCCTAGCCTTTTTGGAAGGATTTAAAACTTGCAAATAAGCAACACGTGTTAGATTATCAACACTTCTAGGATCTATTTCTTCTTGGTTTGCTTCTTGGTTTTCCACGATATCAGAGATTTCAAGCTGTAATTAGAAAGCATCATAAACGGAAAGCTTAAATTGAGATATCTAAGCATATGTAGCTTTGTAGACATCATAGGAAAGCAAATATCCATTTTCTAACCACTTGTGGGCTTTTGTCGTAAACCTTTTCCAAAAATTTGTTAAGAGGCACAACGGGTTGATCTTCACTGACCTACACATGATAGATAACATAATAATTGTCCATGTTATATGTTCAACTCCTACTAAGAAAGACAAGTGTCCATTATTAATACCATTTCTGCCCGATAACAACTCCATGGCTTTGATCCTGTGGTATGATCCATCACTTTTTTTTCTCTGTTTGCCTTGTTGATCTCGGAAATTTTCTAAACCATAAGAAACATATAATTAGAAAAAGTAGATAGGTATACATGCAAGTTATATGAAACCATCCTCAATATAAGCAAGCCAATAGCTGGATGTGGAAGAACATCCTCAATATAAGAGATATATATCTCTATAATGTCCAATTCCACATTGGAAAGGGGACTGATGTGAAGTGTGGAGTGTGGAAGCTCCCTGAGATCAGAGGAATTGAGCAGATTCAAAAAATCTGCAGCAGCGTTGAAGTACACCTGCTGCTGGAACAGAAATGAAGTACACCAGCTAAAGAATAGAAATGAAGCTCTTCTTGCTACTCTTATCATTTATCACATATGGATACATAGAAACAGATGTGTTTTTGAAGACAGTAGGAGCAAACCAAACAATGTGTGGCATTGCATAAATACTGATTATAGAAGTTTGCATAGATAAATTGCATCCTTCTTTTTGACTTTTGATATATATCTTTATAGATGTATTTAGCTTTGCTCCCCTTTGTAAATTTTGTGAGTAATGAAAGAGAAACACACTTATTGATCAAAAAAAAGTTATATGAAACCATTGTACCTTAGACTTCTCGGTTCCCCATTCTTTAACAAGATTTTTAAACTTGTCCATATCTATGGAAGCATTTTTCTCAACTTTCTTCATCATCAATTCTGGTTCAATCTTGTACTTTTCATAGTAATATTTCTTTACACATTCCCTCCACACTGATATCCCTTTGCTAATGTGTTCATCAATGTGATTCCATGCATTAGGGTGACTGCCTAAATCAAAGTATTTCTACAAAAACATAGAAAATATTACTTTAGATATAACAATCATACAATTTTTTGGTCTTTTTATGAAAAAGATTACCTCAATAAATGATTTTCTATCTGCAAAAGCTTGTTCTGCTTGTCCGTTCCACTTCAAGTCTAGATGCCATATGTGTGGTTTCCTTGCTACCATATGACAATAATGATTCAATTTGGCACCATTCTCCCCAATAGCATTTCCTTCATCATCCCATTAGACCTTGTGACGTGGATGCCCTTGCTTAGGAAGTAGGCTTTTCTCACTTGCAGGCCCACATCCATACTTCCTATTCTCCTGTTCATCCTCAACATTTTCTTCAACTATTACATCATTTTCAATATTGTTGGATAGTAGAGTAGGTTCATCCTCACAATTTTCTTCAATTGTGGATGGAGGGACAGCAATAGGTTGACTGGGTGTGTTGTTACAACTAGATCTAGTGAATCTTCTTCCTGCCATCCTTCAATTGACAAGGAAAAAAAATTAGATTATTGTGCATAAATGTCAGTAACAAAAGTAGTAGCTACATTTGAAAAACAAATAAATTGCGGAGAATATGAGACACCAACATATGAATATTCAACATTTGAAAAACATATAACTTGTAGAGTACCTTGGTTTCATATCCCAAAAAAGAATAATGATGTCCTACTTGCTGGTATATGAAACAAGACTAAATAAATTGCAAAGAATATGCCATATAGTAATAGTTTGCCAAAAAATGCAATACAACATATTCCCCAAGTAAATTATTCTAGACTTGCAAACAAAACAGACAGATTAATGAACTAAACATTAGCCCCATCATTCTTTTTTTTAGTTCTATCAACAAAAGATCCCCCGGTGTCACTCCTCGTCCAAGACACATCACTAGTTACACCACCATCAGATTGTAAACCAGTCAAAAAATTCTCAATAAGAGGTACTTCAGAATAATCTTTAGGATGATGCTTTAGCACTGTGCACCAATCATCATCATTAGGATCCTTCACATAAAAGCATTGCAATGCTTGAGAAGCCAGGATAAACGGTTCCTCTTTTCTTTTTTATCCTTGAAGTGTTGATTTGTGTGAACCCATACTCATCAATTCGCAACCCGTTAGAAGTGCTTTCATCATACCAAGAACATCTGAATAACGGAACTTTGATTCCTGGACCATAAGTTAGCTCAATAACCTCCTCTAAGTAGCCATAGTACGTGACTTCAGCATTTATAGGATTTCAATCTCTACCACTTGAATAACTTGAAGTGTCAGCACACAAATACACTCCACTATTTTGTGTAGTACATGTAGTTTCAATGGGCTTTGAACGGAAACGATATCCATTGACCGAAAATCCTTCATAAGACATTCCCTCAGCACAAGGGCCTTGGGATAACCATCTCAAATCATCGCTAATACTTTTCGGCCTAATCTCTCGCATTTGCATTACCTTCATAAAAAAGTAAAACATTAATGTAATCTAAACTAACTTGAACATTAAGAGTGACAACAATATTTATGTTTGAGACTTACATGCTCTTTCAACCACTTAGAGAACTCCTTTGCATGTTTTGTTTCTAGGGTCCGTGGGGCAATGTTGGGTTCCATATCTTGAAGAATACACGTGTTCACTGCTTTATAAGAAGTGTCTAAATTAATGTACAACATATATACAAATATCGGAAAGAATTTTAGGACGTAATTAAATCTTACCTTCTGTAAACATCCAATTCCTCTTTATTGAAAAGGACATAACGATGGGCTTGTTCCAAAGTGTGAATGTCGAAATTTCTTGACACTCCAACTCTAATTGGAGATCCATCAACATTATGAGGAGTGCGGATCAGTTTTGTCTCAAAATTATGCAAGTACCTACCACAAAATGTCAAACTTTCTTCAGCTAAATAGCAACTAGCAATACAACCAGCCGGTTTAGCTTTGTTTCTTACATACTTCTTCAATTTCTTCAAGTATCTCTCTATTGGGTACATCCACCTAGTTCGGACAGATCTGACTTGCCTGGCTTCATAAGCTAAATGAATGGGCAAATGCATCATGATGACGAAGAAAGAAGGAGGGAAGATTCTCTCCAACTGGCAAAGAGTGACAACAATTTCTTGTTCCAATTCTTTGAATTCCTCCACATCAATAATGTTAGAGCAAAGCTTGTTGAAAAATGAGCACAAATTAGCAATAGGCTTGTACACATCTAAGCTTATGCAATGTCTCAAGGCAACATGTAGAAGTTGATGCATAAGAACATGACAATCATGACTTTTCAGCCCAACGAGTTTTCTATCAGATTTGCTAACACACCTAGATATGTTAGAAGAATAGCCATCAGGAACTTTCAACTTTTCTAACACAGATAGGAACTTATCTTTCTGCGCATTAGTCATGGTGTAAGATGCTGGAGGCAAGTAATAGCGGTCACCTGCATCTACTGGCCATAAATCTCTTCGAATGCGCATTTTCTTCAAATCTTGACGAGCTTGTAAGTTGTCTTTACTTTTCTTAGAATCACCCAATAATGTGTTTAAAATATTCTTGCACACATTCTTTTCTATGTGCATCACATCCAGATTGTGTCTAACAGATAAATACTTCCAATAAGGTAGCTGAAAAAAGATGCTTATCTTATTCCAACCAGGAGGTAATGGTTGAATTTGATCTCCAAGCCTCTTGCGCTTATTCATTTTTCGAAATGTGATATTTTCATACCCATCAAATTGCCTCAGTATATCTTCTCCAGATAGTGGCTTAGGTGGAAGTCAAAAATCTTTTTCACCATCAAAATTTTTCCTATCATGTCTATACGGATGATTCATTGGAAGAAAACGTCGATGGAAACCATAGCATTGCTTTTTCCCATACTGTAACCATTTTGATACAGTCTCCACATTACAACAAGGACATCCCAAATCTTTCTTACCTTTAGTGCTCCAACCAGATAAGTCACCATATGTTGGGAAATCATTAATGGTCCATAAAATCATTGCCCTCATAGTGAAGTTCCTTTTTCTATATGCATCATAAACTTTGACTCCAAGCTCCCAAAGTAGTTGCAACTCCTCAATTAATGGCTCCAACTATACATCAAGGTCATTGCCAACCATATGTGGACCTGGGATTAATAGGGACATCATAATAAATTGTTCTTTCATAAGAAGCCAAGGTGGAAGATTGAGAGGTGTCACCAACACAGGCTAGATGCTATGTGATGCACTCATATTGCCAAATGCATTAAATCCATCTGTTGCTAATGCCAATCTAACATTGTGTGGTTCAGCAGCAAAGTATGGATACTTGGCATCAATAGACAACCATTCTGGTGTGTCTGAAGGATGATGAATACGACCATCCTTGCCTTTTACTTCTGATGGACAAATCATGTCTTTAGCAATAGATGAAGACATATAGAGCCTCTCTAACCGAGGTATCAAAGGGAAGTGATACATGAACTTAGCAGCTACCTTCTTTCCCTTTGTTTTATATTGCTTTTCATTCCATCTTGAAGCACCACAAGTATCACAATTTTGTTTTGAAGCTGCATCTTTACGAAAAAGCATGCAATTATTTGTACATACGTCTATAGTAGAATGATCAAGTCGTAAATCCTTCACGATCGCATTTGCTTCATAGTACGTCTTCGGGAATAGACAATTTTCTTCCGGAAATCCTGAAACAATCAACTGTAACAACTTTGTGAAAGAATCGTTGGACCATCCAGATTCCTCCTTCAGAAATAGCAAGGCAACCAAATATGATAGCTTAGAATGACTTGTGCAACCTCTATAGAGTGGTTGATCTGCCTCTTTTAGTAGCTTGTAAAATCTTTGTGCATCTACATTTGCAGGTTCCTCTGTAGCTTCAGTAGAGTGGTCATTTGTTGTGTCACCCATACCAAACAAATCCTCCAACATCTGATGCATATTGTCGGTGCTAGGCATGTTTGGTGCCACAACAGGATTGCTCCTACCAATGAACTCCCCATGAAACGTCCAAACATCATAGCTATGCACAAATCCTTTTTGTAATACATGTGAGAATACCTCCTCCTCTGTTTTAAGGTATCTGTTCAAACATACCATGCAAGGACATATTAATTTCCCCTATCTAGTTGGTCTCTGATGGATAAGAGCAAACTCAATGAACTTTTGTAACCCTGCCTTGAATACATCACTGCGCACTCTGTTCCCAATATACATCCAACTCCGATCTATTAGAAAATCCATCTACATGAAGGAAAATATATAATAAGTAGAGGAACAGCTGTTTGAGATGTAGTCATGTAGGAGATGTAGTCATGTAGGAGCAAGAATAAGTAAGAAAAAGTAGCAATAAGAGGGGACATAGAAGTAACAAAAATTTAGATGCAATAGCAGGAACATGAAATGAAGGAAAATTGCAAAAAAAGAAAAGAAAAGAAGCTAGAATAGGAGACACAAGAGGAAATAGAAAAAAATCAAAGAAACAGTAGTATAAAAGGACTGATTTTTTTGCAACAATTGCAGAAAAAGGGGGTCGAATATACAACATGAAAAAGGAAAAAGAGAAAAGGGGAGGGAAGGGAGAACACATACATGAAGTCTATCAATATACAAGAAGCAAAAAAAGAGGCAGAAGAAACATCCTTCAAGAAAAATCCTTCAAGAACTGCAATAGCATAGGTACCCACCTAATCAATAATAGTTCACAGATCCATCCATTAACTTTTTCTCACATGTCTCAACATATACTCGATTACAGGGGCTACTTATACTATCAAACTAGCTACACTGTTTCTCTTCTCAAACTAGGTGATCTCTCTACTACAAAGGAGTATTTTGACGCATGGCTATTTAGAATCTACCAAAGGAGATTCAAAGCTGTGTGTGGTCCTGATGCTATGGGTTATGTCCAACATATCTCATAGAATCTCAATATTGTAGTAGATCTCTATGCATAAAGGCACTGACAGTCTATTTCTTCTTAGATCTGATATCAACATATTGTTATTACTTATAACAAGCATTATGAGACAAATACCTAACTGTCCCTATAAGTCAGCTGAAATACTTAAACATATAATTATATGATATCATGTATAACATCTCATAAAATTAAGAACTGAAATACTTAAAATAAGTCAGCTGCATAAGACTTAACACCAACCAAGATAGAACATATGACATGCAGACCAGGACAACAGGGACAATTTCATTGTTTGGTATCTTGTTAATAACACAACACTCAAATTATGATAGTAGGAGACTGTAAACCAGTAGAACAATAGACTAGCAGAAGAAAACATTTCATATATACCAACCACTACAGAAGAAAAGAAGTTTCCTCCCAAGAGAAACATTGTAGAAGTGTCTATCCCATCTAAAAAGATTACTTTCATTGATAGCTGCTAGATATCAAAAGAGGAAAATACCCACTTCCGAAAAATGGCAATTTGGATACATAGATGAGTAGCAATAGCCTCCAACCTGGGAGTACAATAAATACCAAGAAAGTTGACCATAGATATCAATATTTTAGATGGAATCCTTAAGAAGGTATTTCTCATGGATCAATTTGATCCATAGACTACCTTAAGAAGATGGTTACATCATCCCACTTAAGAAGATGGATATCATTCTTGCCTTCACACTATCCCCACAAGAAATTTATAATAATTATTTCCACTTCATCACAGATAGAAATAGGAAGTGAAAAGGAAGAGGACCAGAATTTTTGATTGGCGGACATAGTAGAATTACAAAGTTCTAGTCTCCAATGGAAACTGAAATGATATGTAAATAAGTTTGGTATCTTTAAAAATCAAATGATGGGCATAGAAGCACTAAAGCATGGGCGTGAAATGAATGTAACTTCTGGTTCACTTGTATGATATGTATCATTATAAGTTAGTAGCATACCATCTTTGTGCACGCTTAGCATCAATAGAATGTCTGTCATGACCATGGAAAGCTTCAGACATGCATTCAACAAAAGGTCTGCTCTGGTTGAGAAGTCTAGCCAGAAGCCTCAAGAACGAATGGGTGTTCTTAGTAATGTGGGTTCCTCCTTGATCCCTTTGTTGTTAAAACAACATTTGTATATTTGTCTTTTTTCGTTTTCCCCCTCCATCTAAAATAATTCCCTTTCTTTAACATGTGGTTGTGATGCAGGCCCTAAAAGCCAATAACTATGATAATGATCCTCTGCTAAGTGCAGCTCTGTACCTGGAGATTAATTAAAGGCCGACTGCCCAGGGCTCCCATGGCACACATCCATTCCTAATATAATAGTTGGCTCTTAGGAGATCTTTGGCATGGATGGAAGATGCAGAGAAGTTCACCACAGCTGAGCATCCTCCATCAATGCCAAAGATCTCCAAAGTGCCAACTATTATATTAGGAATGGATGTGTCCCATGGGAGCCCTGGGCAGTCGGCCTTTAATTAATCTCTAAGTACAGAGTTGCACTTACCAGAGGATCATTACCATAATTATTGGCTTTTAGGTCATACATCACAACCAAATGTTACAGAAAGGGTATTATTTTAGATGGAGGGGGTAAAGGAAAAAAGACATATAATATATCCAATTGTTGTTTTAGGAGGAACCCACATTACTAAGAACACTCATTTGTTCTTGAGGCTTCTGCCTAGACTTCTCAACCAGATCTGAGATGTTGACAATGACTTAGTGTGCCTCTGCAAAATGCAAAAACACCAGGCTATATTATACTTACAACCAAAAACAAAATTAAGTGGTGACTAGACTCTTACATATTCCATTTGACCCATATAATTTTAATAAATCATTACACTTAGCTTACTACATGTCTATTTTTAAACATCAACCCATTCTCAGTCCATAGTAATATTACCCATTTATCAAACATCACAATGTGAGTTCCGAATGAAGGCTATAAGGTTTGAGATTTAATTTATATGGCTATTTTATGTAAAGAGGAGATACGTTATAGGAAACTCAAAATTTGGATACGCAAATGAAGAAAGAAGCAAACACTGGCAATAATTAACAGATTACAGTAAACTATTGGGATACACATATGAAGAAATAAGCAAGCATTGGCAGTGAACAGTACATTACAGTGAACTCAAATCTGGGATACACATGAAGAAGGATGCACATTGGAATCATTACCTAAAACTAAATGACCAACACATGATTGAATCAAACAACATAACAACAAGCAAGCACAACAGTTGCAAGAGAATAATAAAACAAGTAGCATAGAAAAAAGATGCAGTTTTAGTAGCAGTACCTTTTCCCACACTTCCGGTCAATGGACAGAAGCAACGAGATTAAAACTGAAGAAGAATAACAATGGACGTTGCAAGAGAAGAACTGGAGCAGAGGCGGTTGGGCAGCTTATGGGCGTCAGATCAAGGAAAAGAGACCAGTAGCTTGATCCAAGGTTGAAGTATTCTTCAGAGCTCCTGCTGGGCGCCGCCTGAGTCGGGTGCCGCTCGTTTTGCTGGGATCCGGCACGATATGGCTACTCCTGGCCGTGGAATTGGAAGCCGGCCGATGATTGGAGTTACGACCTGCTGCAGTTGGGGTGGCAGGAGCAGTTGGGGCGCCGTCCGGGAGGTAGGCGCAGTTGCAGCTGGGTGCGATCGGTGGGATTTGGGAAATGCTAAGCGGCTGGGGTCGTGGGGTTGCTGAGGCTGGGCGACATTAAGCTGGAGCAGACCCTGGCCGTGGAGTGAGCGAGGCCTGGTCGACGGACTGAAGGCGTGGTTGATGGAATCAAGGAGGCGTCGAGGACGAGTGGCAGGTGATCATTGCTTCCCTAGTTCGTCATTGTGCAGAGGGACGAGTGGGGAGGGTTTTTCTTTTCCTTTTTAATTTTGATATCCAAATGTTGTATTTTAGAATGGAGGGAAGGGAAATGAGATGGAGAGAAGGGATATGAGATGGAGGGAATAATTTGTCATGGTATTTTTCAAGGAATGATTAGTGACTAATGTATTTGTGAGGGATTAGTATTTGTAAAGATGTTAAAAAAACGGTTGAGGGATTCGGTCCCATATTTGAAGGATGAGCCCTCACAAATAGCCATCATTATTCACAATCTATGGTTCCTCACAAATGTTCTTCAACAAAGGCCAAATTTTTTGTAGTGCATTCTCCTTAGACTTGAGGTCTTGCATTCTCTTTGATATTAATCTTGTGCATGCATAATAAAAGTTTTATACCCTCGATGCCATTGATACAATAACAAAGAGCTTTTATTCTTAACCTGAGCTCCATAAGGGGTTTCTCTTGTTGGTCAACCAGAAGTTTATAGTTGATAATAACATGATTTATCTTTTCGTAGTCTAAAAACTCATACTTGAGCCCCTCAATAAAAGGTTTTGTCTCGGGGAGAGGCTTCCATGCAGATGCATCCTTTGGTTCCCTGTGTAGAGAGGTGTATTCTCCCATTTAGATGGTTGCATGTTAATTAACCTCTTCTTCATTTTCACATCTAAATAAGAAAGAATCTCTTCTACTTCTTGATCCATTATTATATAACTAGAGTTGGTGAGGTATCTCATTAGAAGATCTAATATAAAATTGTAATCTTGAATCTATGTACATAATTGATTACAATAGTCTTTGAAATATCATGTTTTCTATGGATGATGTCCCCTTCATACAATCTTGGATAATGAAATTAATATGCTCATTTCCTATCCAAACGGTGACTAGACCACCCTGCCATGTCAATAAAAGAACTTTTGGTTGAGAGGAAAGACCTTCCAAAGATCATGGGACACAAAGCGTCTTCAATAGTATTAATGATAACAATGTCACATGGAATAAAGAAATTTATACTCCTAATTGGGACATCTTTGACGACCCTAGCAGGCCTGGTGAAAGAATTATCTAGAAAATGTATTCTCTTACATAGTGCAACTATGCCTGTTAATCCTAACCAAATACCAAGAGAATGTTCCATGAGACTAACACTTGCCCCTAGATCAGCTAAGTCATGTCTTTCGATAGAGTCCCTTAGGAGAAATGGAATGATGAAAGAACCAAGATCTTTTTGTGTTGTAGGAATATGAGACTGGATAAAGCTAGAGGCAATTTTAGCCAATCAAACAATCTCTATCTTGCCCCTCTCTGTTTATTAGTAATGAGATCCTTAAGGAACTTGACACAATTCATCATCCCATCAATAACATCAAGATGGGGAATGTCTAGATCTTTCTTTGAATTTGTGTCTAGAAGCTTATCATACCTATTACAAAGCTAAGATTTGATGAATCGGTTGGTAAAGTTTATATAAACATAGTTCTTGGTAGGTATCTTCGAGTAATATACCTTCTTTATCCTTGAGTGGCCTTCCTTGCTTCATGACTTTCTTCTGCAAGAGCTTTGGGCTCATCATCATCATCATCATCATCAATTATAGGTTTTTCTTACATAGGAGGTGGAGTAATTGAAGTGGTTCTAGATCACAATGGTGCCATCTATGCAATTATGCCTTGGATTTTTTTAGTACATGAAGGGAATTGACCAACACAATTTTTGAATGATTTTTCTATGGAATCCAATTGTGGGTCAATCATTGTATTTTGTTGATGTAAGTTTTGATTGGTTTATTTACATTCTCTATTTGATATTGCATGGTTCTCATCAGATCATGTTTGCTCAAAATTCACTTCCCAAGACACATAGTAATAAAATTCAATTGATTCATGGAATTATATTTAAAACTTCTTCTCTATTCCCTATTGAGATTTCCTCGTTTGTTCGACATTCTATTTTTTTAGGGTTGTTCTCACGGAATCATAGAGGATTCTATCCACCTTCTACAACTTTCCCTCCACCCATTTTGTTTGGAATTTGGTTCATCTGATGGAAAATCTCAGTTGTTGAGGTATTAGAAATTGGGATGCTCATGTATTTAGAATTTGACTGATAAAACTCATCCAGTGAATCTTTCTTGATTATCCTCACCCTCATGGGTGTAAATGTAGTGATAATTCCCATGACCACCTTCCACAAAGGTGACATGGCTCATGGTGCTCTCCATACGATGCTTTTCTTTGGCATTTTCCTCCATCAAAGTATGAATATCAGTGACCATCTTGTCAAGTTTAGTATTTAGGGAAAAAAGTCAATTCAAATCAGAGGTAGCACTAGTAGAAGATACATTTCCAATAGGACCTTTCCATAATTTGATCCATCTTGTGATGATACATATTTTCAATAATCTTCTTGGAGCACTCAACATTGTGCCCCATGAAATGACTTATGTCTCCTACATTGATGGATGTGCTCTTCCTTAGAGTAATACCATTATATAAAGTTGTCACCAGGTAGCCTCTGTGCAATTTTTTGTGAGGGAACTACCTTTGATATTCTGGCTACCCTTTCTAGGTCTCACTCAAGTTTTTATCATCTTTCTATCTGAAGTAGGTAATTTGATCCTATAACAAATGGTCTTTCTATTTGGGAAGAACTGTTGGAAAACATTCCCGCCAAGGGTTCCTAGCCATATAAGATCTTTTGATTTAGAGGATAGTACCATGAGAGAGTCTGATCTCTTAAGGAGAAGAAAAAAGCTTTGCAGTAAATCACGTCCTTGGGAACCCTATTGATCTTAAGGTATCACAATTTTTTTTGAAGGTATCTATGTGGTGATGTGGGTTTTTTCTCAGTTGATTTACCTCCAAATGTCTACTATTAAACAAAACAAAGGAAGGAAACCTTCATCTTAAAGTTGGCCACATTTATTTTGGGAAGATCCACATGTTTCCTCATTTCATTTGCATATGTAGCAGCCTAGGAGCGAAGAGATGGACCACCGATTGGAGTTTGGATTTCACCAGCTGCACCTATGGCCCCATTAATAGTTAGTTGTTTATAAGGAGGAATTTTCCATTCCAATCGTTATTTTCACATCCATTTCCTCTTCTAGCTTCTTGAGCAGCCATGAAGTCATTCGTTCATTAAGAAAATTATGTGGTCGCACTATTATTTGGAAGAATTGACAAGTGAAGGTTTGTCACAGGACATGCCAAATGAAATTTGGAGATATAATTTGATTGAATTTAAGGGATGTGAAAATTAGTCTATTGATAGACTTAATATCACTGACAATGTCCATGTATACTTTGTGTCCTTAAGGTTATTGAGTTCCTTATTCCTGACAACAGTGGGAAAAGTTGATCACCCCCAAATGTGGGTCAAAAATGTAAATATAATTATCTTGTCAAAAGGTATCAGACTTTAAATTTGTACATGATATCAAGAGATATATTCAACTAAATATGAAGGTCAAACATAGAGATAAGGATGGACAAATACATACAAACTAAAAGCGTTAGCTTCGCTTAGTTCAAAAAGAAGTTAGATATGGTGTTCCAACTTAGGAAAAAATTAATCTACTCAAAAGTGGTAAACCTACGTTATATAACTCAAACTAACAAGGATAATTGTGATTTTGATAAAAAGAACTTGGATTAGGTTTTAATAATCAACTCAACCTCAACTATGGAAAATCGTGTCTTCTATTTTATGTATTCTTGACGTGTTTTGCAAGCAGCCATAAATGAATCTAACACCTTCTTATCTTGAGGTCTGAGTAGATTTTTGTCTAAAGGCACCACTCTCTTGAGATGGTAACTAAAATATCAAGAATAATTTTGGTACTTTTTTCTACATTAATCATCCACTCTCGTAGCTCATCATGAATTCAAACTCTTTATCATCCTAAACTTGTTCTTTCGAAATAGTTCACATAAAACATCATAAGAACATAACTAATGAAAAAATCAATGTATTTAAATAGAGTATGGAAAAAAGGTGAAAGAATATATGTACTAAACATATTAGGAAAAATTACATGGTTTGGAGGGTCTGATGGCTGCTCCACACCCAAATTAAGGAATTTAACCACTCATGGTGCAAGAAAAATATAAAACTACAAGTTGAAAAAGTGATTTCTCTTAGAGGAAAATAATAAAATAGTAAGAGAAAGGTAGCGGGTCAATTACAAGAGTAGATCAAGATGGGAGGTTGATCCACCCACCTTTTGACTGAATCTTACTTTGTGAGGTTGATCTCCTTGAGAGTTCAACAAATGTGATCAATCGACATTGATATTGATTGATAAATTCAATTGATCTTGGAGGTTGATCATATTCACTTCTCTAGATGGTAAGACTTTTAATAAATAAGAACTTGATTGATCAAGATGGAAGTGGCTAGTCGCAAAGTTTGGGAGATCGATCACCTTGACATTGGTCCAGTTACCCTGTGATAATGTTTTGACTTTCTCACAGAAGATAGGATGTCTTAGAAATCATACCATGGGGTCAGTATGATTAGCCTCGTATTGACCTATGATTGGTCTACGTGGCATTGACCCCAATACATCAGGTTATCGAGCTTTAAAGCCAATTGGTCTTTTTCCCAAATGCATTCTTGGTTTATGGTAGATGATCGACCTTCTAGTTAGTTGTAATATTGGTAATAGAGTGTGATCATTTGGATTTGAAGGAACTTGATTAGCTTTTCTTTGGATATTGATCAACCTAGAGGTTATTGATTGATTGTTTTTAACTTTTGAGCTTTGGAGCTCAATTGATCTAGTGATTTTTTTAGATCAAGATACTATTTGATCGAGTTGGGAGATCGATTATTATTCCTATTTTCTATTGTAGTTAAATCTTAATACTTTCTCGAGCTTAATATTTCTTTAATTGAGGTTTTGTAATTGGTTGAGTTCAGTAGATTATGATCCACCTAAAGGTTGATCAGTGTTGTTCTTAGCACAATATTTTTATCGGATGGCAATTGAGTTGTGTTCGTGAACTTCCTTGGCCAATATAAAACCTTGATTGGGTTATTTTACTCTCTTTTTTGATATTCTCTGCATGCATAGTGTTCAACCATAACATCGGTCATTTGTTGATCGAGCCTTATGATTTGGAGTTAAACTTTTGGTATTTTTTAAAGAGAGTTCAATCAGCAAAGGGTTTTGACATATGTATGAAAAATGAGAGATATTATGATCATTATGTGCATATGAGAATAACAAGAATGAAGAATTCATGAAAGTTTATTCTATTAGGGCATAATGACCATCCCACTAAAAATGGTCCATCCTAGGTGCACATTGCAACGACACCAAAAACTTGGGCATACAACCCTCAAATTTCAATTATGCCAGGAGTCACTTTTAAACACATAGAACTTGTGAGATGGCCTCAACTTATATATACAACCTTTAGGACTAGATGATATATATAAACCTTCCCCACACCTTAATATACTCAACAATCTATGACTTCAATCTTCATTTTACAAAATTACTACAAGAATGACTCATTTCACTAAACATCAAGTTTTGGCATTGAGATAGTTCTATAGTCATAGGGATCTACATTTTTAGGATTACACTTAATTAATTTAGTTAGTGTCATATTATGAGGACCCCCTTACCTAGTTACCCACCATTGAAGGTAGACCATAGGGAATAGGATCATCATCTTTTTTTATTGCATTCAAACTTAATAAATAACAAATAACTTAATTTATAAACTTCTTCTAGACAAAAGGATGCAAATAGACCTCAAAGGAGTTTACATATTTGTAAAATATGATGATACCACTTGATAGGGAATATTTTCTAATCATCCTTGTAATTTTATCTTTTACATCTTTAAAACTTTCACTTGAATCTCCATATCCTCATTCTAGTAGGAAAGTTGGCTACCTAAAACACCAACAAAAAATAAGGATCAATATATTGTTGTATTGTTTATCTGGGACCATACAAAAGTGTGCATGTACATATATAACCATATATTGATCATCCATAAAATAATTGCACATACGATCTTTTATGATTTTTTCATTTAAAAATATTATCCATGATTGTTATGCCACCTCGAGAGTATTCAATTCTCTTTCCATCATTCAATTTCTACAAACTACCCCTCGGTAGGTCTAAACTTGGGTACATAGTTTTCCTTTATATGATACACATAGGAATTATATATTTGAACTAGAATTAAATAAACATTCAAGAAGTTGATCATATAAGCAATCGTCAAGAACCCATCATCAATACTTGGAATTCAATATGTGTGTCAATTCATAACTTGATGGCATACCAATTTCATGAAGAACATATGCAATGATAACATGCACTTTAAGTATGTGATCAAATCAATAAATCATTGTGTTATCAAAACAATCAACATGGACTAAAATTGACATAGCACTAAAATGTCACAATGTATTCATATGTTTCATAATAAGGTCTAATTTAGGTCTACATCTTATGTTGTATTGGTTTAGGGTAGATATTAGAGTTAGCTCTTAAAACACAGATTCACATGTACATTGTATAATGACTTCAGAAACCCTATATGCTGATATGTGTAACTCTAAAGTTGTAGTTATGATGATATTTTACTATTATTCAAAATCATCAGATTACATCACAAAATATACATGTTTATTATATTCCATTTCTTATTTATCAAACTAGGGCTTACATGTAATTAACACCTTATAGCTTTACATACTATACTTCTTGAATTCATATCTGAATTAGGCAATGCATATGTGTTTTATGGGTTCTATGTATTTTCCTCATCAAATTGATATATGTTTTGACTTATACTTGATTTAACCAATTAATTCTATCACTATTACAAGATATCTACATGTGGACCAATGGGAGCTTTCCATATTAGCAAAGAAATCTTATAAATAACATTTTTGTTCGAGCCTGGGGTCAAATTCTTAAATAGGCTAAAAGACCTTAATGTCCATGCAATTTGGATCGATGAATCATGAACATATGGGCCCAATAGTAAAAATATCTAGGTGATTGTTCTCCACGACTCACATGAGACAGTAGCATGCCATGTAGCCAACTCCATGGTTGACTCGAGGCTTCTAGCCTTGACAACATCATTCAATAGCTAGGTCATGTCTATAGCAACTCTCAGATTCAACTTGGATATTAGAAAATGGCTAATGGTTGGAGGTAGAGGATTCAAGATTGGGTTTCTCTTAGTTATGCTTGTGGATTGGGATCAATGAACTTACTATGGATGTTGTGATCTTTAAGTCGGAGAATCTTCTTGGGATCTTGGTGGTCTATTTCCACCACTCTTGACACCTTGTGATGGTCTAACAATATACCTATAGTGAGCTTCTCTAGGGAAACAAGGTTGGCTTGTGGGAAACCCTCTTTGGGTATACTTGAGCCTTCCTAGCACATCGGGGTCCTTTGTGGACTTCCTAATGGAAGATTGATGGTAACAAGAATTTTTCTAAATATCATGAATCCAACATCATGAATATTACATGATGAGGAGAGATATAGACGGCAGGAGATATACCAGTGAGTGAGAGAATCCTTTCTCATAAGACTTTTTAAGATTCTAGGTAGAGAAGGAGGCATCTTCGATCGCATTCTCACCTAGATCCAAATTTTGGGTCTAGGATGAGATCATTTCTTTTTTTTTATATTTTTTGTTCAAGTAAAAATCAAGTTGGTCAAGAAATTTTTTTTTGGTCAAGATATTTTTATATTATTTTTAGATAAAAATTAGGTTAGATAATTACCTAGGGCATGTGCTACATTTTTCCATCAAAAGTTTGGTATTATCTTCATTATGTTGTTATCCCCTCTTAGGAAATAGATTATATTTAGATGAACTTGTTAATCACTCCAAACACGCATTTCAACACAATTTAACTAGCTAATTCATTAAACCTCCCCCAAAATAACCATGTGACTAGATGGAGACCTTGCTTCTTGGCTCGTGTAAGACCTTGCCATATCCCCCACCCCTTCCTCATCCAGGGAAAAGACGTATCCCTTGCCCTCTTCCTCTCACATAGCCCCAACCCTTCCCTCCCATTTTCTAACCTCAAAAAGAGGTTATGGATATGATAATGAGACATTGTTTGACAAAGTTCTTCTAGAAGTTAAATGACAACTATTTGTATGATATGTTGCAAGATCTAACCTTTGACTTTCAGAAAGTAAAGTTGAGGCATATTCACTAATCAAATGGGTACAAGTAGACATCTATATCTTGAATATGAATATGGTGATTGGGAAACATAATGAAGGGGGAATCGTGAAGAGGATATGGAGTATATGTATCATTAGGGATCACATCGGTAACATGTTGATGGCCTTTAGATCATATATCATCTCTAATAATTACTTGGAGGAAAGTATGTAGGTTCTCACAATCACATTGCATTTTATAATGGTTTGAATGTAAGGTCCACTTCCTTTATGTTATATTATAATATGTCGATTGACATGTTTGAAGTACCATGGTACCCCATGATGACTGGAGCTAATATTTAGACCCCTTACATCCTTATTGGCGGATAAATCCATTAATATTTACAAAGTGGACAGATAAATCAGCTCGGTCCCATTGATATTTGTTTTTGGGGCTCATGACTTGATGATCTCATCGTGTTTAATGATCCTATACACATGCCAATGAAGATTAGAAGCATTCTTCCCTTAGATAGGTACCATATACTATAAGTTAGTGGAAATAGGCATAAGTCCTTTTATGTTGATGGTGGTACAAATAGTTTTATAATTTTATGTGAGGATACAGATTTCTTAACTATGGGATGCAGGCCCGGCCACTTTGTGATTTTTTTGTGTAATCCATTTTCACCATTTTTTTCCTAAAATGAGTAGCATAGGATGGGTGATAGTACCAATTTTCTTACTTAAAAATAGTGCAATGTTCCCAACACAAACATGTAAAAATCAATATTTGTCAAGTTTGATCATATAAACCTGCAACTAAAGTTCTATGTTGATTGAAATACTCTTAATGTTGTAGGACAATAGACATGGTGTATATATGGTTAAAGTTTTGCATCATGGAAAAATTCTCATACACGTTGCACAATTTCCATCTCCAACTACTTAGGGGTTCTTTAGTTTCTTTAATCGAGTGATGATGTGAATATTTGTGTACCTCAAGTGTTTTAAATATAAATCATATAATTTACATATGCAAATAGCATAACATATTAATTCATAAGATGGGTCTTACCTCAGTAGACTATTATAGTTGAATTACAAGAGAAATGTATTCAAGAATTATTCTAATCAAATTAACCAAATAAACATATCATGATTTTATATTCTTCCTATTTTTGGTTGCATTTTAGTTTAGTTTGCATCCATTTCTATCATTTCATATTAGAGCTAGATAACATGTAGGTTTCACAGATTTTGTGTTCATTTATAAGACTTTGATCCATTTCCCCCATTTTGAGTGGTAGGCTTAAACCTCATATCTCATGTACCAGCAAAGGAGCCGAGATGGTAAAACTGCTAAATGGGCCATATTCTCAATGACATGTTTCTTCATAGGACGTCGAAGCCATATGTTTGTAAATCATATACCAAGACATTAATTTTTGAACTATCTTCCCTTCCATCAGTTGTCCTTTCCTTCAGTTGACGCTCCATCGACGGAGGCCATTGACCTTACAGCAATACCCCCAGGTGGGTATCCTCTGTCGAACCATCAATTTCCATTTGCATTTTCCTAAACATCAATTTCCATATTTCAGTCAATCCATCAGTTTACAACTGAAGAAAACCCAGTGTATGGTACCAAGGGTCGCCTTTTGATGGTTCCCTTGCACTGCCTTCTAAAGGTTGTTATGCATCTGAGAACTGATGGACACACTGCACTTACCTCCCACTTGAAAACTACTAAAGGGGGGGGTGAATAGAGTTTTAAACAATTTTAAACAATTATTTAACTCAAACAACCAATCACAAAAATATTGGACAAGGGGACAAGGATTTAGAGTGGTTCCTACCTTAGCAAATACTAAGGCAGTCAGTCCACTACCCGGTTGCTTACCCAACCGGGATTTGGAAAGAATTTAATTTTATTACCTCGCAAGGACTTTACATAAAATTACAATTCTCTCCCTAAACCCTTCAAGCAGCCTTCACCTCGAAGTAATCGCACCAACCTTGAAGCAGCCTTCACCTAGAAGCAATTGCACCAACCTTGAAGCAGCCTTCCTCCTGAAGTAGCTTCCCGTTGCAATAACCTTCTTGAAGTAGCTTCCCGTTGCGATAGCCTTCTTGAAGTAGCTTGAAGTCCACCTTCTCCTCCGAGAAGAACCTTCTCCAATCCGCAGCCTCCAACCCTAGGAGTAGCAAGGAGAATACAAAAGATACAAAGGAACAAGAAAGAAAACAGAAATTACAATACCACTTGTAGCTCAAGGCTTGATTTCCTATATCAAGCGTTTTGATCTCCTAACCAATGTATGTAGAAGTGTAAGTGTTGTGGATAGGAGATACTATCCTATAGGACACGAAGTTGGAGCAATGGGAATGAATAGCCAATGTAGGAATTGCTCTATTGCTCAAAACAGATTGCCAATGAGTATTCAATCTCAAGTGTAGCACACGTGTAGCTTAGGTGAGTTTAGGTGTCCTAAGGCATGTCCTATTTATAGGAATGACCTACAAGTGCTTAAGGACATTCTAGACACTTTCTAGGGGGTTCTTAGTGCTCAACTAGCCGTTATGTGTCCACTAATTGCATTTGCAACGGCTAGTTAATTGACCCTGAAAAGTGCAAACAGAACTTTTCTCAATCAACAATTTGTCGACCGAGAGTCCTTCTCGGTCGAAGATTTGTCGACCGAGGGACCTCCTGGAGCAAGTGTTTACAACTTTCATTTCCAACTCCCAACCACTTTGTCTGCTGGGTCTAACGGCTAGTAGGGTCTATTCTCGATCGAAGATTTTGTCGACCGAGAGTTTCTCGGTCAAAGATTTGTCGACCGATATTTTCTCGATTGACGATTTGTCGACCGAGAATATTACTGACTCAATGTATTTATTTACTAAGTGTGTGTATCAATGTGCAATTGTGATACTATCTTGGGGAATGGCCTATCTAAGTGTTGTGAGTGGATAGGGAAGATCTAAATGCTTGATTTACATGATATCTAATTACTTGTACATTATATACTTGTACAAGCATTTACATTTGATTACAATCATGAAAATAAAGCGATTTTATCAAATTGTTTCTTCCAAGTCTTTGTTATCCACCACCTTATATGCTTGTTCCTGAAATACTCAAATAGCACGTTAATACCACAAGAATGAAATGTTTGTCATTATCAAAACAAAAGGGATTATGCTAATGTCAATTTAGCCAGCAATCTCCCCCTTTTTGAAGATGACAAACATTTCCTAAATATAAAATAAGGAAATATAAATCATGTGAGTTTCATACCTGAAGATTACCTTTTGTAGCCATTCTTGTTTTGCAAGTGGATGTTGGCCGAGATATTATGAAACTCATATTTTTATTTTATGTTTTTGATTTTATATTATTTCTCCCCCTTTGTCATTTCAAAAAGATATCCAATATAATAGATTTTATTTCTCCCCCTTAATTTTATGCTATGCTCCCCCTTAAAGAGATATTCAATTAGAAAACAAGGGATTAAAGCAAAGCAATGATTGTTAAATTTAGCCATAATTTATTTCTCACTCATTTGCAATGTATGTTAAGCCTTGAAATGATATGAGTTCCTTTTAGGTTCATGGCATTTGTGTATTGATTTCTCATCCATTTTACAAGGGATGTTAAGCCCTAAAAATGAAATGAGAATTCTTTAATCTTAGAGTACATAAAAATTTCTCTAGCCAAATGCATGGGATGTTAACCCCTAATTTGTCTAGAGAATTCCTTTAAGAACAAGATATATCATTTTATGAAATTTGTTGATTTCTTCATAACCAAGAGTAAAAATACTAAGGTCATAATAGGCTTCAAATGATGTTTACAATATTTTTGTACGCTTCTTAATCAAATAATCAAATTTGTTTTTATGAGCTCCCCCTTAATCTTACAATTTAAGGCTTCTAAGGTCACAAATGATTTTAAATTTTGATTTTGACCTTTATCAAACGTATACTAAGATTAAGTACAATAAAATGATGTCAATATAAGCATTTTGTCAAAGCTTATTTTAGGTCGCCCTTGACTACGACCATAGCGCCCCTTGGTCAATTTTAATTTCAACCAAGAGGCAAATTCTGCAGATTTCCAATTTAAACATTCATATGTGAAGTATAATTTCTGCAGATAGCTTTAAATAAATATCTATTTGAAGCATATTAAGATATACCTATTATGAAGACTTAATATGGGCATCATAGTGAAGTCTTTGTCCTTGATTATTCTAGAACGCATGTTTTACATTCATTGTGAATGATGTTTTCATAAGCTTTGCTATGGGTACATATTAAATCACATTTCTTCTTATACCCTTATTTTCATATTAATCATAAGATTCTTTAGAGACATATATTTTGAAGGCAAGATTAATATCTCAAAGTCAAGATTTTTGCTTTTAATTTCTTAGAACAAACAAATAGATAAAAACATTAATATTTTTGTTCTAAGAGGCACCGTTTGGCTTGTCATAGCAACATCATTATTTTATCACAAGCTATGTCCACAATCATTGTTTATCATGTCAAGATGCTTTTATGCTAATGGCATTTTCAATTTATCTGAATCACAATGATCAAGAATAATATCCATTCATGGTTTGTATCTATGAATCAAAAATTATTTTAGACAAACCAATGAAACATAATGATCATGATGAGGCATATCCATGGTGTAATGATAGAACAATTGAAGCATATACAATGATCAGCATATAAATGCAATAATTATGATCATTTAAAACAAATTTCAATACACACATGGTTCATGTATAGATATTCCAAGGGTTACCATGAAAATAGTAATTTTCCCTTAACTTAAATCAAATATGATTCATAGATAAAAATGATCTCATATAAGTGTTTCAAAGATGATTTCCATAATTTGTGCATGTAAAATAGTTATTAACAGCAAATAGATAGCACATTGATCCTTTGTAGAATTATTCAGCAGACTTATTTCAGACTGACATCAGTAACCTGCTCGGTCGATGATTTCTCGACCGACTGACTGCTCGGTCGAAGATTTCTCGACCGATCAGGTTTCTGTATTGTTTTCAGAACCATTTTCAGTAATTTTTTATAAGTAAATCATGAATGGTTATTTACTCAATTAAACAATTTGAAGACTCAGTTTAGTTGAGATAGACTTTATGAACATCAAAGGAACTTTTAGATCAAATCCCAACTAATTGTATCCAAATCTTTATTAACAATTTAGCTATGAGTAAGGCAAAATTTTATTTTTGCAATTTGAAAGATTTTGTATATATCCAAGTTAGATGTTTAAAAACTTGAATTAATTTATTATCCCATTATGTTGAGTTGAGATAGACATAGAAATATGCAACTAAGGTCCTTGGTCATATCTCAACTTAATTCCGTTCATTTAGTTTGGAGGTTTTGGAACCCATACCAACTCAACATCCTTTTTCTTGTATGGGCATGAAAAGGAGTAATGTCCAAGACGTAAGCAGTAATGGCAACATATAGAATCAACCTCAAGTCTCTTTCTATGTTTTTGTTCTAGGTTGTTCTTTGGTACATATGTATATTTGCCTCTAGGTACATACATGGATTGACTCTCTAGTGCTTGTGTCCTTCTCCAACTAGGTTTTTGATGAGATTTTCCTTTAGGCTTATAACCTAGTCCTCTCCTTCCAATTTGACGATAAGGATCACTTAAGATTTTATCGAGAATATCATTGTTACTCAAGCTACTGATTTCTTGTTGTAACTTAACAATTTCATCCATTCTCTTCTTGATATCCATCTTCGCTTGATCTAGATTTGATAATAAAGAATCTCTTTCTTTCACAATAATATCATAATCTAGATGTGTACACAAAATAGGTTGTTTTTGAAGATCATTTACTTGAGTTTGCAAATTTAACTTTTCTAGGGAAAGAAGATTGCAATTTGCTTCTACAAATTTTAGCTTAATATCATGATCTTCAATAACCTTTTTGAGATCTTCATTTTCAGATGTAAGAGCAAGAATTCTAGCATTCAACTCATCATTTGTTTTATTAGATTTCTTTAATTTCTTCTTGCACTCAATATACTTATTATGTGTTTCTTCAAGACTAGAAATTAGCTCTTCTTTTGATAAATCAAGAAGGCTTACCTCTTCTTCTTCTTCATTGGTTGTAGCAATGAGACAATTTTTGTGGACCTCTTTCTTCTTTTCTCTCCAAGGACAACCGATTGTTGTGTGGCTTGTTCCTAAACACCAATTGCAACTTGTTGAAGGTTGGTCCAAGTTGCTCCTTTGCTTGCGGTTGTAGTCACCACCACCCTTCATTCTTCAAGACCTGGTTAGGGTTCCTTGAAGCCTGCTCTGATACCAATTGAAAACTACTAAAGGGGGGGGGGGGTGAATAGAGTTTTAAACAATTTTAAACAATTATTTAACTCAAAAAACCAATCACAAAAATATTGGACAAGGGGACAAGGATTTAGAGTGGTTCCTACCTTAGCAAATACTAAGGCAGTCAGTCCACTACCCGGTTGCTTACCCAACCGGGATTTGGAAAGAATTTAATTTTATTACCTCGCAAGGACTTTACATAAAATTACAATTCTCTCCCTAAACCCTTCAAGCAGCCTTCACCTCGAAGTAATCGCACCAACCTTGAAGCAGCCTTCACCTAGAAGCAATTGCACCAACCTTGAAGCAGCCTTCCTCCTGAAGTAGCTTCCCGTTGCAATAACCTTCTTGAAGTAGCTTCCCGTTGCGATAGCCTTCTTGAAGTAGCTTGAAGTCCACCTTCTCCTCCGAGAAGAACCTTCTCCAATCCGCAGCCTCCAACCCTAGGAGTAGCAAGGAGAATACAAAAGATACAAAGGAACAAGAAAGAAAACAGAAATTACAATACCACTTGTAGCTCAAGGCTTGATTTCCTATATCAAGCGTTTTGATCTCCTAACCAATGTATGTAGAAGTGTAAGTGTTGTGGATAGGAGATACTAGCTTATAGGACACGAAGTTGGAGCAATGGGAATGAATAACCAATGTAGGAATTGCTCTATTGCTCAAAACAGATTGCCAATGAGTATTCAATCTCAAGTGTAGCACACGTGTAGCTTAGGTGAGTTTAGGTGTCCTAAGGCATGTCCTATTTATAGGAATGACCTACAAGTGCTTAAGGACATTCTAGACACTTTCTAGGGGGTTCTTAGTGCTCAACTAGCCGTTATGTGTCCACTAATTGCATTTGCAACGACTAGTTAATTGACCCTAAAAAGTGCAGACAGAACTTTTCTCGATCGACAATTTGTCGACCGAGAGTCCTTCTCGGTCGAAGATTTGTCGACCGAGGGACCTCCTGGAGCAAGTGTTTACAACTTTCATTTCCAACTCCTAACCACTTTGTCTGCTGGGTCTAACGGCTAGTAGGGTCTATTCTCGATCGAAGATTTTGTCGACCGAGAGTTTCTCGGTCGAAGATTTGTCGACCGATATTTTCTCGATCGACGATTTGTCGACCGAGAATATTACTGACTCAATGTATTCATTTACTAAGTGTGTGTATCAATGTGCAATTGTGATACTATCTTGGGGAATGGCCTATCTAAGTGTTGTGAGTGGATAGGGAAGATCTAAACGCTTGATTTACATGATATCTAATTACTTGTACATTATATACTTGTACAAGCATTTACATTTGATTACAATCATGAAAATAAAGCGATTTTATCAAATTGTTTCTTCCAAGTCTTTGTTATCCACCACCTTATATGCTTGTTCCTGAAATACTCAAATAGCACATTAAAACCACAAGAATGAAATGTTTGTCATTATCAAAACAAAAGGGATTATGCTAATGTCAATTTAGCCAACACCACTGGCCATCCAATGCACTTTACATCTGATGGATGACATGCACTGCCTACTGAAGGAAGTACTACACATGACAACCAATGGTCAACATTTGATGGAACTACAACACATAACAAATGATGGTTCTCATCATGATGTTTAAAAAGGGTTTTGGCTTTTCCTTCTGATGGTTCCCTCGACCCCTTGCCTATCAATGGAGTTACTGCATGCCGCCAATCCGTCTTCTACCTCAGACTTTGTCTCTTCACCTTCATGGCGGACACAGACGTAATTCAATGGTGGAAGGGAGGATTCCAAACCCTATCCGCCGCCTATAAATATAAGGGGAGTTCCAACAAAGAAACGATCTGTCATTCCATGCCTCCAAGTTGCTACATCCACTCTAGACCTTCGACCTCTATAGACATAAACCTTCTTCCATCGATTTGAAAACACTAAGTGGAGCTTCCTTCACCTCCTCTGATACTACAAGGTCCCAACCTCGAAGGAGGTCTTTTCTATAGAGCGTGTTCCCATCAGTTGACGACCACCACCTTTGTCAGCCTACTCCTTCATCACAATGAAAAGATCCAACTGTGAAGAAGGAAGAGGCTACTGCAAGTCTATTTTTGACCATCATTCTGGGTAGGTATGTTGTTGCTTTGTCCACCATTAGTTTCCAACACAAAGATAGGCTTCTTTAAACCACATATATGTATTTATCTCCTTCTGTGACCATGTCTTACTTTCTTACTTCTATTCTTGTTTCTCTTGTTATTGCTGCCATTAGCGAGTAGTCCTCTCACTAGGGTGTGGGAAGTAACTCGACTACCCAATTTTTCTCCTGTATCTACACCTACTATTGTATGGACCATCATTTGCTTTATTCTTTCTTGATCATCAATTTTCAATACAGAAAAAAGACAATTTAGCTACGATTGTTTAAATTAAATTTAATTTATGTGTAGCAAGTGCTATTTTTACTTATAAAAATATTTGTGTAACTTAAATAATTGTAGTCACCTCAATAAATAAGATATAACTACAACTTTTTACTCCTTTTAATTGTATCCAAAACAAATGTAACCAGTTAGAATAAAAAACCTGCATTCTCTCCCCATTATCCCCCGTGCCTTCTGTGCAAACATTTTCGTCTCCCAACCCAAGCTCCCGATTGATCGTGAACCACAGTGGGCACCCCAGATAGCCTGCCTACTTGTCGCTGAGCTGAGTGGATCGTTTCCCATGGCGATTGACCCGCGCCTCCTACTGATCGTGATGCCACGTCTAGGGGTGTTGTCCCAGTAGCCTACCTCCCCTGCGCCGGCTCGGCTCCTGAACTGAGCGCTGCAGTGATCCCCCTTCCCAACGGCTGACTCCTAGTTTCCAGACGGCCACCACACGTGGGTTCCATTTCCCTCGGCTCCCCGACGCCGAGCACTCCAATGACTTCTAATCACCTCCCCACCCCAGACCCCAACCTCAAACGCACGACGCCTCACCTGAGGCTCCAGCGTCGTCTGGGCTTCCCCCCTTCTGTTTAAGCGTGCCAACGACTCCCCCTCCCCGTGGCTGATTGCGGTTGATGGACGTCGTCGCGTGCAGGCTGCTACTCCTCCGATTTTCAAGTATTTCCTTTCTGTAGTGTGATTGCGGTTACAAGAAACTATGCCAAGCCTCTTATGTAATCCTCCTTTTAAACAATTATTTTCTGACCTTGAACAACCATATTCAAACCAACAATAGGTATAAACTAGCTGCTATTTCGTAATCCTACTTTTGCTGGTATAGTTAGCCTTGGTATTTGAGAAAATAAATAAGACCTTATTACATTGAATATACTAAATGAGATGGAACTATTAATGAATTATTAAAGAAGATAGAAGACTAACATTGGAAGATGTGTATGTTGGCAATAATACTTAAGAAGAGTATATTCATGAGTGGGTGATGTGTCGTATATAAGTTAACATGATAAATAAAAGAAGACCATGTTTATATCCATCAATCTAAAACTATAATATTATGCTTTAGTTGTGGAAATAAACAACTACAGTTGTGATATGTGATCATATGTGACACTTCGCTCCTACATATCTCTCAATTACATATATATTAGGTGGTGCATCAAACGAGAATAGTGATTGTCTACAAATACTGGGTGAATCTAGGACACATTGGGAGGTCCTTATTTCTCCATATTGGAAGGTACGACATATATACATGTAGACTGTGGTAGGTGGTTTACATATGGGTCAAAAACTCGTCTGAGTTGATAAATGGGGAATAAAGACTAACTTTATCTAGAGTGCATATTGAATACCATATAGATCAGAATCGTTGTGATATAGAAATAATAACATATGCTATAATCATGAGTTTATCATATTTAGGATGAAGAAGACAACAAATGATTGACTACTTTCAGAATGGAACTTATCAGTCAATGTCATTTTTTCTATAAGCATGGTTATTTAAATTCCTAGTAAATTCAAGGTCTTATATTTTGATAGAATTTACAACATATTCTTTTAACAAAGTGGAAAAGCAAGCCAAATTGCTATAGGTGTTAGAATATTCATTTCACAGAAAGTATAATATAGTCCATGATCCTTTGGTTACCATTGAAGTGTGATTTTGTTGTTGCCATTCTAATCAATAGTCCTAAAATACTATACAACATATTATTATGTATTGAATGAGTCATTATATGATTTTGAACAGAATAGTAGAAAATATACTAATTGATTTGGCTTGTATATCAGCCATGTAATGATATCAATTCGTAAATAAGATCTCCCTACATAGGTGAACAGGTGGAATAGCTTTGGAAAATGAGTAGGTAATGATTTCTTCATTGGTAGAGGATGGACTGGCCTCTGTGCCACTGTCTCTAATCAAGCTTTGAAAAGTCGAACTTCTTACTGGTCTGGGCAAAGTCTACTCAAGATCTGGAAAAGAGCTCTTAAATCTTATTGAAACTAAGTTATGTAACGATTTTGAATACCTTATAATCTTATTTTTTTTCTTAATTGTTATAGGTAGTCATGATAGATAAAAGTTGGATCCATGAGGAACACAGAACAAGAACGATATATTTACTTGGGATGGTTAAATTTATAGAGCATGTATTTTCAAAATCCAACAGGGATGGGACTATCTTATGTCCTTGTAAGCAGTGCTTAAATGTGCATAGGCAAAATTGGCAAGTCACAAATGAACACTTGTTATGGAATGGATTCTTGACCACCTACACAAATTGGATTTTTCACGGTGACGGTTCATTTGATAGCTCTGAGGATTCACAAACACAAAATGACACGTCCAAAGATGACATGAGAGACATGTTTCATGATGTGTATGGTGCATCACAAGATGGAGAGAATATGGAAGACGACGACCATCGATTTGTATTTGTTGATGATGTAGAAGCTGAGTAATTTTACGAACTATTAGAGATTGATGCATAGGAATTATACCTTGGAAGTAAGAAGTACTCTAAATTGTACACTGTTGTGAGGTTGTTTAACATAAAATGTGTTAATAATTGGAGTAATAAGTCATTTTCTGAGCAGCTTGAGCTTTTGAAGGAATTGCTTCTAGAGGGTGAGACGTTGCCCGACTCTTATTATGAATTTAGGAAAATAATCAGGGACCTTGGACTTGACTATGATAAAATCGATGCTTGAAAAAATAATTGCATTTTGTGTCGAAAGGATTTTGCTGATAAGACTTCATGTCCAAAATGTGGTGCTTCTAGATATAAAGAAATCAAAATTGACAAAGCTGGTGTAGAAAACATTCATACAAACAAGAAAGGAGTTCCTTGTAAAGTCATGTGCAACTTTCCCTTGACTCCTACGTTGAAGAGATTGTTCATGTGTTCAAAATTGTCACCCCTAATGTAGTGGCACGATGAAAGTCATACCAAGGATGGAATTCTTCGACATCTAGCAGATTCTCCAGCATGGAAGACACTTGATAATATGCATTCTGAGTTTGCTTCTGATTCTCATAGTGTTCACCTTGGATTTACTTTCTATGGATTTAATCCCTTTGGACTCATGAGTCTATCATATAACATTTGGCCCATTGTATTAATTCTGTACAATTTTCCACCATGGTTGTGCATGAAGTCTCCCAATTTTATCCTGTTGATGATTATTCCTAGTCAAAATCAACCCGGAATGGACATAGATGTCTACCTACAACCGTTGGTTGAGGAGTTAAAAGAACTGTGGGAAGCTGATGCTGATACTTATAATGTTGATCATAAAGAGGTTTTCAAGTTGCATGCTACCTTATTGTGGACGATAAGTGACTTTCATGCATATGGTTATCTATTTTGTTGGCAAACTAGTGGGTATCTTGCATGTCCTTTCTGCAACAAAGATGTGTGCTCATGGAGACTACCATATAGTAAGAAAGCATGTTTTATGGGTCATAGGAGGTTCCTCCTAATGGATCATAATTTTTTTAAAGATGCTTTATCATTTGACAGAAAAGAAGAATTTAGAAGTGCTCCTAAGATGTTGTCTAGATGTCAAGTTCTATATCAAACTAGAGATGTAGATAATTTACCGTACAATTGGAGAAAGCAAAGTATATTTTTTGAGCTGCCATACTAGAAGCATAAACTTATACATCATAATCTTGACGTGATGCACATAGAAAAGAATATATGTGAGAGTTTGATTCACACACTACTAGGAATGGATAAGTCAAAGGACACTAAAAATTCTCGATATGACCTCAAAGAGATAGGCATAAGGCATAGACTTCACATTATCAAGAATAGAAATAAAAATAGCATGCCGTCTTCATGTTTTACTTTGAAGAAGGAGGAAAAGAATTATTCTATAAGTTGTTGAAGTCTGCTCAAGTTTATGATGGGTATTCTTCTAATATAGCTAGAAATGCACGCGTCAAAGAAATAAAGCTAATGGCATTGAAGAGTCATGATTATCACGTATTGATGCAATAATTTCTCCCATTAGCTTTACAAGTAGCGTTGCCCAACAAAAATGTTAGAGCTGTTGTAATTGAGTTGTCCAAGTTTTTTAAAGACTTATGCTCTAAAGTCATAAATCTGAATACTTTTGAGAAGTTAGAATCTAGAATAGTAGTTACTCTTTGTAACCTAGAGAAGATTCTCCCACCATCATTCTTTGTTGTGATGGAGCATGTGGTCATTCATCTTCCATGAGAAGCGAAGATAGCCAGACTGATATTCTATCATTATTATATCCAAACATTTATTGATTAATTTTTTCAATCTGATTTTTAGGTATAAATAATGTTTGACACAGTCTTTATAAATTTAAAGGTCGTTTCCTTGTTAAGTTTTGAGGATGGGAATTCAATTGTAGCACAAGGACACGTTACTTCTACAAGTCCAACTTATGTCGTCGGAGGAGCACTATTGGGGACCTCATTTGCTACCGTGTCCAATACTGTACCAATCCAACCTCAAGAGCAGTTGATTAGGCCTTTTGGTCAACACCAAGTCATTGAGGATGTAATTGGGACAGTGATAGCTTGGCCAAAGAAATTACTCATTGTGAGGTAATATTTTATAAATTAATCTCAATACTAGAGTGCACTTCTTAACTATTTCTGCATCATTGTAGGTGAACCATTTGGAGACATGAAAACTAAGAGTAGCAATCATTTGATCAATATAGAGATTCACATATCATATGAATTCATAGGATTTAGTAAAAATAGAAGTCAACCATTCTTTAATATATTTAGTTGGTTTTCAATAAATGTGGATGCCACACATATTGTAGTACCATTCATAATTTCATTGTCTTGATTTTAAATTCAAAGGAAAAATTCTTATAGATCATTCACTATCTATTTTCCATGCATTAAATGATTACTATGTTATTATAGTTACTGAACAAGTGGCATGTATGGTTCTGGTTGACAAACAATTTGCTGGTTTCTCCATGTTCTCAGATTTCCAAGGGTCTAATATAACCAATACTTTTGATATGTGATCTTCTTTTGGTTGTTGTTAGTAGATATTTTTGTGTTTCTTTTGGTTGTTGTTAGCTGTGACTTCTTCTTCTCATGTTGATTTGTTGTATTTTGCGTCATGAAGAGTCATGTTTCCAACTGTGTTGCGTATCTCCTCTTGAGTTTTGGGGACTTGTGATTTTTGTCTTAAGGGAATGCAAACTCTGCTATATTGTTCTTAAGGGACACTGACATCAAATGTACCTCCGCAAAATTCTTCCAATGATTTAGAGGCACCAAATAACCCCACTATATCAGACACACCACATTCACTAATATTTAAAGATACCAATGAGCTACAGTTTGAAGCGAGGTAAAATGATTGTTATATTCAGGTACATACTAGATTGTGTTTTCTCTTGTTATTAAGTAATCAAGTATTTCAGAAAATTATTTGTTCTGTGTAGATTAAAATGGCATAAAAGTTCATAGTGATGCTCTTAGTATCGATTTTATTGGTCCATGCTAAAGATCAAGAATCAAACAACTTTCTCGATCATATCCTCTTTGCTATTGATGTTGCTCAGCTATGCCTGCATGAATTGAAGTTCCACTTAGACTATGGAAGTCATTCCCATCAAGTATGTGATACTCTAGATTTTCTATTAACATCATGTTTTCTTCATTGTTTTCTTCACATAAAAGTTCATCTGAATATTCTCATCTCATAATAGCTTGTATGTCCTTACATAGAAATTGGAATATTTACTTAGATATATGTCCTCTGACATAATTCTAGATGATAACTCGAGAGATTTACCTTTTGATGATAATGATATATTTTCATAGCCAAACAAAACTCACTAGCTACACCTTATATTAGATTGCTTTTTTCTTTAGATTTTTTAGAGATGAAGTAGTGGAAACATCTTTTTTCCTTATCACGGTCATGGCCTCCAATTTCTTATCCCCATTGTTTCCAGACTACCATTTAGGCTTCTTCCATTATAATTTTATTGGATCATGGGGGGAAATATATTTATGTCCCTTCTTTACTATTACATTTAGCTATAAGGAAGATTAACTTTACTTTCATCTTCTAATTCGGTTTCCCCTGCTATACTATAGACCAAACATAAAATTTGGTACACCTGCAAACATTATACTAGAAGTTTAACAGAGTATGATCGAAGGGTATATAGTTTTCATAAATGATTTTGTATTATTCAACACTAAATCCAACATGTTTTATCTAGTGGTGACATTAATTGGCATTTCTGCTTCTATTTTACTTGAATTATCCATTCTTCCACTTATGCATTGTGCCTTGTATGCATTCATTTTTGAACGATTAGTAGTTTAGTTAATTGGGTCAGAGAGCTTGTTAGTGGAAGGCTCAAATCAACTATTCCTATTTGTGTATTCATTTTCTCCCCTTTTTCTTTTTGCTATTTATGTTTTCTTATTTGTCCTATTGACCATGTTGTGTATTTCAGAATTGTAATATGTTTAATGAGAACTGTAGTTGCTATTATAATACGAGATTACATCAAATTAATTCTTCAATGGGAACCCAAATATTGGGCATGTACTAGAGACGTACATATGAAGTTGTCAGCTTGCCAAAGCTACCTTGTGCATTGAGCTCAACAAACTTCCTACCATTTATACTTTTGAGTTGAAGCGTTTATGTTATCTACCTAAAGGTATTACTTAAAATTTGTTTTTCCTAATACTAGCATTTCATTTTGTTTAGGACCCTGCACATAACACACATGTTCATGCACACTAATACATGGGTTGACACTGTCACCATATAAGTTACTTTTGAATTTTGGTTCTCAGAAAAAACTAGACAGAAATAGCCTTGCCATCTTAGTTTCCTCATGTGTCATGATATGAATCCAATCATGGGTTATTTTGATGTGCTTCAGAATCATAATTTTTTCATGACCTCACAACCATTCTAATGCATGAGGTAACTCTGTTTATAGTGGACATGAAGTAGTTTACATTTAGGACAAATCAACTAGACTATGTTGGTTGTTCAATCTAATTATATTAGAAAGTAGGGAACCTTTCATATTTAATTTCATTGTGAAGCATCTTCATGATTGATCACTAGGGATGTTCATCTAAGCGTGTATTCTCTCAAGTAACTAGAGTAGGTGTAATTCTATGGAATATCTGGTTCTTAGCAAGAAGGACCATTATTGATTAACTCATTCTCATGCTTTGGAATTTTGGGATGATTTCTTGGTGTAAATATGGAAACTTTTGATCACATTAGGAATTTTAATATACCTCTATATGCTTTGTCCTATTTTGACTTTATTTACCAAGTTAGTCTTGTTATCACAAACAATGTGAATGGGGCACTAAAAGACTCTATCTTTTTTTGTCAAATAAGGAAACACTCTGATTTATTAGAGGATTGACACATCATCATCATAGAATAACAAATAGAGAATTCAATAGCTTGATGTTATCTATGAGAATTATGAATCATTTTGTTGGTTTTTTACATGTTTTTGATAACTCAAATGTCTTCCAGTTTATTCCACTACATAGTCTAATCACCAACTGACATCAGTTCATAGTGGCTACCTCTTACCCTTTGTGTTGGGTCTTTTTTCTTTGGATGTGGTGGGTAATAGAAAGTACCTACACAATATACTAATATAAGCTTAGATAAGTATATACTTTCTGTATTACACATTTCTAGTATAATTCACATTTCCAGTATAATTCATAAAAGTGTATTTTCTGGAAAACCACCGACAGTCTAAATTCTAGATGTGCATGGTATCTATTCATATCAGCTTTGTATTTGTGTTAAATGTTCAATAAGAGGGTATTATGATGATCATGAGAACAAAAACACAAAATATATTCGTACTTGACCAAATGAGTCCATATTATGTAGTTAGTATTATCTTTAGGGTGATGTACTTAACAACTCTCAGTCTTTCTTCTGATTGCCAATGTATTCTTTAGCAACTCATATCTTCATTTTGCAGATATGTCTTAACTAGTGGGTATTGTTCCAGATGTACGCACTAGAGTACAATGTTCAGAATGGCTAAAATGAAAAGTTCAATGCTAGTTTTAAGCATATCTTCAGAGAGGGAAACTTAAATGCTCACATGTTTGCAAATCTAAACAATGCTTTAGGCTATAGTTGGAATTATAATTTTCTATTTGATAAAAAACATACGTGTTTGGGGTGCTATTTACTATAGATGAGGATTGTTATAAAAAAAGAGCTCGACCATAGAACCAGAGCGAGTGTTTCTGTTTAGTTTTAGTCTAGACATTTAGTTAACCAATATAATGCAAATTTTCTCGGGGTAACCTATCCCAATCATACTATATTTATATTTTATGTTATCCTTATGATTTGAACCATTTCGTTCATTTGGCCATATACAGTTTATGAATGAATTATAAAAATGTAACTCTGTAAGTATTCTTCCAAAAAACTATTCTGAGCTATGTGATGGTGCGAAAAGGTAAGTGAACCCTAAACAGTAGCGTGTAGGCACTATTTCCTTAGAAAGCACGAGATCAAGTATTGCTAAAAATTTGTTGTTAGTCTTATTGGGCCTTTACTTAATGTGCAGTCCTGCACTTGAAGGAGTTCGTACACATATTTTATAAGAGTTTTACATATAAACATGTATCTCAAGATTAAACTCAGATGTATAATTATGCAATTAGGATGGTGTGATCTGATCAGTTTTGAAGAATTTATTCAAGTAAGTTTATTGTAGATAGAGAGAGTGTGGGTTATCGTTCTTGGATGCTTGTTATAGATCATACAGTGATCATCTTCCTTGATGTGTCATACTCCATCCATGCTTCATTTGCTAGGCTTCCGGTACAAGATATCCACATGAATTCAGAGAGCTTTGACAGCCAGATTTGCTTCCAGAACATGATATTTCCCATTAGGGAAAACAATACGCTATCTTCATTGTAAAGTAGCCCCTTTTGTCAAGCTTCCATGTCATTGTGTCTCTTGGGCGTCATTTTTTAGCAGAATGCACATAATTTTGCTAGCTTGGTCATTTGTGAAACATGTGTTTATTATATCATGGTTCCATTCCTAAGGACCCCTATTTTCTAGTTCACAAACTTTCAGCAGTTCATGCCATGTGCTTCATTGTACTCTGGTGGTAAGAGTTTTGTTCTTTCTATCTACTGATCTTAATTATGAATTAGTTAAGCCATACAAATCCTTATTAGTAATACTTGGCATAATGTTCTGATCCTTAATTTTGTTTGATTTTGCATATAGAGATAGCGAAGTGTCCAATACATTATGGGAAATCATTTTGACATTATTGCAGCAGGGAAAGGACCATTTGAAACCAAACATTTGCAAGCTTCACCTAGTAAGTATTTCTAATTTATGTACACTAATTTTTAATATGATAAATTCTTTCTCATGTGTATGATATGTGATTGAAATTTTTATTTTTATTAAATATAGCTATTCACAATTAGCTACAGTGAGAAATACACAGTGTTTGCTAGTAAACATTAAAATATCATGTTCTAAGATAGGTTTTGAGGTTGCAACAAATATATAGAGTTTTCCATGCATACCACAGAAATTTCTAGGATATGATAAAAGCCGATAATCATTTGTAAATTGAAAATATGACTTTGTTGGTTCTCATTAGTCGACAATCATTCATTTTGAAATGTTTCTTTCTTTCCATTGATTTGATTTCGTAGAATGAAAAACAAAAAACCTAGAGGATGTAAAACCAACATTAGATAAAGATTAATGGACAAGTTAGAAATATAGAAACTTCATGATTATATGAACAAACTCATTAATGGTAGTTGATGCCCATCGATGAATTGAGTACACATGAGGTTCCTAAACATATTTCTCTTGAGATTATATGTTCGCCATGTTTGTTTCAAATAATAGATTGGGTTTGCATGACCTATTGTTAGTATGAGCATATTTTTGTTGTCTGTGCAAACTCTTCTAAAGGCCTTTTGTTCTTCATAGTTAAATTTTTTTGCATATCTCAATTTCTTTGTACCTATGGCTCAGTTTCTTTGCTATTCGTTTAAAGGTTTCTGCAATTGTTACCCCCTTGATCATCTAGCTCACATTTGGGGTTCAGTGGAAAGGTTTTAGCAATGGTAAAAGCTTTTCCTCTTGTTGATAAATAATAATCCTACAACGAGAATCATTCCACATATTGTACATGATATTTTTCTACCAATTGCTATTCTTTGTATCCCACCACAAAAATTCACCATGCCGCTAGAAAAAATTGCAGCAACGCGAGTCATGATCACGTTTAACCTGTGAGGTAGGAGGTGGACTAGTCGAGGTTATATGATGACAGTTGGAGTATAAATTGATGATGACAACTGGAGTATCCACAACAACAATACCCACAACTTGCATGGATGATTGATAGATACATATAGCTACTGACTTAGCATATTATAAATTGACCATGCTTCAGACAATTGTGCATCACATTTTCTATCATTTTGTTTCATAAGGGTCCTTCGGGATGTCTAGTAGAGGTTATATCCTCTCTTCCTAGGTTCTTTGATTGTTTGGGATTGCTGTTGTGGATGCTTTGTTTGTCTATTACTCTTATTTGTCATTTGGTGATTTGCTACATTTTCTTTCTACTTGTCTTTACCTTCCTCTAGCATGTACATAAATCTCTACATCTTTGTCTAGATTAGTAAAGTCCTGGACTGATTCATGTTCTCCATGCTTTGCTAATTATTATTTTCCTTCCTCCTCATCTTTCTTGGTATGTGACTAGCATGTAAAGCTTTAGTGTATATTCCTTAAGCAGCTTGATAGTTAATTTCTTTGCCATCAGTGATTCATGTTCTCCACATCTTCTTTACAAGGATTTCATGTTGTGAATGTTTCCAATTACATACACTTTGTTGATACTTAAATCAACTGATTTGGACGTTGTGAATATGATAGGTGTAATTAACTAAGAAGGTGAGATGAAGATGAACTATGGTGACTTGGTGAGGTAATGAAGCTCTCTTCTCACATGGATATCTAGAAGGGTTACTATCTAAGTTTAAAAAGATTCACTAGAGGTCATGTATAAGGTTATTCTATATATCTTCACATTTGTTATATACATCTATAGTTTATAAAATTTATAAAGAAAGTCTTCCTTTTGTGCATGTACAAAAGTAATAAACCATTGAGGTTGCTATAGAAGTTATGGTGTTTGATACTAACAAATGATGTTTTGCAAAATAAAACACATTTATATCACTTCATATGACTACATGACGATGCCAATGTCCTTGTAGCAATGCCCTCTTGATGTCACTAGTTTAGTTAATGAAAGGTAAACATCTTCAATATTTTATTATGATTTTTCAAACAGATTTCCCTACCTAAAATCTGCTACAAGAAGCTCTTTGTTTTGTATCTAAT
Organism: Alisma plantago-aquatica; assembly: GCA_963693085.1. Taxonomy (NCBI): domain Eukaryota; kingdom Viridiplantae; phylum Streptophyta; class Magnoliopsida; order Alismatales; family Alismataceae; genus Alisma; species Alisma plantago-aquatica. Next base: position 631,661,496 of record OY856415.1, read on the forward strand.
GATGATCGAATTCGTATTATGAAAGATTATTCATCTTTTCTCTTTTCCATATATGAATATTTTTCCTTCTGTGTAATACTATTTGAAAAAGGTTGAGCATTGGTTGTCAATTTATGGTGTCATGTTCAAAATTATTGCTTCTATAATAAACCACATGGATGCTTTTTTATCATAATTCATATGGAAATATGGCTGCCATGACAAGCAATCTTCTGTCACAGGCAGATGGATAATAGTTAATCTAAAATGTCAGTCATTTGCCACTCTGACTTGATACTTTATTTTCCACTTACATAGGTCTTGATATGTTAAAAGCAAGCCTTTTACACAGATGGTCATAGAACTTGATATGTTAAAAGCAAGCCATCTTACACAGGTGGTCAATTGGACAATCTGCTTAGTTCTGATATGGATTAAGGTAAACAAACTTCATGTCTATCTAAACCTGTTTAAAGCTTGAAAATTGTAGATAGTATAACTCAAGCAGTGACCTATTACATAATGTCCTGACTTGCTAAGGACTCCAAGTACTCTGTAAAGGAAGCTGAAGTAGGCATTCTTTCTATACAAAGACAAGTAAAGTTTGAGTCCCCATTCTTATCAAAAAAATACAAGATGTGCTTGGCTGGTGTTTATTCTGGTATGGAGTCAAGTTTACTATATATTGATACAAATCTGAAATTTTCTGGTTTATTATAGTTTGTTTGCTATGAACCTCTTCAGGTATTGTCAAATGACCATTTTGATGGTATGCTTCTGCTGGAGGAAATCCATTAAACACAAGTGGCGGCTCCACAAGATAATGAGTATATTGTAGATTATTAGGAAATGATGATTGAAAGAGAGTCATTCATTATGGTATATTTACACGCAATGTTGAGTAGATGAACTTAAATTCTATCATAGTTCTCTCTGGGGTATGACTTTGTATAGTTTATAGCTGAATTAATACATAATACCAAACTATTTGATTGTTGAATTGAAGCTTATTTTGTATCTTTTAGTGTGCTTTTCTCAAAAGATAATATGATTCCTTGTATGCTTTGAAGTTGTTGTTGATTCTTTGTGAATATCAAAGGCTTATAGAGAAACTTCTACAACAAAGGGAGGTAGTCAGAAAAGGATAATACAAGTGGTGGAATAAATATAAAAGAAAAATCAAGATATAAGAAGATGTGCATGATCATGTGGCATATAGAGTCTATAATGGATAGATGTAGTCAGAAGAACATATTGTATACATGTGTCTTTTTCCCAAGCATATTGTAAAATAGGGGCCAAGTTAATGTCCTCCCCATGTGTACTCATTGTTCAAATATAAATAAAAGTATCATTGTTGACATTGTAAGCACAACTCGATCTTGATTAACATTCATCTATTTTCTTATCGAAAACTCATCTATATTGGCAAGCGACTGACTGGATACATAATGTCTCTCACTACATATGTATGTATAGTACATGGTGTCTTTCACTACACACTAGATATAATTACATGTATAGCAAGTGCTAATTTTTGCTATACATGAACTATAAATACAAATTGTAACCAATGCCATCTCTCCCTACATATCATCGGTACAAATTGAAATGTAGTCATACATTTGGCTACAATGGAAACTACATATTTATGTGTAAGGACATTTTTACCTACAATTAGGGTTACATATGCATTAGTAGCTAGAGGTATAACTAACTACAAATTTCAAAAATATAGCCTAAACAATTAGCTACACGGGTATTAGCTATATATTATAAATGTAAGGATAAATGTAGCCAAAGCTTTTAGCTACAAATTTTGGGGTTTTCACTACAATTTTTTTTTAGTTAAAGACCATATTTTTCGTAGTATATGGAAATCAGATATTGGGTGTAGAAAACATTGAAACCAAAACCTAGGATATCATTTGATTCATGCTAAACCCTTGATGAGAATTTTAGAAAGGTTTTTATTGGGGTGATAGATGTATGATTTCTAGGTAACACGACGATGAGCTTAGATTGGAATATGTCTAGGTTTTAATCCTAACACTGAAAGGGGGATTTTTTCCTAGCCTCAACATATGTATTTCCATGCTTAATGTGATGCAGTGAGAGAGTGATGATAGTTAGTAGTAGTGAAATATATTCCACCCTAGTTTTCACATCCATCAATTTATCAACCCTTTTAGTTCAGCCTTTACTATTTGCAACCTTAGATTATTCAACCAAATCCAAATCTTGTCTTAAATGTTAGTTCTTGTCATGTCACCTTGATCAGAATAGTTATTAAATATGTTGTTTTGTTGGTTTGATCCTGAACTATACTATAATAAGATATGTCCACTTATGGTGGTAATTATTGTAGTTGTTTAGGTAAACTCTATGGATTTCACCCCTAGTGAATTTTCTCGTGCGATAATATCCATGTAAATATACATAGTATTTATTACAAACTGTTGAAATAAATAATGACACTACATTCCAAGATGAAATTGGTTAAAAAAAGTTGAATATAAGATGGTATAAACTTAAGGTTGAATGGGTTTCATGGACACTACCTACTTCACTACATCATTACTCATAAGCATGATAATTAAAATTCTACCACAAAATCCAATCCTTTTTTAATGATAATTTTGTAGGATAGATATTTCCTAAGGCTCTCTTGTAACATATATGATTTTTTTACTAAACTTAATTTTGAGCTATAATTTTTAAATCCTCTCAAATTTGATTTCATTCACTAATATATCCTCCAATTCAGCATCTCCTTTCAATATTTTGATCAATCGTGAAATTTTTGGTCTTGAATTTCATTCTCTTCCTAAATAAGAGGAACCTCCCTTGGAGAAATATTTGTGGATAGGTTTGTCATTTTGGTTAATGATTTATTCCATTCTTAATAAGTTCAAGACTTGTGGGCCTACACATTTTGATTTAACCTTACACAAATCATATAAGCTTGATTTAGCTAATGGCTTTGTAATAAATGAAAATACATCAACACATTAATACATATGTATATTTTAATGATTTATGGGATAAATTAAGTTGGTTATCCTAGGACCATAATTGAGGAGTTAGTATTTTTTTAAATTACCTTATTAGAAGGTATATGTTTGGAACAACATTGTATTAAAAGGGACCATAAGTTTAAAATCTTGGAGTAATTTAATTGTCTCCTAGAAGTTACAAAGTGATTAGGAAAAATGGAGATACATAGCCATTTCAATATAGGACTTAATTAACCTAATTAACAACAAAGCTTGTCTCTTTCAAAATTACCTAACTGACGATTAGGAAAATAAACATGATGGTGCCCATTTCCTTGTTTCCAAAGATCAAGTGAAGTTGTTACACAGAACTTCTTCCTTCCCCCATATTATTTCCTAACCCCTATTAGGTTGACTCATGCCCTAACCCTTCACATAAACGCAACAAGGTCACGAATGCCAAACGTTGGTCTATTATTAAAAGTCCCAAGTGATTGATTGTAACTATAGATAGAGGAGAAATCATTGGATGTGAACCTTGATCGCATCATCTCCTCTTCATCCTATTATCCCCTTCACTATAAAACCCTAAGAATCCCTTCCTTAATATATAAACCATTTCACACACTGACCTTGAGGAAATAAACTAGAAACACTACTAGTATTGCCAGTCCTCATCTCCAATCTCAGGCTGCTGGCCTATTGTGGGTCTTACACACCCCACTGATGAGGCCACCACTACTGAACATGACCTACATACAACATTCATCAAAACACCACCCACATATAACCCTCCCATTAGGACCCATGCACCTGAAAGACCTGGAACACCCTACAACCTTCATGCCATGAAGAGGGACAGTAGTATCTCCAACCTCTCCAGCAACTAATGACATCACCCCCTCCCATCTCTTGGCTAGTGACGACCACAAAAATAGGAAAATCCCACTAGATTGTAAAGAGCACTGCCCAGGTCCCTATCAAGTCATGTCCCTTACATCTTCAAATGATGCAATCAGTAATTTAGATGACACCTCTGATGCCAACTTCAAACATGATTCGCCCTTCTCTCCTCTACCACTTAATAGGTGTTTTGGAGGCAGCCGCCACCATCGCCGACATGTGTCATGGCTTCAGTAGGGAAGACTCAGGAGGTGTTGTGACAGGAAGGATGATGAGGAGAATTCATCGTCATCTTGGTCTAATATTGCAAACTTCTCATCAACAATGACTTGTAGTGGATTCCGTCCATTGTGATCTTCACAACCTAGCCCCTATGAACTCCCTCCTTCTCCTACCTATCGATGACCATAAAGGAGATCAAGAACCTTCAAATTAACATGAAAATAGACCTGCAACTACAGATCGATGTTGTAGATTTCTTCAGACCAACCTCATCATTGCTTCCTCTTTGGTACCTACAACACCGCCCATCAGTGTCTACTACCATCTACCAGATCCCTTGCAACCCTACAACCCCCATAACCTGTAACAATAGTCAAACACATGTAGATGAACCTACAACACTGGAATACCCTCCATCATTGCCTCGTCTCCTCCTCTCCCCTTCGACCTGTTGTGCCACTGGCATCCACAAGCTACAACCATCAGTTGTAAGACATCACACCACCACCTACCGATCCACACCCCAACATGTTGAGCCTTCCTCAGATCTTACAACTCTATATCTTGATGAGGATGACGACCCAAAACTCCCTGGTCCTAGGTTCCATTGCCATGATTGGCCTTTCCAATCTGAGAGTTGGAACTCTCAAAATGCTATCATGAATTTCAGAACTAAAGGAGAAAGATGACCTCTGATCTCATTGGTGCCTACTCCATTTGTGATTTGAGCTCATGCTAGTGGTTCCTAGGGATGGAGACAATATCCAAGGTGTTCTAGTGCAACACCTACAACCTCTCGGATCAACACAGACTAAGCCAACCAAGAATCAGTAGGATCCATGTAGATCCATAGATTTCTTTCTCTTGGAGCCATTCTTGGTGACAGTGTAATCTATGGAGTTTTTGATAAATTGAGGCACTATATTCTCTATTTTTATATTGAGTTGTTAGTTTCCCTTTTGAATTCCATTTACATTTAGTGGTGAACCCTCTACTTTTATAATCGTTTCCTGCCTCTCTGAAAGTTCACCGCCTTAGATTGATTATTATTTCATTGCATTGAACATTATAATATCACTTTACTTGATTTATTTAGAGTTTTGACTCCTTCGACTTTAGTCCCTTTGGGATTTGGTCCCTTAGAGATTTGGCATGCTTGAGGTAGGGTAGGTCCCGCCACTCTGTGCACATGTTGTAATGGTTTCGTCAACCCCAGTCCACTAGTTAAAATAGTAATTAGGCTCAATGTTGTTATTTCATAGATGATTGAACATAACACATTGTTTCCCATAAAGGAAATGATATGATGTGCTCTACCTTAATATTAGTCAATCATTGCAAGTATTTTGATATCTTGAATATTTTGAAAAGCCTTGTGGAAATTTGAACTCGAATTACAAACATTGAAATATTGTTATCCTTACATCAATAAATTTAGTCCACCAAATAGTCTTTCCCTAACTTTGATATCACCTTGGATCATACTTGGAACCTATATTTTGCAAATAGCCCGATATAAGAATTTAGTACCAGCATGTTTCACCTTTATTTTTCCTATATCGGGTTGATGTGTTGTTTTGTTCCCTCTGGGAACTCATGGATAGGTGGTAGATGGAACAACATGAAGAGACGTGCATGGGGAGTCATCCATTGAAGACTATATAGGAATGAATTCTTAGTCTTAAACTTTGTAATCATATTTATAAGCTTCTGTGACTCTGATGTAAAATCATGATTGTAATAAAGACTTGTTTATACTTTTGATACAATTTTGTAAATGTTTGATCATAAAGATTGAGTCTTTACAACATGGTATCAGAGCCATAAATGGTTGACACTCATGCATGTCTCATGGAAATTAGGTTAGTGAGGGACATAAATTGAGTAGTAGGGACTTACAAAAATAGTTGATGATAAACCCTACTATAATTGGCCTAGTTTCTAGGATATACTTAGACTACAAGTAGGGAACACAAAGAGCCTAGGTTGTGATGTACATGAGTCTAGAAATTTATCTATTTCATCTCTCTACCTTTTGGACTCCACTAGGGATGGATTTACTTGAGAAATTATTGAGGGGCAACAGTGAATGATCCCCTTAGAACATTAAAAATCATCACCCTAGGTATACAAATGGGTAAAGTAACATGATTTTCTTTTTAGGTTTTAACACACATTAATAATTTCATATATGAATATGGAATATATAATTATCCTAAACCCAAAAATAGTAAAATTCACAATCACATTCGATATTTTTCATTTGTAACCTTAAACCATAGAGTGATTTAACATACATATTTCTCTGCAAAAATAGGGGGACAAACTTTGAATCTAATCAGAGTTAACTTATAATTATTAATTTTTGGAAGGATTTTTTGGGTCTGATATTGTAATGAATCCTCATTGCATATTGAACTTTGAGAGATAAATATAGTATAGACATTACATTCAAATGTAACCCTAAAAACTTAGATCTTGGTGGAGGGTGATAGTTAAGAGGAATTGAAAAATACTAGACACTAGTTGGCATAGCCTTTACATCTCTAAGCTTTTAGTTGAATCGTTTTAAGGTGTGAAGAATAATACCTGAGTAGACCATAGACTTACTATTTTGAGGACGAAATCCACTTTAAGTGGTGGAGGGTGGTAACATACTAGATTTTGGTACTAAACTTAATTTTGAGCTATAACTTTGAAATCCTCCAAGTCTTGATTTCATTCACTAATAGATGATCCAATTCAACATCTCCTTTCAATATTTTGATCAATCATCAATTTTTTGTCTTCAATTTCATTCTCTTCCTAAATAAGATGAACGTCCCCTAGAGAAATATTTGTAGATAGGTCTCTCATTTTAGTTAATGAGTCATTCCATTCTTAATTAGTTAAAGACTTGTGGGCCTACACATTTTGATTTGACCTTACACAAATCATATACTCTTAGCCAATGGCTTTGGAATTAATGAAAATCATCAACACAATAATACATATGTATATTTGAACAATCTATGGGATAAATTAAGTTAGTTATGCTAGGACCATAATTGAGGAGTTAGTATTTTAGTAAATTACCTTATTAGAAGGTATATGTTTCGAACTACAATGTATTAAAGGGGACCATATGTTTAAAATCTTGGAGTAATTGAATTGTCTCTTAGAAGTTCCAAAGTGATTAGGAAAAAGGGAGATATATAACCACTTTAACATAGGAGTTAATTAACCTAACTCAGAGCAAACTTTGTCTCTTTCAAAATTACCTAGCTGATGATTCAGAAAATAAACATGATGGTGCCCCTTTTCTTGCGTCCAAAAACCAAGTGAAGTCATTACATAAAACGTCTTCCTTCCTCCATCATCTTTCCTAACCCCTATTAGGTTGACTCATGCCCTGACCCTTCACATGAGCGCAACAAGGTCACCAATTCCGAACGTTGGTCTACCATTAAAAGTCCCAAGTGATTGACTAGAACTATAGATAGAGGAGTATTGATCGGTCGTGAACCCTGATTGCATCCTCTCCTCTTCATCCTCGCATCCCCTTCACCTAGAAAACCATAATCACCCTCTTCCTTAATATATAAACTGCTACACACACTCGACCTTGAGGAGATAAACGTGCAACCCTTCCAGTAGCACCAATCCTCATCTATGTCATCTCCAATCTTAGGTTGTTGGCCTGTTGTGGGTCTACCACACCCTACCGTTGAGGCCACCACTACTTCCCAGGACCTAGAGAGGACATTCATCAAGACACCGCCCACATATAACTCTCCAATTGGAACCCATGTGCCTGAAAGACCTGCAATACCCTACAACCTCCACGCCACCTAGAGTGGCAGTTGTATCACCAAACTTACCAACAACTAATGACATCGCCCCTACCATCACTTGGCTATCGACAACCACAACAAAAGGAAAATCCCACCAAATTGGAAAGGGAGTCGCCTAGGTCCCTAGTAAGTTGTGTCCCTTACATCTTTAGATGATGCAATTAGTAATTCAGATGACACTTCTAACGCCAACTTCAAACATGATTCACCCTTCTTTGCTCTTCCACGTAACGTGTTTTGGAAGAAGCCTCCACCATCGACAACATGTGTCATGGATTCATTAGAGAATACTTAGGAGGTGGCATGACAGGTTGGATGATGATGAAGATTCATCGTCATCTTGGTCTGATATTGAAGACTTCCCATCAGTGGTGACTTGTAGTGGATTCAGTCCATTGTGATCTTCACAATGTAGCCCATATGGAGTCCCTCCTTCCCCCACCTATCGATGACCATAAAGGAGATCAAGAACCTACAAATTAACATGTGAACACAGAACTGCAACTACAGATCAACACTACATATTTCTTCAAAACTAGCCTCAGCATTGCTTCCTCTCTGGTACCTGCAATGCCGCCCAACAGTGTTTACTACCATCTACTAGATCCCCTGCAACCCTACAACCACCATCACCTACAAAAATAGTCGGGCACATGTAGTTGAATCTACAACACCAAAATGCCCTTTATCTTTGCCTCATCTCCTCCTCTCCCCTTTGACCTACTGTGCCACTGGCCTCCATAAGCTGCAACCAACAACCATAACCCATCTCCACCACCACCTACTGATCTGCACCCAACATGCTAATAATTATTCAGATCTTACAACTACAGATCTCGATGAGAATGATGACCCCAAACTCCTTGGTCCTAGGCACCATTGCCATGATTGGCCTTTCCAATAACTTTTAGAGATGTTGCCATGAATTTCATAATTAAAGGAGGAAGATGACCTCTGCTCTCATTGTTGCCTACTCCATCTGTGATCTAAACTCATGTTCACGGTTCCTGGGGACACCAAAAATCTTCAAGGTGTCCTTGTGCAACACCTAAAACCTCTCAGATCAACACAGACTAAGCCAACCAAGAATCAGTAGGATCCATATTGATCCATAGATGTCATGCTCTTGGAGCCATTCTTGGTGATGGTCCAATCTATGGAGTTTTGGATAAATTGAGGTACTAGATTCTCTATTTTATATTGAGTTATTGTTTTTCCTATTGAATTCCATGTACATTGTTTAGTGGTGAACCCTATACTTTTATAAGCATTTCCTACCTCTTTGAAAGTTTACCACATCATATTGATAATTGTTTGATTGCATTGAATATTATAATAGCACTTGACTTGATCTATTTGGAGTTTTGACTCCTTGGACTCTATTCCCTTTCGGATTTGTCCCCTTATTGCTTTATCTTGATTGAGGTAGGGTACGTCCCATAGCCATGTGCACCAATTGTAATGGTTTAGTCAAGCCCCAGTCCACTGGTTAAAATAATAATTAGGCTCAATGTTGTTCTTTCATAGATGATTGAATATAAGACATTGTTGTCGTTGAAGTAAATGATATGATAGTTCTCAACCTTAATATTCAAAAGTTGATCATTGCAAGTATTTTGATAATACTATAGCTTGAACTATTTTGAATAGCCTTCTGGAAATTTGAACTTGAATTACAAACATTGAAATATTGTTATCCTTACGTTGATAAATTTATTCCACCAAATAGTCTCTGACTAACTTTGATATCACCTTGGATCATACTGAACCTATATTTTGCAAATAGCCTGATATAATAATTTAGTAACATCTTGTCTGACCTTTATTTTTCCTATAAGGGGTCCATGAGTGGTTTTGTTCCCTCTGGGAACTCATGGACAGGTGGTATATGGAAAAATATGAAGAGACGTGCATAGGGATTCCACTATTGAGGACTAGATAGGAATGAATTCTTATTCTTAAACTTTGTAATCATATTTATAAGCTTCCGCAACTCTAATGTAAAATTATTATTGTAATAAAGACTTGTTTATACTTTTGATACAATTTTCTAAATATTTGATCATAAAGATCGAGTCTTTACATCTGTATTGCATTATGTAGATGTCATTCATACATTACCATAGAAACCACATGTCAAAGGTTTGCATTAGGTGTTTAACAAAAATGCAATCATCGTCCTTGATCTTGGGTTCTATGTTCTCTACGTCCAAAACTGAATAACATGCAAAAAATTGGCCAACTGATATTGTAAGAAGTAAATGTTCAATTCAAGTAGTAATTCATTCATACATTAGGAATAATAGATAATATATAACACATATCAATTTTGGGATACTTCTCTCACTCTAGAAAGAATACTAATCACTTCTCATAGCTATATCTAGAACAACAAAGATATATTGATAGAGATACTCATCATTACAAGAAACTGAAGGATAGAAGGCATGGTTTATGATTATGTAGATATTGTGTATGATCTAATGAAGTATTTGAGAGAGTCTCAAAAGATCATCATAGTGTATCCTTCTTCTTCTTCATCTCTCTTCGTTAGGATTGAGATAAAGGTAAGAGAATATGGAAGGGTTCATATCATTGTGATGCATTTAGGTTTGCCCAACCACATGTGGGTTAAGTTATTGTGATAGTCATTTAACAGACATGAGGTGTGTTTATTGGTGACAACTCATAATTCACTAGATACACATGACTAAAAGAGTGAACGAGCCTAGCATTTTCAAATGTTTTGATCTTATCATGAGAATCCAAACCATCTTGGGTAATGTTAGATTCATAATGAGAAAGTGAGGGTTTCTCAATTGATTAATCTTGCTTACCTCCATAACGTCAAGGTTTTATGTAATTCAATTAATGATATGAATTCCTTCTTATCTACAAGCACTATTTGACCATTGTACTTTGCCTATGCATGCATAGTTTATTGCAAACAGCCACACTAAGGACTTGAAAATTTTACCAACAAATATTTAACAGTTTGATCAATTTTCAAGTAGAGCGTGAAGATGATGAAATTCTTCACTTTGACCATGAGTCTATTGAAGTGCATGAAGGAGAAGTCAAAGGGTGTGAAATTGAACTAGTCCAACATCACCATCAAATCGAAAGACATGTATCATAATTTTGAAGTGACCTTATTCAAAACCAACCTAATCTTCCACTTCATCCATTCAATAATATCTTCTAGATGCTCATCTAGACACCATTTAATGTTCATAAGTTCAAAAAGAGAAGCACTGCCAAGAAAACTACTTAAACCACATATACTAAATGGCTAATTGAGACGATCGATGGAATCAATATGAATAACTCTACACAATATAATCAATATTTTACATTCCAAATCATTAGTACCCTCCCCATACACTAAAAATTAGAATAAACCACATGTACATGATTCATAATTGACCAAACTACCACCACGACAACTATTTTACATATGGACCAACACTTCACTATTTACTCATGTTTTCTAACATACCGAGGAGGTCAATAATAGTGATTGTAGATAACTTTTCTTCCACTCTATATTGAGTATTTGTCTTCCTCAACAACAAGTTAGTTCATAAACATAGTGTTGAGTGTTGAGAGTGGGTATTATGTTTCTCAATTTTATCCATATAGGTATTATGTTATTAAAAATTGTTTATATTTTTTGCTAGAATTGAACATAGAGAACATCAAATAACCATACCTTTATCTCGTTTAATCAAGTTGCATACTATTTGTTTATGTTGCATTTTGTTTTCAAGAGATTATCTAGCCAATTTGTGATTGCATTGCATCATATTTACTATATCGTTTACAATTCAAACATACTTAATATTTACAAGTCAAGAGAAGTAAAACATTTAAAACCATGCCTTTAGTTAGAAATCACCACTACAATGTAGGAGTATAAGCATCAAATTTACTAAAAAGAATCCAAAGTTTAGGTGGAGTGGTAGGGATCAAACTCAACATTCCTCCAACAAAATAAAGGAACATAACTTGGAAATTTGGTACAGGCCATTATACTATTAGTTTCTCAATATAGTTTTCTGATGTGAGAACTAAATGTATGATTATTAAAATGAATGAACATCAATCCTCTCCCTTCTACACTTATTCCTCCATTTATTCCATGAACCAAAACTAATGAAATCTAGAAACATGCTAAGTTCTTAGATCAATGTAGCACTAATCCACTCTCTTCCTTTTTACCTTATGTACACCTCATTGTATAGTGCAGGTGTATAAAAAATAAAAATGTATCAAATTCACATAAAAGTAACAACATGGATTCATTTCTAAAAAAATTAAAATAAGAAGAAAAAAATTGACATCTAACTTTAATCATAATTATCAAGAATAACACTTTCTTCAATACTGAACTTCCCTCCACTAAGAAGTATGAAAATAAAACTCCATTAATATATCATTTTCTCTTACCCATAGTATTTAATGGTGTGCATTTGATGATATTTTTTGTGTATCTACTTATTTATGATGTTGAGTGGTGGGTGCACCTAGGAATGTTGTCTACAGACCTAGTGTTGGGGAGTTGTTTTTGGAAGAGTACAACGCTTATTGAGTTATGTAATTCCAACCAGTTAGGTTTCTTGGCCACATCATCATTTAGGAATCAAGTAAAATATGAAGTATAAGAAAGATGAGGTGAGATGAGAGTATTCTCATTGTTTTTATTTTTAGAGTATGGAACTACTTCAGGTCAAGAAAGATTAAACCTTGAAACTATGTGCTGATTTTTTATTCATCAAAGTTTTAGTTTCATCACATATGTAGTTATGTACGATTATTATTTTTTTGTTATGTTTTTGAGGTTTTCATCTGTCTATAGTTCATTATGAAAAATTGTTTTAGATGTTGGAAGAATAAGAAATAGCCAAGGTGAGGTAAAAGGACATAGAGTATCAGTTAAAAATGTGAGAATTTCCCCCATTCTCCACCAATTCATTGTCAATCTCAAAAATGGTTTTCCGTACACCCAATTTAATATAAGGAACAAATTTCACAAGTTATGACACTTTGCCTGTCGGCTACAACATCTATGAAGAGGAACTAGTTTCTAGATTCACAACAAAGCCAGTTAAAACCCTTTGCCTATACTATAAGAAAACATGAAGTTCAACATAAACCATGGGGTAAGATAGTTGAGTGGTTATCATTGCAAGAGAAGACCAAGATATACAAATTTCTCTATCTTACAGACTCAAAGAGACTATCAAATGAGCTAGTAGAGTGAAGATTTTTTGCATAATTTTTTCGGAGCAATGTTTTGCATGACTCATTTGCGTATATGGTATTCAAGGAAAATAAATGGATCTGAAGACATCCTTTATCTAGGCCATAATTTGAATAGAACATAAGCGATAACATTTTTTGGGGACAAAGTCTACTCAAGAGAAAGATTTCAATTTTGAGATGATCAATATGCACACCATGAGCAGTCTTCACCTTGCTCTTATTTTCATTCATGACTTTGTTCTGTCTATTATTTTATTCATTAATCATAGCTATGTGTACTGTGTAGTTTGTCATGCTAGTGTATTTGTTTTAGACCCATCTTCACATGGTTCTCCATCCTATTAAAGACAATTGAATAGTTTCTAATACTAGGTTATACATTTATCTAGTTTTCTTATTTCATGTGTGATCATCATTATGTATGCATCATGGGTAGTATTATATCAAAGTAACATGAAAAATAATCACAACATTACTCATCAATGATGCTAGAGTGTATAGAAACTATATATAGAACTAAATGCATTATATCTCGAATATATTTGACATGTGATAGAAGGGGGAGTTGTATTTGTAGAACTCAAAAGACCTATGAGGGTTTTGAATATGAACACTATAATATAGATAGGTTGATCTGTCACTGTAGGGGATAAGGAATGAGTATGTGTGATTTGTGGTGAAACCCAATATCCTTGCACTTTGTTTGATATTATTCAATCAATATTTTTTTTATTTCTCTCACATTTCTTTTGGTTGAATTAATCAATTACCATCAATGAATCCTTGTAAATTTCCATTTTCCCTATCAAAATGAATTACAATCTGTTCTTCGAATCATTCTCTCATGGGCTCAAGTCTTAGGATATATTTTGATAAGACTTGTCCATTACATGTGTGGTTTTTTCCTATTATTGAGTTTGAAGTATATTCAATCCTACAAAGTTTTTGGTACAATAAATCAAGAGATCAACATGTGTTTCATGACTCATTATAGATGTATTTAACAAAAAATACTTATAGTATTTATGAATAAAGTAAAATCATGACCTAAAAATGGTATAGCTTGATTATTTTCACACATTAATAGGTACGATTATAGAGTTTCTTGAAGTGAAACATAAGATCTCCAAGTCTATATGTGTCGTTAAATCTCTTGATATGTTCATATTCCCACTTGGAGGAGATTCCACATAATCTATGAAGGGTTGTTACATGACGATATTGGTTAGTCAAGTATGCAACTCATTAGTTCCAACACTAACCATGTCATCTAGAATTACCAATTTGTGTGTAACATCCCAGGGTTTCAAGCCTCGAATAACATGATCTTAAAAGGAATGATTGGACTATCCATATCACCAAGGTGCACCTCCTTTTTCGAGAGCTCATTACTAAAGAACTCCATAGTTAAGCGTGCTCAACTTGGAGTAGTACTAGGATGGGTGACCAGTCGGGAAGTTGACCCCAGCTTGCACGTGAGTGAGGATAAGGCGTGCAGTTAAGGCTAGTGGTGGTCTGCGGGGCCAGTCCTCATTCCTAAAACTCTACTAGAGCCTTGGGCGGTGGGCCTAGGTCCTTACAAATGATATCAGAATCATAACTCCTCCAGTAGGTGGGGCCCACATGGGCATGTGTCATGCTAGTCTTGAGCCATACAGTCCAGACATGTAGGAAAGGGCTATCCATGGTGATATACCCACCCTTGCGTTGGTATTCTTTGATCGGGAGCTGGGTGTCCATGGGCCATGTTGGGTATGCATTGAAATGGGGAAATATTATGAGGCCATATAGTTGAGCCTTGACGAGGACGTCAAGAGTCTAAGTGGAGGAGATTGTAACATTCTAGGATTTTTGGCCTCAAATAACATGATCTTAAAAGGAATGATTGGACTAGTACCCATATCACAAAGGTGCACCTCCTTTTTCGGGAGCCCATTACTAAAGAACTCCATAGTTAAGCATGCTAAGCTTGGGAGTAGTACTAGGATGGGTGACCAGTCGGGAAGTTGACCCCGACTTGCGCGTGAGTGAGGACAAGGCACGCAGTTAAGGCTAGTGGTGGTTTGTGGGGCCAGTCGTCATTCTTGAAATTCTACTAGAGCCTTGGGCGGTGGGCCCAGATCCTTACATTGTGTTCATCCCCATTTTAATTTGAACCTAAAAGATCCACATGTGGCCATATTAAAATTACAAGTGATTGACACCTAAGAGAAGCTTGGTAAATTATGTGTGCAATCCACTAGTATTGGAAGAATTCATGTCATATCAGAATTTTATTATATATTTTCCCCAATTTGAGTTTGAACTAGTGAATCCTTTTTGTAGACATGGTCCAATCACTAGTGAGATGTAACCCTTTAATTGATCCCATATAATGTATGGAGGCCATATGTAGAAGTAGTTTTACAAATCTAGTTGGCAACCCATTAGTTTGGGCTCACACCATCCTTTACATAGATCCATGTTTTTATGTATCCTCATTAGGATTTGAATATGATACCTAATTATTGTAGATAGTTTGGTCATTAGTCATTACACCTATAGAAGGGTATATGTTTGTCCTCATTTTTATTCATTCACAACAATCTTGCATGTGGCCACCTCCAAGTCACCAATGAACTAAACCTTTACAACATGTGTTTATGTATATATGTGAGTCATCAGGGATACTTCCTCTCTCGAGTCCCTCATAACTTGTGGAGGCCCAACACAAGGGTTGTTTGGTAAATCAAGTTTGCAACCTAGAAGTACAATCACAAACCATGTCAAACAAAAATTCCAGTATTTATTTACCTCCATTTCAAATCAAAATTGACTCATCCTAATTTTAATAATGGTCCAATCACTAGTGAACTAAATCCTTGTAATAATATGTATGTGTGGTACTTTTAGTAGGGGGTTTCCCCCTACTTATCCACAAACTACATAGAGATTGAACATTTAATAGGGAGGTAAATAAATGGTGCGTCTTTAAGGATGAACCTAGGTTTAGGACCATGTGTTCCATCCTTGTTGGCATGTACTCTAAATGCCTGAGAGGGTGGTAAACCAAGGTCGAAGCTAGGGTTTGAACTCAGGTCATTTGTAAGGAGACACCATGTTTGACTACTTGAGCCAATCTTTGTTGACTGTATGTATATATGTACATGTATGTATGGGATTAAGATAGATATTTTGTCCCATTCTATCCCCCTCTACCATTACCATAGCTAAGGCTGAACGTTCGGGAGGGTGTTAAATCAAGGAGGCAACTGGGATTCGCACCTGGGACCCTTTGTTAGGGGACACCATGCTTTATCACTTGAGCCACTTGTAGTTAGTTGTATGTATGTATGTACGTATGTTTATATGAATATATTGGATTAAGAGAGAAATATTTCTCCCCCCCCTCCCATGCCCATGGCGGAGGCCGAATGCCTGGGACGGTGGTAAATCAAGGCGGAAACTGGTATTCGAACCCCGATCCCTTTGTTAGAAGACACCGTGCTTGACCACACTATGTATGTATGTATGCATGTATGTATGTATGTATGTATGTATGTATTTATGTATGTATGTATGTATGTATGTATGTATTTATGTATGTATGTATGTATGTATGTATGTATGTGTGTATGCATATGGATTTACATATCGACGAACAAGGTTTGATTTCATGTTTTAAGAAATGTATTTTATTGTTTTAACATGGTTTTGTTATTCTTTTCCTAATTAAGGGGGGTGTACTTGTTCTAGTCATGAGGTCTTGTCCTCAATATCCACCAAATAAAAATTTGAGGCTTCCCTTTTGAATGCATAGTGAATTTCCCTAATAATGTCGTCTAATTAAAGTATATAGGTTGGAGTAGAGATGCTATATAATCATGGTCAATTTTAACTTTTTTGTGAAAACATAATTGCTAATAAAATGGATTCATGCACTAGCTTAATATTCATGGTGCTTCTTAATTTTGTAAAGACCTAAATAGTGTCTAGAATATTGTTATATGCTATATACTATATCTCACTAATGCACTCAACATGTTTTCCATGGACTTACTTGATTTTAACAATTTAAGGTCAACATTACGACATTGAACTAGTGGAGTGAGCTTGATCCTATGTGGAAATGTATTTGTTAAGCCTTAGTTTACTTCATAAATGTATGGTTGTAATGTTCTCATTAAATTTATATATAATGATATAATAATTTTTGAAACTTATTTCAATATGAGAAGTGAAGTTGTTGGGATAGTATTATAATTTTTGATATATTCTTCCAGAAGCTAATAAGCAATAAAGAATTTTTCTACATGTCCTCTAGATTCATATTCTTGATCCTTATTGACATTGGAAGGACAATTGTATTATTTTACATATAGTTTGTTGTAATTCAACTACGTTTGATTCCTATAGAACTATAGGCTTCGTCATTCTTATTACACCGAAGAAGCACTAAGTATATGACATCTAAATTTAATGTTAGGTATATAATAAATATTATATACTCTTGAAAAGAATCATGCACACCACATAATGTACATTTAATAGGAACAACTCAACTTAGTTGTTGAAAGGTTCTTGTCATCCTTCTTTGTGAAAACTAACAATTGGAACTCACACACTAAGAAAAATCAATTCATCTCAGTAACTCACTCTAAGTTTCATATTCGCCCCAATTTGTAATAATCACTTATGATTGTTGCTAAAGTGTTAATACAAAAAAATGTCCAAATGATGTTGGATTTGCAATTTTCTAAATACCTTTATAGATATTATAGTGATCATCAAGTTAATTAAAATTTTAAGATTGATACATATAATTTGCATTGATAAAATTTCTAGTAACTATAAAATGGTCATCATAATATTTTTAATAAGAATATACTATAAAATTTAATATTAATATTTGATTTCATGTCATTCATTATAAATGATTGTAACCATCAATTAGAATAAGTAGAGAAACTCTTCTCTAATACAGTGCCAAAACAAAAATATTGGTCATTTATTTGTCATGAACATTGATCATATTGTTTATGTATAGCATAGAGTTTTCAATTGAAGAGGATACCCAAAAATATCAAATGAATTCAACGTGTTTGTCTATCTATATATCAAATAATATAGATATTCTAAAAGAAGAGGTAAACAAAATTACTATATCATAACATAATTGTAACATTATATTACAATGATATATGAGGTACGTGATCAATGATAAGAAAACATAACGTCGAATAGAAGTTTCCTACTTACTAAGAAAATGATAACTTTAATTTTGGAACAAAATATGATGATACTCCGATAAATTATACTCTCAAGGAATTCTTTGAATCTCTATCTTCCATTGCTAGTCAAAAGGGATAGGTATGGCCCATGCTCAGTCGATGGTATGCTATATTCAGAACTAGTATGCTCTTGACTTAAAGTGGTGTATGATTTCATGGATTCACTCTTGTCATAACCCACAACATTGTTCTTGTTTTCAATTTGAACATCTTGAATAAAATCTTCTGAAACCATTCCTTCTAGTACTCGAACAACCTACAAAATATTAAGAAAAATATTACATCAACCATGAATAAACTTTATATGTGGAAACTAGTATTTTAATATAGGAAGAACGTCTACAATTGAATTCAAACAAATGGTAGTATATATTATTTGGATATGTTTGTATCTAACATAGACATTTTGAGATACATCTATGGGATTTATTTTAGCAGATTGTGAGAGGTATCGTACCTGTGTCATATTCGGTCTTGCATGTGGGTTTGCATTTGTACATGCTGTGGCACAAGCAATCATGTGTTTCATCTCTTGAATGTTGTAGTTGTGATCCAACTTCTCATCAACAAATGGGTCAAAATTCCCATCTCTTAATGATTGCAATAATAATGGCCTCGACTACAATTTTAAGAAAAAATATTAAGATAGGATATAAGAAAACTAGTAAACATCATTGCTTTATATATATAGCGTAATTTTCATATCTTACCAATTTGTTAGGATCATAAAATTGGAAAAATCTAAAACATGATAATTATTAATTAGATTAAGACATTACGACATAGTAGGTACTTATTAATCAATTTCATAGGTTTTACAAGAATATTTCACTCAGGCTTCCATGTATGAAACAAGAAAAGTTGTCTCGACCAGTAAACATGGTGATGTCCTTGGTTATAATCCCCTAGTGGATGAGTTTTACAAAAAAATTATTCATACGCCAACGAAGGGTTAGCACTATGATGTAGACCTGAACCTGGGATGTACCATTTTGAGAGTTTCCACGGTAAACTTAATTGGTAAGGGTTCCGAAACACAAACAGTTAGAGTCTTTGCGGTTGTATGCTAGTAGTAAGATGTTATGCATTGTCTCACATATCAAAATTTTGCATTTTATCTTTTGTTTTCACAATCAATAACTATATATAATGGACATATTATTTATGTATGAAATATATACAACTTGAAGATGTGATCAAACAACCCACACATGTCTAGTTAAGTGATATAAGACAATACTTAATTTTCCCTTGATTGCCCAACTCAGTATTACTCTTTGCAAACATTGTAGTTCAATTATACTCTTGTGAGTTAGTTCTTATTCACTACTCTATGTTGAGCATAGTGTGTAACAATTTTACTTTTGCTTCAAGTGAAGGCTATTATGAATAGATAAACCCTTAATTTTCTAGGATAGAAAATAAGATGTTGAATATCATTATAGTAATGAATCCTATAAAGGGGTATAGATAAAATTCTAAAAGGTACATGAATTAGGAAATCCTCTCATAATTATTGTACTTCTAATTTAATGTAACCTTATGTTTTAAGGAATATAAGATACATGTCTAATTTTTTTTTAAAGTAACATATATGTAACTATCACAATGCTATCATTTTATCAAGTTAGGTATCCACCAGACTTCAATAAATATTCCTATTGATGAACTCCACTAGTCTTTCAAAAATTAATTATTTTACAGTAATTTAACTTATACAACCTTTGGATAAATATTTTATAAAAAGTGGAAAACATCATTTATTGGATATATTGGTCTATGTTTGTACATTTATACATTCATGGGATACAAAATTTGATATGACATAAATAATATATAACACTTTATACACTTTTAATGTTAAAATAAAGTATTTATTCAATAAATGTCCAATAAAAATACATTCTATACAAATATTCAAACAATTTTCTTATATTTAATATTTTTTTAGTAACTATGGTGATTTCCTATCTTTTATATTGACTCACTGAAACTCATATATTAATAATTGCTAATATATATTTATAAAGACTCAATTAATAAATTTTATCATTCAACCTATTTATATTAGTTTATGGACATACATGTATTATATTTAATGGATTAATAGTAAGGATTTAGAAAAATATGCCACTATAGAGCATAAAATATTCAAGGTAGACATAGATGATTATGTCATGTGTCATGTGATAATATCTTGACTATAGTGAGACAATCTAGATTTCTTTTGAAGGTAAGTAATACAACCTATTAAGAAAAATATATATTGCTTTTGATGTCGCAACATATACTATGTTGATCTTCTGTATAAACATTGTACGATTATATACAATGTTCACTAGGTAATTTTATAATTTGATTGAAAAATATTATCAAACTGGAAGTGATGACACATTGAAAACTCGCATAACATGGAAATAAAAAATCTTTTATGCTCGAGTATAATAACATGAGTCATTTAGGTTTCTGTATATAATGAGTCAAAGATCATATTTTTATACTAACCTGAGCAACGAGCGCATTGATAATTGATGTCGTAGGCTTATGACCAGTGATTATCTCAAGTAGTATGACACCAAAAGAATAAACATCTGATTTTTCTGTAATTTTTCCATTGTTGGCATATTCTGGAGCCAAATAGCTACAAAAAAAATCCAGATAGTAAATAAAATTAGAAAACATCTTAATATATACAATTATACTATAAGATGTTGTGAGGTACAACAAAAAATGCACATGCCAAGAAATAATGAAACAAATGACGTGTACAATAATAAGCAAGGTGTTTCTAAAGGTACAAGATTTGTTGTGGAGTATTATGGTACCATATCTACTTGAGATGTTGTATTTGGAGTTCTCATTGATATGTGCATATATTAACATTTTTGTATAAGTGGTTGCATTTTGAACTATACATATATAGTATTATTCATTAGCATTGTGACTTGGTTACAAGCCAATTTTTCTATTCTATAGTTTTGGTTGAGTTGGTATTGATGTATATGCCCAAATATATGTAGATTTATAATTTTTAATAGGTAAAATGTAGTTATATATCAAACTTGTATGTTGAGCGATACTATAGTTAGAATTTCATCCAATTTTATTTGATCATTTAGTTATAGTGGTAAACTATTTAGATGTTTCATTCTTAGTGATATTTTGGTTAAGTTATCATGTATTTCCATTTTTTTAAAAATTGATCTAAGACAACATATGTAAGAAATTACTAGAATATTATATGAATGATTACAATTTCCTAATAGATATATTCAACATTTAGATTGAATATATGGACTTCATGTAATTTTATTGTGAAATTGGAAAGTTCCTTCTTCTACTATGTTCACCTAGAAATTTGTCAATCGTCATGTAAACTTTGTAAGCCTTTATCTAATGTTAATTTCAACTTTTTATATAATATGCCATTAATTCTGGTAGCCAATAATTTTTTTGCATCTTGCATCTACTTCTATGTGTTACACTACACTTTGTGCCCTCTATGAGCTCAATTTGTCCTTCATCAATCAATATAAAAATGATCTCTCAAGAACCACTCCCTTGAATAAATGGTTATTTTTGTGATAATATAGTGTCTCTACAAGATTGGGTACAAAACCTTTTGAATTACTTACATCATTCATATTCCACCAACTTATTCTTACCTATTATACAAATAACTCAAATTTATATCAATGTTGGGAGTTATCCAATCATTTATCGGTACCATGCATAATCATTTCAAATGGAAATATTAGATTCCATTCAAGTTTTTGTCAATGATATGCTATTTGCTTAAATTTTCACATTGTATAACGTCCCTAATTGATTATGTTATTACTTTTATACCTTTTTTTACTTCCAAATTGATTTTCCGAGCTCTCGTTCTTGGTTGTAATCATGCATCATATTAGATTATGTAGTCAACAACTAATGATATCATATCATAATGCAATGTTTTCCAACATTTGGTAATCATATATAAGGACATTTTCATCAAGCATTCCTTTTCTATTGTTTTTATTTTTTTTATCTAGTTTAATCCCATCACTCATTTATCGAATGTTTGAGAGTTGATTTCACATGTTATTCGTTCCTCATAATGAATTTACTTGTATAATTAGGATTCTTATATATTAAACATCATGGAGTTCATGCAAATTGACCAAACTACATGTCATGTATGCTACTTAGATTTTTATATCTATAATTGGGATTCGGAAAATAAATAAAATTCATTTACATGATTTTAAATATTTTAAGTTCATTACATATATTTTAATTTTTTTTACATATTCCATATTTTGATATTGATTTAGTTACATCTTTTTGTGCATTGTACTCCATCACATTTAAAATTTTCCATCAATATGTCTATACATGATAATTGTACATTAGTTTTGACACCAAATCTGATGTTGCATTTTCTTCTTTGTAAATGTGCTTTACTCACTACTGCATCGTATTTGTATCAAAATCATTATATAAATCTTATATAGCTAATATCAATGATATACTTCTTTTGTATTTGATTATTTTTAACATGAGGGATATTTAGTTGTTTTGAGAAAATCATGAGCAATTTAAATATCTAGACAGTTGATGTTTATTGTTGATAATATGTTACAATCAAGGCAGGTAGTTCACTCTTGTCTATTTTTAGCACTTAATTTAGAACAACATTAACTTTCTTAAATTTACGGATGATTATCATAAATAAATATTTATAACATTATATCTAAAGTTCTTACTCCACCTAGAATGACCTCAGAAATTAATCCCTGCTGGGATTAAATGAAAAATAAAGTTACGATTAAAATATTTTCTTCAGACATATGTCTATATATTTTTTATACTAAATAAGAATTTTTTTTAAATATTCTAAACTTTAGATAATATTATTTTATTGAATATCTAATACATAATGAATTTTCTTAGACAACACTTCAGAACAAAATGTAGTGGGAACTAGAAAGTAATTACGGAAATTTATCTTTTTCCCTATAAAAATTGATTTCTTAGATATTCAACTAGATATGTTTACATTGTATCTCTATTTATTTTATATCAAGATAGATAGCAGTGTTATTTTCATCGAAGGAAACTCTTATAATGCGACTACTAGTTGTCAGTTGGCCACTAAAGGTTTTTAAGAAAAATTCACATTTTTTGTCTAGCTAATGGTTATTATTGTGTTATAATTTTTTTAGACATGTTCATATAATTAGTACCATATGTTATATTTTTTTTAACTTTTCTTGTATGTTGGAGGATTTATATTATGCAATGTTAATTTATCGTGGTTTTAGTTTCAGCACTTCACAAATCGATGGGATTCTTTTCACAAGTGGTATAATTGAAATGGCTATAAAAGACACATTGACAACATACTTTTGTTGTATTGATGACTCAAGATCAATCCATACAAAAATATATTGTCATCCAAAAGTAAGTCATATATAAATAGATCATGTTCTTTTTATCAATGGTATATTTGAAGTAGATTTTATCCATATAGCATCACCTAATTTTGTATCATAGAGATACCCACACACATAAAAAAAGAAATGTACACAAAGATATTTAAATTATGCAATGTAAAGATCATACCCAAAAGTACCCATAACACGAGTTGACACATGAGTTTTTCCATCAGGGGATAATTTTGCAAGGCCAAAATCTGCTACCTACAATAGCCATGTATTGAAGTTCTACATTATTTCTGTAATATATGATTTGCTACATATATGCATCTAGCTTTTACTATGTATACAAACATTCCATGATACAGATTAGAAGTGCCATACATGTAACACAAAAGGGTGCCTTATTAATAATACTATGTTGCAAAAATATTATTAATGGAATTGTTTGAAGTTCAAAAGATTTCAAATATTTGAAAACTTAATTTAATTACTATCAATATGTAGGGTTGTCAAAATTTGTTGTAACTCATGAATATGATGGTGTCTAACCCAGAAAATACTTGGTTTGGATTTTAGTTGTGATGCTTTGGATATGTTCTGAGTTTAAGATTACGTGTTTGAATCTAAACTTGGATGGATCTAGTTTTAAAAAATAAACAAAACTAGATTCTAAATACACTATATTTTGAAGTGATATATGTGTTATTTTTGTATAATGTATGTGATGTTTCAACATATTATAGTTTTTTGATGTGGTATATGTGTTTTTTCATTGTTATTTTGATTTTCCTATTATGTTATAATTTACTTATATGTTACGTAATAATGATGATGGCTTTTGTAATGCAAACATTGTTATGATGTGGTATAAATGTAATTTTGGTATGTTGAACTCATTCTAATTGGTTTGATAGATCATATTTTGATGTGAATATGTGTTATCTTTGTATGATATAGGTGAAACTGGAACAATATGATATATGTATTATTTTAGAATGATATATGTGATGTTGCAACTGTGTTGAGATTTTCTTCTATTTAAAAGATATTGACGTTTTACTATTGGTGTTATTATTTTCTATTATTAAAGAAAAGAAAAAAATAATAATATATATGTTTAATATAAAATAATCACCGACACCATTGGTACTTTATTTTTTGTAATGAAACTATTCACAATCATATGTGTAGTTCTACAATAGAATAATTTTTCTGAAAAAATTATCTTCAAAAATTTGGGTCCGGGTTTTGGTTCAAGGTTTAGATTTCCTAATCGAGGGTTGGTTCCGGGTTGTGAGGAACAAATAAAATTTGGGTCTAGATTTGGGTCCAGATTTGATAGTCAAACGAACCACACTAGAATTTTATGACCCAAAACCAAATTTTCAACACTCCTTTCAATTTGGAGTCATTGTAAGGTACATACCTTAACCTCATAGTTCGAATCAAGAAGAATGTTGGCAGCCTTGATATCTCGATGAATAATCTTAGGCGAGCCTGCACGTCAAATTGGTCATCACAAGATGTTACAAGATCATAGTAACATTTAATAAATAAAAATGTACATTCTTCATGTAGATAAGATATCCCTTTTGCAGAACCCAATGCTATTTTCATTCTTGCATTCCATGCCAAAATGGGTTGACCTTCTGTATAGAAATTAAACATTAAGAGAATATAGGGAGAAATTGACAAAGCAAAGTTTATTAACTAAATAAAAAAATAATAGCAAGAAGATATTTTTAGAGGGATTATTGTGTTGTATATTGTCATAAACAAATTGGTTAGGTAATATTTGAGTAATCTATTTTGAAACAATTCACATATACATAAGAACTCACTCGAGTATGTTGAATTTTATTATAATTAGATCTAACTAGTGCTATATATCAGTTCCCAATGTAAAAAAATTCAGACCATTTCTTACCTATGTTAAACATAAATAATCTAAGTGGAATATTGTTTTAAAAAATAATCAAGCTTAATATCAAATAGTATTGATATTAACCCACATATTTTATGAAAAAGTATTATCATAAGAAACATTGAAAGCATGTGTGTAATATCGAATCTTACCATGTAAATGAAAATATAACGTATTATTTGGTACAAACTCATAGACAAGCATTCTTGTATTTTCTTTTGTTGAATATCCAACTAAACCCACAAGGTTCTTGTGGTGCACACGGCCAATGGTTTCAACTTCGGCATCAAACTCTCGTTCTCCTTGACCGCCATCTATATTCAATTGTTTCACTGCAACTTCTTTTAGATCTGGCAACACTCCTTTATAAACATGTCCAAATCCACCTTTTCCAAGAAAGTTTTCCTCGCTAAAACCATTTGTAGCCAGTTCAAGTTCTTCATAAGTGAATTCTTTAGAAATGGATTTTATGCCCTTGCTAGAATGAAATGTTTGAATCACGGGCAATAAAGGACTTCCACCGGTAGGTGAACGAGACACATTTTGAGCTTGTGCACCATGAGCTAAATAAAAAAGGAAATAAGTCAATAATTTGTTGAGGACTTGTGAAGCATTTAAAGGCTAGTATCAAACTCAAAATTACATCAGAATAAATATTATTGAAAAATTTAGATGATGTAATTTGATTTTCATATATTACCTAATAAAGTAATAAGGAATAAACTATAAACATCTCTTATCCATGTATACTTTTAGGTTGTATACCAAGGTTTTCTTTTATCGACATAGAATGTATCATCCCCTTATCTCTTTTGCATAACAATTTCTTTAGTTGCATTTCTGATTAGATCGACACAACAATGCAACATAGATATCTTGGTGTTGGGAACTCGTAAGCCTTAACATTTTTCCTAATAACTTTACTTTTATTGTAATCATTTAGAGGAGTAATGTGTATTCCTCATATAAATTTGACATAGTAGTGTCTTTTTCGCTAAAAGCCAAATTTCAACATTAAAGTAGAATATTTTGGAACATGGTATCTTAGTGGTTATTGATAGTTCCATGTTGGTCAATGTCCTTTCTAAAAGGAAAAGTAATCATCAAACCTTTAGCAATTAAAAGAGAAGCATCTACAGATTAATTAAATAAGAATTTTTAAGAAAATACTATACATAAGAAATTTATTAATTAATATTTTAAAAAAATACTTTTGCATGGACTTGAGAGAAGTAAACAACAAGAAGCAGTATTCAAATTGAGATTTATTAATTAATTCTCCTCTATCTAGCGTATGAGAAAATAGATGGATTGAAGTACAATATAAAGCTTCCCTTTCTACTTGATCTTTAAGTCTCATATATCCTAGGAAAGATGTTACCAATTTCTATTATGGGTGGCCACACTGTTAGAAACAAAACTATATCACCTATATATGTTTCTTTGATTTCTTTCTCTGGCAGGGCTAATGTCTGACAGGTTTGGTGACACTTGGGAGATGTCCTGTCGTGGACTCATTTGGGCCGTGGCAATGATACAAGTGTTTGTGGACAGCTAACCACGCTGGGTAAGAATGGCATGCATAGGTGAAGTCATGGGTGGCCGCATGGGGGTAAGAACGGCATGCGGATGGACTGGGTGTTTCCGTGGTCCAGGATGGCCTGATCGGGGATGACTTGGATGGCAGTAGAGTGCCCAAGTTCAATGTATCATAGACATACATCCAACATAAACAAAACAAATTATATATTCGTCTACAAACATAAGTAGTTAGATAATGTGATGATCATCCATGCATGTAACCCGGATGTGCTCGTCAACAACGTCAAGTACAACGTCGGACAGACATGAAACGCAGCGACAACGAACCGGAAAGGACTCTCCAGCATGAACATTCCTGGCGCAATTCTGGACGCACCATCTCCTTTGTGTTGCCCGAGTGAGGGCAAATCACTGGCGGAGTGGCTGGAGGTGGGGAAGGGAGAGACCGTCGGAGTCAGTCGCTCGCTGCCAGTTGCCAATCGTCGGAGTGGCTGGACGCTGGTGTTTTCTCCTCTCACTGGTGGCTGAGTGAGAGAGAGAGGGGTAGGTCATGGGGAGCTAAGTGAGGACAGGTGGCCGGCCGCTCCGTTAACATACTATTTTTCTACTCAAGTTTGTTGTTCCAATTTGTGCCGTTAAAATTTTGAATGAAACGCTGATTTGATTTGTTTTTTTAAAAGCTCAAGACTCGATGCCAACTGATGAAATGCGGATGAAAAGTCCTAATCATGCTTTCTCACACCGGTGCTGCAGACGTAAAGAACAAGTTATATTGCGTTTACCTCTCGGTGCTGCACTTCTCACACCGGTCGGCTGTTGTTGGTTTTGGATCGCACGATTGGATGCAGGAGGCAGTTGAATGGTGATCTGACAGCAGCCAAATGGTAAGCAACCAGATGATTCATCAGCGTCGGATGCTTTCAGCGGGTTCTCCTTGTTGTCCTTCTTTTTCACAAAGTATACAAGAAGAAGCACCAACAACACGACGAACAACACTATACCGACAGACACCCCAGCAATGAGAGGCGTGTTCGAGGATTTAGAAGGTCCGTTGTCGGCAGTCTGTAGGGACGAAGAATTCGTTGTGCCCGGCCAACCCATTGGTACGGTTGATGATGGAACAAGTGGACTGCTACTTGCCGCTGGTGCATCGGATGATGGCGGCGGATCATCCGGTGGCGGTGGCGGTGGTGGTGCATCGGGCGGTGGTGGTGGCGGCGGATCGTCCGGTGGCGGTGCATCGGGCGGTGGCGGTGGCGGCGGAGCATCCGGTGGCGGTGCATCGGGCGGTGGTGGCGGTGGCGTATCATCCGGTGGCGGTGCATCGGCCGGGGACGCTGAAACATCCGGCGGTAGCGACGAATCATCACCTGGGGGGAAAGACATTGTTGGTACGGATGATGCAAGAAGCACTCAACAGTTGGACGAAGGGTATATGCAGGGGATCCACCACGGACAGGCTACACCAATATGAGTAGCACGACCATTAGGAACGCTCTTTATAGACAGGCCAAAGATGGACAAGGGTTTAAAGAAGCCAGCGAAAACGGGCAGGCTGAAATCTCAAAATATACTTCAGATAGCGTGGAGGGTGACATGTCCCAAAGCACTTGTAGGCTCCCACGTATTCCTTGTGTATGTTTATATTTCAATTGACTACATTTTATATTGATTCGAGTCAACCTACAACATTAATGTCGTCACTGTATGGGACCCCACCCCTACTCAAATCATAAACTCGCTGTCGGGCAAATACTTGGAGATTGAGTAAGATTACACCAGTTACTCTTGATGGAAATAAAATGGTAACCACTTCAAAAAAAAAAAAAAAAAAACAACTCAGTAAGAAACATCGTGCAAAGTTGTTCTCTTCAGTGAAAGAAATAACCTACAGAAACAACCAAGTGAGAGATCAATACGTACAGATTACAAGCTCCGCAGATTGACAGCTAGGAGGAAAACGTCATTTAGATACATATTTTCCCTGTGATTTTTGATGGATTATTTACTTGGAGATCCATTCTTGCATGCATAATCTATAATATCATGATTGGTGATAGGCCTGTTAGTGTATTAAGTAATTCTGTCTGTTTTGCTTAATTAGCACTAATGTGCATCTCTTACTTAAACCCAGTAACTTCAGTGTAGTTTACCATATAATGTTCATAATAGTATATTGTAGTCTGAGTGAGGTCTATATATAAGACTCATTATACTACTTAAACCCACTATTGTAGTCACACGTCGTTGGACAACAGTCAACCGCTATTGGGTACGTTACAGCCTGCGTTTGGTGTAGCCAACCGAACAACCTAGCTGTCGTACGACCGTCACAAGAATGTCGTGGGACCTCATGGCACAATACTAGCAGCTAGCTGTACATCCTTGCGGTGGTGTAAGAATTTTTGCTCACTCTTCTTATAGACATAATCTAACCTCCCTTATAAGAAAAATCATCATACAAAATTGTAAAAAGAAATATAACTTTTTGAAAGAATGCATGGAATACATTAATAGACTATTTTGAAAATATGAAACCCTGCAAAGAGACAAGAGAAGGGATACAGTTTGTCCGTTATCATCATAAACACTCCATGGTTGAAGATAACGCACGCACCTAGACAACGTCAATATCTCTGAACCGAGTGAACCACGGAATACAGGAGTGTGTGGTTGCTCTACCGGCAACTACGTATAATTAAACCAAGGCACTTGAATTCTTAAATTACCGCATTCATGGGTGTCGTGCATTTATATCTTCTTAGCACGTAACTGGTGATGCTGGAATATCAACAAAAAGATCCATAACGAAACCTCTTCTTTAGTAAAACTGGCGTGCTCCAGCTTCATAACTTGATTGACTAGTTTTCATATACAGTTAAATGTTGTACGTAGCTATATATAAATTAACATTTCTTACTTCCTTATTACAGTAGCCGTGCAACTGCAACACAACACGTTTCATTTCATTAATATTTGCTTATTAGAAATGCCTGCTAAAACATCAAGTAGTAAAAGCATTCGCGGCGCAATAAGACTTAACGTGTACAATATCGTTAACGATTTTGTGAAAGATAGGTACTGGTTTAGTCTAATACGTACACTAGACACGACTTATGTTCCGTTTACGCTTACAGAATTACGTATTTTTCCTGTGATTTTTGATGGATTATTTACTTGGAGATCCATTCTCTTACGAAAAAGGCCATACATGCAGCATTTGTGAAGATTTTACCTGCATGCATAATGTGATAAATATCAGGATTGGTGATAGGCCTTTTAGTGTATTAAGTAATATTGTCTTATTTGCTTAATAAGGACTAATGTGGTTCTCCTACTTAAACCCATTAACTTCAGTGTAGTTTACCATATTATGTTCACAATATATATTGTAATCTGAGTCTGGTCTATATATAAGACCTATTATACTACTTTTATCGTGAATAAGATTGCTCTTCAACTCTATCACTTGGTATCAAAAGCACTTTTAAGTACCATGAGGTTCTACAGAGAAACAACATTCATGCAACAACACACCCAAAGTCCACTACTGGCTGCCCCTCTTTCTCCTTTCGTCCCCCTTCCGCCACCCTCTCCTCTTCACCCCCTTTCTCCCATCGTAGCCGACCGCCAAGCTAGGGCAATAGTCAACCGCTATTGGGCATGCCACAACCTACGTTTGGCATAGGCCGCCAACCGTAGACAACAAATAGCAACTAGAATCTTTATCGTCCACTCCAGGACAGAAGTACAAATTGCCGCAGTCCACCTAGGGGGAGGGCTTCAGGTTGCCCTCCCTATTGGAGTTGTAACCATGGTACTAAATTTCTTCGGCATTGGCTGAAATTTCACCGGTTTTGTAATAGCTGGAAATCATGAATCCACATAAAAATCGTCATTCCTCAATATCATCAAAATTTCATCGAATTTATCGACATTTCTCCATATGCCAATGAAGTTGTCCCAGGTCCATTAGAAAATTCCACAACATCCTCGATATCAGTTGAAGTCATCGAAGTTGGTGACATTCTTTTGGTGTTTTGTGGAGTTTCTTGTTTGAGGGGGAAAAAGTGTCGGACCTTGACGTAAGATGGTTTTGATGTTATATTTTATTATTCTAAGCTAATATAATATATCAAGTCTGTCTGTGCTAGATCTACTATAGATTTACACCATCTTTATGTAGTTTGTTTATTGTCACAAACTTCATATGAGGAAGAACTCTGTAGTTCAGAAATAATGGTATGAAATGGTATATTTTTATACATTTATAAACCAATACAGATGGTTATTTTGTGTTTTTATCTAGATTTGATGAAATATGTCGATTTTCATCACATAATGACTATTTTCTATTTTAGTTTTTGTTGAAATTGCATCAAAGTTTAGATGTAAAAATCCTCAAAGTTTCCTCGATATTTCCAAAAACATCCTCTTCCACAACTGTCGAAGTCGTATTCCATGGTTGTAACCATGTTGATGGGTGCAAATTGTTGCAGCAGTATCCAATGGAATTTGTCGAGTACTAAGGTCTCTTTTCTATCACCAACCAAAATATGGCATGTTGATCGGTACACGTGCGTGGTAACTTTCTATAACCTTGTACCAATCATAGGTTCTCTCTTTCATCCTCTTCCTCCAACATATTACCCCTCTATACATGGGTGTGGGCATCTAAATTAAGGAGTCACCCACTATCTTCTTATCATAATGCATCTTTTCTATGATAGTTCTTAGTTGTGCATTTTTTTACTTTCTTAAATGCAATCCGCTTCATATTGGCGGTTTGTTGTCTACTCTCATCGCTTCATACTAGTGTATCTCTATCCACTATGATGCTACCAATGTGATCTTCTCTCATCACATGTTTGAAGGAAAAGATACACCTTAGACAATTGTCTATGATAGTGCTCCAACTTCAATCATCAAACTTGATGGAGATAAATACCAACTCTAAATTAATTTGATCTATATGATTCTTGTTTCTAGAGGTAAGTTGAAATTCAATAAATAGCTTATCAAGGGAATCCTGAGCGGAAGAGAAAAAATGACAAATTTAAGAGTTGGATGTGGAATAGGATGAAACCATCCATTGCTTCTAAATACATGTTCTATAAGAACGTCAAGGACCAATATGAGGCTAGATGCCGACACTTCATGCAAGTACAAAAAACAAAGTACACTTATAAGATCTATGACAAGTTATTTATCGAGTTGCAAGATGATATGCCCTTAGACCCATACTATAATGTTATCGTCCTCTTATCATAACAATTGGATTATTTTCATCCTGTCACCTCTGATGAATAGACCAAAAAGTGTGCCGGCCCAATCAATATAGAATTCTAGAATGGACTATTGATGTGCACATTTCATATCTACTTTTTTAACACATCTACACACAAATTTGGTTCATTTTGCCATCTTTTAAATATTTTACTTGTTGCATGATATTGATTGCAGACACACATTCAAAATGCCAAATTGGAGATAGCCCAACTCAAATTCGACCTCAATGGGACCTCCACTCAATTTTCAGCTGACTCAAAGTTCATTCTTGAATAAATAATATTGAACATGGTGTGTCTTATTTAAGACACGATGTGTAATTCCCTAGAATGTCTCACTCAACGATGAACACGCCATGTGTTATTCAACACATAGTCCTGGAAGATTCCAACAACCTCAATACCTGAAGTACAAAGTAGACGACACGTCATGTCCTTGTTAAGACACGGTGTGTCCTTACGATCCAGAGGCCTACTTCGACTTGCTACCAATGTGCACAGGCGTGTACTTAATCGAACACACAATGTGCTTTATTCCCAAATGGTCCCTAGCGACAACTACACGACATGTCTCTAACAAAACATTCCATGTATTTCTCACGCAACAACATTTAGTCGACAAGTTACACGAAGAGACGACATGACCCCTCAAAGACACACCGTTTCGTTATCAGTTCTACAGATATAAATAGCAACTGCCCCTCATTTTAAAAGAGAAATACAACCT
The DNA here is from genome assembly GCA_963693085.1 of Alisma plantago-aquatica. NCBI lineage: Eukaryota > Viridiplantae > Streptophyta > Magnoliopsida > Alismatales > Alismataceae > Alisma > Alisma plantago-aquatica. The sequence continues at coordinate 631,694,871 of OY856415.1, forward strand.
TTTGGGTGGTTATCACTCATCATTTGCAAGTACTTTTCGTCCAAGATAAGTTCCAGAGCAGAGGAAGGTGGTTTTGGGGTGGAAGAAGAGGTTTTCTTGGGAAAGAGTCTCCATTCTACTTCATTGCTTCTCCATTTCTTCTCCAAAGGTGCAATAGAGTTGTTCTCCTCACGCAAGATTCTCGGAAGGGAGGATTGTCTGAGTTGGAGCAACTCCAAGGGTGGAATCTCATCCTCTAGTCAGAGTTCTATGTAACCTTGACTACACTTTTGGTTCCCATATCTCTTTCTTCTCTTAACCATGCAAAACTCTAAAAAATCTGCAATGTGTTTGTGCATCTTCATTATGGACGAGTAGAAATCTTTTCTTGGGTATGGGAGAGTAGCTCGCATGCCATTACTCATGTGAACTCAAAATTTATATCTTATGTTAGTTAATTTACTTCTCCATGGATGCCTACAGTGATTTGTTGCTTGTATGTTTGGCTGACCACCTTTTATACATGTTTTATGCTTTCTTATACTATTCACGAGAATATATGAGGAAGTAGGGAATAGGATTCATGACAATATGATCTTGACCATGGGAATGGCTGGACTATGATGAGGGTTATAGATTGTGTTTGAATTTAGCATAAACATGGGAGTCTTATGCTATGAAGAGAACCATCTCATGCCCCAGGAGGTGCATGATGATGACAATCTCCTTGCAAATTGATTGCATGTTTTAATTTCTTAGTTATGCATGATGTGATGGTGTGGTAGTGAAATCCCATATCTAGGATTCTCTAATTTCTAATTTGAACTAAATCTAAAATATTTATTGTTACTTGCCTTTTAGCTATTTGTAATCAACTCAACTTTTGTAATTTGACCTAGATTAATGAAAGTTAATGATTTTGTGCCTGACTGATCTAGCTCCCTGAGTTCGACACTCGACTACAATTGACCCTGCACACTTGCAGGTGATAAGCATGTTGAGACCATTCCTTTAAAACTCCAACAAGTTTTCGGCGCCATTTTCGAGGAGCTACGGAAAATTAGTTAGAGTAGAAGAGTTAACTAGTAATTGAGACTAAGTCATCATTTTTGTATTTCATATTTAGGTACCTCTTAGCTTTTGTGAATCACACTCAATGTTTGCATTTTAGGTTGCATGCATCATTCTAAGAGGGGTCTACAAACATCAATCTTTCTAGACCTAGAAATAGAGTGAACCTTTAGTAGCCGCAGGAGAGCATGGAGGAGTGAGAACTTTTCAAGTTTGGAGGAATCACATCCTTCAACAACGCAATCTTCACATTCACCACCACCTTCACCCGGTCCTCTTCAAGAATCGGAGATGGAGGAAAACCGTCCACTCAAAGTTTTCTCTATGCCAGCTGCCATCAATATTTGTGGGCCCATAGATCATCCTATAATAGAGGACACCAACTTCTCCATCAACCCTACAATCATGTAGATGATCCAATAGAATCGCTTTGGGGGAAATCCTATGGAAGATTCTAATCTTCACATAGTAGAGTTTTTGCAATATATGAACACCTTTAATATCAACGGTGTTCCAACCAAAGGAGTATGCCTACTCCTATTTCCATTAACTCTATGAGACCAGGCCTAAGTGTAGCTCTTTTCATTGCCCTAATGTTCTATTAAGAGTTGGGATGAATTGTTAAAAGCTTTCCTAACTAATTATTTCCCTCCTATCAAGACAGCCCACCTGAGGAACCAGATCACAAACTTTAAGCAACAAGAAGTAGAGATGCTTTATGAAACCTGGGGGAGATTTAAGGATCTGCAACGCCTATGTCCTCACCACAGTTTGACCAACTGGTTGCTACTGCAAACCTTCTACAAGGGGTTATTCTACAACACCCGTATGTCCATTGATCTCGCTGCAAATGAAGCCTTGATGAACAAGTCATATAGTGAAGGTTATGCCATTATTGAAGATATGACACTCAACCATATCCAGTGGAGTTCTAAAAGAACCAGTCAGCCATTTTCTTCCTCCAACTCAAGTGAGAAGTCCAACAGGAAACATATTGTGGACGTCGTGGACCTGATTGTAGCCAAACTTGACGCCTTGACTCCAAAATTTGAAAAGTAGACCACTCACTCAGTTCAAGCAGTGGAGTAAGTATGTGAGGTGTGTGGAACGTCTGGCCACAACTCTACTACTTGTTTTGCATTACAGTTGAATGTCACTGAATCACCAGAACAGGTCAACATTTTAGGCAATTTTAATAGCAATCAATCCTACAATCCTTTTTCTGAGACCTATAACCCAGGATCGAGAGATCATCCAAACTTTTCTTACAAGAAGAACAATTCACAGAACCAGCAATAAGGTCAAGCTCAAAGTCAACAACCTATAAGCCATCGTCAGCCAAAAAACACCAACCATCAACAACCATAGGGTTACAATACCAACAACATGAACTTTAATCAATTTCAACAAGTGACTCCTCCACCACAAAAATCCAGCCTAGAAAGCCTTCTTGAGACTTTTTTCACCACAAAAATCCAGAAGAACGACGAGTTTTGGGCACATGGCAATCTTTTGAAGGATGCTATCACACAACTGTCTTCTAAAGTTGATGGGATTATTATCCACACCAAGATGTTGGAGAACAAGATAGCTCAACAAGCTTTAGCCAACCAAGGAAAATCTTTAGGTTCTTTGCATAGTCAGTTGGTTATAAATCCCATGGAGACTTGTAAATCTATAACTTTTAGGAGTGGAGCAACATAGGAGGGTCTACACCGCCTTCCAAGAGAAAATCTGAAGAGGTTGTTGCCACTACTGTTGAGGAGACTTATAACATCCCTGACCCGGGTTATGCTTTAACCCTAGGTGTTTTGTTTAAGAAAGATAATTATATGCTTGCTCTTATATTTTGAAAAGTAATTAAGGTTCAAGAGGAACTTATATTTCAATTTTAGTCCTTTTTGAACAATGTTGAAATAATGTTTTGCCTATTTTGGAATAAAGTGCAAATTACCCAAGTTGAGGGGTTAAATTGCAAATGTTACATGATAAAATGTTCCTCATGTGTTGAAGCATCATGATAATAAAGATGATGCAGAGGTATGGCTTGGGAAAGCCTGAGTACCAAGAAAGAGCTGATAAAGCAATGTTTATGCATTAAAACCTAGTTTTGGTGTGATATGTAATTTACCCAAAACCTAGGGTTCAATATGCAAATTACCACTTCAAAATAATCCCTAATGTTTCTTGTCATCATGTAGAGCAAATAAAATGAGAGGGGAATCTCATTTGTATCACTTTGGAGGAGAGAGAATCTTGATATTAAAATAATCAAGATTTAAGCATAATTGGAACTTTATTTCAATTTAATGCAAAAATAAATATATTAATTTAAGAGCCCTTCAACCAAAAGGTGATGGATGATTTTGCAAAATAATGAACGACCATGTGCCTTGCAAAGGCACGAAAATATCTAAAGGAAGTAGATAACTCACTCACATTATTAAAAGAAAAAGAAATATCCACTCACTTATGGATATTATTATTAAATGAATTGAGGTGCTTAATTTGTTTTTATCTAAATCATGGATAATTGAGAGGAATACGAGGCAAGGAAGATAGCCTCATATCTGAGGAAGAGAAAGGGGAAAGTGGCAAGGAAATGGAGGAGTTATCCCCTACTTTCTCTCTCTTAAATGAATTTTCAATAAAATTTATATATATGCTCCTTTATCCATGAGTTGAAAGGGTAATTTCGAATCCACTTTCACTCATTTCTTGCAAAACGACCAAGGGAGATTTGAAGGATCAGGAGGAAAACCCCCAACTTGTTGGTAAGCTCCATGATCTCTTTTCACCTTGATTCCATGGTAGAAATCGAAAATCAATGCATGATTTCTTCTTATCTTCACTCGATCTTCAATTCTAGCCATTCCTTTTCACTCAAAGCTTGAGGATGATCTTGGGATAGTTGAAGGTGTTTCTTTCACCATTAAATACATGGAGGTTGAAGCTTTGAAGCTCAATTGGAGGCGAGTTTTATAACTTGAACCCTTATTCATAATTATTGAATTCAATTCCTCAATCCATTATGTTCAATTGTTCTTTTTGCAATTACTTTGAATAATTGATGAAACTATCATGAGAATGGCAGTATAATTCAAGGGGTTGAAGCTTGATTATGATGACATCATCATAAGAACACGCCTCAACAAATATCTATTGCAAACAGTTTCATAATTTTGGTCCAATCAGTTTCACCAAACCGTTTGGAGGCTTGGGTCCCAAACTGTTTGGAGTGGTTGACTGAATGGAGGGGGTTGACCATTTGAGGGGGGTTGCTGATGTGTTTAATAATGATCTAATAATTTTAATTGGTTGGTTTCTAAAGGTTCTATGATTGGATAACCTACCTATTACAAACCCTAATCGGGTTGAGTGCTGAAATTCTCAATTGATTGATTTGAATTTTTGGGTTGACTAACCCAAACAGTCTCAAGACCATTTGGAGGTCACCCAAATGGTCTCAAGACCATTTGGAGGTCAACCAAGACCGTTTGGAAGTCTATGATAAAGTATGATTAGATGATTGAAGATCCGGTGATATCAAATTGAAATACAATCAGTAGCTCAATTGATGATCAATTCAATGATGCAAACCCTAGTTGATTTTTACAAATTTCAATAAAGATTTGTGTCAAACGGTCTCAAGACCGTTTGGAGGTCATCCAAACGACCTCAAGACCATTTGAGGTCAGGTCATGTCATGGTTTTATGATGATCCAATGATTTCAATTGGACTAGTTCCACAATGTCAACTATTGATGGTTCCTCGATTTCAAAATCCTAATTGATGGTTTCTTGATTATAAACCCTAGTTCAAATGGGTTCAAAACCCTAATTGAAGGTCCAGTTGAAGGGTGATTCAATGGTTCATTTGAAGAATAAATCAGTGGTTCAATTGATAGATGGTTTAATGATTGAAACCCTAAATTGATAAAGTGATGGAAGACCTTTTTGGTCCATACGGTTTTGAGAGAGTTTGGACCAAACGGTCTTAAGACCATTTGAGTCCATATGGTCTCAAGACCGTTTGGAGACCCAAGTGGTTTCAAGTGTGAATTGTCCATACAATTTCATTATTGTTTTGCTTAAACGGTTTCAAACCGTTTGGATCATCAATGATCAAGATCGTTTGGATGAGCTTATATGATTAAAACAATTGGAAACCCAAGTTGATGAAAGATCAAATGACCATATGGTTGTCACTGATCTATCTCAAAGATAATCACTAGGGTTGTATCTTTAAGATACTAAGTGGTTGATAATCCTTATATGGTTTAATCCTTGAAGCCTAAGTAAGCAATAACTCAGTACACTATGTCACTCATAGTTGTATGTATTTGATTGTAGGGTTGATGTAACCTAATCAAGTTGAAAGGATGTTAGAAAGGAATTCATACATGAGTATTAATCATGTTGTGATTAGGGTATGATCCTTAGTAAAGAGATCATGAAACCCTAATCAAGAAGGTTAATGAACCCTAACCCTAATTCAGGGTAACATTATGTAAAACCCCAATTATGGGTAATGGAATATGAAACCCTAATTGGGATGAATAGTAAATCCTAATTATGGATAGTTGAATAAGAAACCTTAATTTTATGGTAAAGTGCATGAAACCCTAAACTAGAGTAAATGTGATGTGAAACCCTAATTGAGGGTGATGCCATGTGAAACCCTAATTGACGGTGATGTGATGTGAAACTCTAATTGAGGGTGATGCCATGTGAAATCCTAATTGAGGGTGATACCATGTGAAATCCTATGTAATGGTATGATGAGGAGCCCAAACACATGGTGAAGGTATGTGAAAATCTAATTTTGAGTTATAATACATGAAGCCCTAATCTTGGGGAATATGATGATAAACCACAACCCTATTTACCGGGTAATGGTATGAGAGAACCCTAATGATAAAATAGTGGGTAATGCCTTATAAAGGTGAAATATCTCAAATGGTTGATCATAGGAAACCTTATAGTAAGCAATGCCTTAACTTTAAATGAGTCCATATCATTGAAGATAGTTAGACCATTCTTGTATGTGACCTATGCGCTTCATGGTAAAAGTGATAGGTTGGTGGATGAAAGGATTAAGATGGAAAATACCTTAATCCAAGATAAGTTGACAACTCAAGTAAGTTGGAAGTGATGAGGAAAGTGATACATCAAGATATGATAGATATCACTTTTAGTATTCTAGGGTTGATATACCTTGATGCACCTCAAATCCAATATACTTGGATAAGATACACATGAAGTGTGTTATGTAAATTTTTATAATGAAATGTAATGAGTTTGATATACTTTGAAAAGTATAGACTGATATACCTTGAGAATGGGGTTAATACAAACTAATGAGTATGATGTAACCATACCATGATAAGGACGGAAAATGAACTCATACCTTGTATTGATAATCATTTAATAATAAATGTTAAGAGTAATAAACATGATTGAATACTCGATATGTTAATGGATGCTCCTAGAGGTGTGGAGCAATATATTAAGATTGATTTTATAAATATGAAATCCTAATTAATGTGAGATGGGAAACCCTAACCCTAAATTGGGTAATGGGACATGAGAAATCCTAATGTAATGTGAATAGTAAGCCATAACCCTATTGAGGGAATAGTGGTGTTATTATTGTATTATATGAGGTAATATGTTATTGTTGCCTAGTGAGAGGTGACAAGATGTTTAATGGCCTTGTGAGCCATATGATTAGATGTTGCCTAGTGAGAGGTGACAAGATGTTTAATGGCCTTGTGAGCCATATGATTAGATGTTTCCTAGTAAGAGGTGACAAGATGTTTTAAGGGCCTTATGAGCCATGAGAACAATTGTGGCATAGTGAGAGGTACCAAGATGATTATAAAAGTTATTGTAAGAAATGACAATATTTTAATAATCCTAATAAAAGGAACAATTGTATTCAATAAAGAATGTGAAAAGCTATGAAGGCTAACCTCAGGGTTCAGAGCCTAGAGAAGTATGTGATGATCAATGATGAGTTAAAGTAATTTATATCCCATATTTTGTGTAATCATGTTTGGTTAAAGTCCAATACCTTGCAGAGGTATAATGCATGTAATCAGGTTTGGTTAAAGTCCAATACCTGGCAGAGGCATGAATCCTGTAATCAAGATTGGTTAAAGTCCAATGCCTGGCTGTGTAATCAGGATTGGTTAGAGTCCAATGCCTGGCTGTGAAATTAGGATTGGTTAGAGTCCAATGCTTGGCTGTGTAATCAGGATTGGTTAGAGTCCAATGCCTGGCTGTGTAATCAGGATTGGTTAGAGTCCAATGCCTGGCTGTGTAATCAGGATTGGTTAGAGTCCAATGCTTGGCTATGTAATCAGGATTGGTTAGAGTACAATGCCTGGCTGTGTAATCAGGAGTGGTTAGAGTCCACTGTCTGGCTGTGTAATCCGGATTGGTTAAAGTCCAATACCTGGCAGAGGCATGAAGCCTGTAATTAGGGTTGGTTAAAGTCCAATGCCTAGCTATGAAATCAAGATTGGTAGTGTCCAATGCCTGGCGGTGTAATCATGTTTGGAAGAGTCCAATACCTGGAAGAGGTTCAATGCCTGTAATGATGACACATGATTGGTAATAACCCAATGCCTGTAACGATGACACATGATTGGTAATAACCCAATGCCTGTAATGATGACATAGGATTGGTAATAACCCAATGCCTATATTAATGATATATGAGTACAGGGTAGATATAATCCCTTATCTGTTTAGCAGATTGGCTAAGGCCAACAATTTGAAACAAGAATGTCTCATGGGTGACATATCAAGAGAATGAGTGTCACAAGAGAAATTTGACATGATGGTATAATATGATGGATAAACGATATACATGTTCTTCCTATTCCTTATTAAGAGAATAGATGATCTATTGTTCTATCATAAATAGTTGCAATGCTTTAAAAGATAATAATGCTTTAAACTGCTTATCCTATGTTTAGTTTTATATCATTAAACTACAATAATAATGTTTTTGGCGGAGAGTTATATCTCTCGCTGGGGCAATTACAATTGTCTCACCCCTGTGGGATCCAACATTTTTAGGTGGACAAGCACGGAGGAGATTGAGAATATCTTGCAGAGGAAGAAATCAACAACAGTAATGACAATAGTGACAACTCAGGTTGAGTGTACTGTCTGTCATATCTTGTAGATAGAAGTCCTATGTGTCATCTCTGTACTCTCAGGTCCTCGGAGTTAGTAACTAGTGTTTTTAATAAATCAATCTGAGATTTTAGCTTGATGCCTTGAGGTTCTTATGTTGTCTGTGTTTAGTTGTTAATAGAGCAGATGATGCTTGTAATCCTGAAGAAGGAATGGTACATAATATGTACTCATGAATCAAGATGTAAATGAAATACATTGGTTCGTGATAAAATAGTTTTCCTATGTATGGATCTCTTTGCAAAAGGTTTAAATTTTTAAGTGATTTTCAGTAATCCGATATTAGTGATCGCTTCCGCATTAGTTAATGATGTATGTTTTGAATGCTTCACCACAAGACTGTTGAAATCAAAGGAAGAAATCTACTGGAAATCTACACCAAGGTGATTCTTCTAGCAACCCCAATGCCCCTTTCCCTCACAGGTTTGCTAACACAAAATATGATGTGAAGTTCAATAAGTTCATGGACATTTTGAACAATTTGAACATGAATCTACCTCTAGTTAAAGTCAAAGATGAAATGCCCTCCTACACCAAGTTCTTGAAGGACATCCTAACAAAGAAAAGAAAATCTACTCAAGTCAAGATTTTCATGTTGTCTGAAAGGCTAAGCTCCATCATCCAAAATCGTATGCCTGAAAAGCTAGATGACCAAGGTGCCTTTCCTTTCCCTTGAAAGATAGGAGACTCTACTTTTGATAAAGACCTTGTTGACCTTAGAGCTAGCATCAGCTCAATCCTTGTCTATTTGTGGGAAAAGCTAGACTTGGGAGATTTGAAGCTGACCTCGATGATGATTCAGCTAGCTGATCTCTCGATCAAGCATCCTAGAGGAGTGATTGAATATTTCCCCATACTGTGACGACCCAAAAACAAATCAAACCATCACTAGTAATAATTGCAGAATAACCATAAATAGCGGATTAACAAAAATCACTAAGAATTAAAATCATTTTACAAAGAGATCCAATACTAGGAAACTCTCACTGAGAGATCCAAAACTTATACATATCATGATTCTCATAGTACATGCATTGTATCATCTCATCTAGAGGACAACATATAACTGTTGCTATGTCAAAACATATACTGAAACAACATAAAACCTTGAGGCATACATGCCAAAGTATCTGATTTTTTATGAAATCATTACGTACTAACTCCAAGGACCTGAGAGTACAGAGACGACACATAGGACTTCTATCAATAAGACATGATAGACAATACACTCAACCTGAGTTGTTACTATTGTCCCAGTTGTTGTTCTTCCTCTCTAGAAAGGTCTCTACCTTCTTGTACACGTCCACCTAAAATTGTGGATCCCACGGGGTGAGACAATTATCCCAATGAGAGATATAACTCTCCGCTGACAATATTATTATCACATGTAAATGGTATAAAACTGAGCATAGATTCTTTTATATTAACAAGTAGGATTAATCACTATTATAAGTAGAACAGAGTAATCTCTTATCTTAAAATAATGCATCTATCTATGGTAGAGCAATAAATCATCTATTCACTTTACAAGGAATATAAAGAAACATGAATAACATATATCAAACTAAGATGTATAAAAGGAGTGTGTACATCAACCAATGTCTTCTGTATTCGATCCTTAAGCAAATATGCTACACGGTTGATTACATATTACAATCACACTAATGCCCTAAGGAGATGAAGTATACCGTTCATGCTCCAACTGACCACTAATAAGTTGAAATCAGTACCATACAAGGTCAATGGCAGAGCCGGCTGTCAAGACCTCACCTATCTCGGTCAGTACGAGACCACTTAGGTAGGACATCTCGTGTGATCTGTTGGTAGGACATCTCGTGTCATCTACAAATAGCATGTCGGGGTATAGCGACATATTCACTACAGAGTTACTATCGTAGCATATACTCTCTTCGAGAGAAGAACATGTAGCTTTCCCAGATTATAAGGATAAGGAAGATTAAACATCAATTCCTCTCCTGGTCAGGAGATTTTATACTTCAATCCCGATACCACACAGAACGAAGAAGGATTTTACACATTAATTCCTCATTTGGTTGGGAGATTCACATCATCCCATGATAAATAAGGAAGTGTGACATTGATTCTTCATTGGGACGTATGGATATACTTCGTCCTTCACCCCCACATATTCAAAAATATGCTCTCTGAGTTAAACTCATTTCACCACCAGCAATTTCTGACACTGAATGGATCTATGGTCGGGGCAACTACATGATGAGATTTCACTTGATTAATTAGGTACATTACTGTCACGACCTGTTACACTAAACGAGATTAATCAAAACATAAAACACAATCGATCACTAATTAATCACATATGCAAAAATATGGGTAAATTAAAATTGATTTCAATGTCAACACCCACTCAGAAACATTTGCATAAGAGCCTAACATCTTTCTTTTATCCATACTAGGCCAAGAATTTGATACAAATGTTCTATTTCCTTAGCTACAACATATATACATAGGAGAAAAATATTCATATATGCCACACAAATAAGCATTAACATGCTAACAAAACTTCAATTTGTTTGAAACACCATATACACACTTTTCCTACCCAGACCTGAGAGTACAGGAATGACTCTAGGACACACTAGACATCTAATCAAATTTCTCAAGGATTCATTACTATAGCTCCTCTTTGCTTCCACATGTTTGTTTTCATCACTTCCAATTACCTAAAAAAATGTGGCGAACCACAAGGGTGAGACCCATGTCCCAGCAAGAGATATAACCTCCAACAACATTTATTGATTACAACATTTTTAAGTAATTAAACAATTAAGAAATTTAATCAGATATAACAAATAAGATTAGCAACACTAATGATTAAGAAAATACATAAAGGAGTAGATAATAACTATCATCATTAGCCTAACTATCATCCTTTATCTTGTTGACAATATAAGCAATTCAGTAGCATATGCATATCTAGCATCATGAGAAATTCTAGTAACATCGAATCTCTATCATTATGAATAAATCTAGCCACATAAGCATAGATAACAACATTATCATGTTTAATAGGTTGAACATATCAACATCATAAAAAGAGCTAACAACATAAGCACACCTATCTGGATAAACATGATCAACAGTATATGCATCTCTAGTTACAAAGGCATGGCTAGCATCATGATTATAATCAGTAGTAGCGGTATAGTTATCAACATAATCATGGCTACTGTATGTACGCATCTACAATCTTAAGCATATCCACAACATAAGTATACCTACTATCTCTTAATTGCACTAAGCATCATCTTTATGTAAAGAGAACAAACAAGGGTTATCATCCAATATGAAGCATCATGTATAACTCTAAACAGATATACTATACGGTTGTATTACATCTTTTATTATGCCCTAAAGAAATTGAGGATACCACTCAAAATCCAACTGACCATTACGAAGTCAAAATCAGTGCCACACAAGATCTAGGAAGAGCCAGACTCCTAAGATCTTCTCCACCCCCGGTCAGTACGGGTCTGCCACAGTGACACATAAGGACAAGTTGCTGACAGCCTAGTCTGTCCTTAGTACAGGTCACGACACTAGTGAAAGGAGGTGGGTAGGCATACCCTACCATCTGAGGTATAACTGTAGTTGTCCGCCAATCTCATCACATATTTAATCATCGAGACATGACTGCAACCATTCTCAAACTAAGGGCTAGGTATGACCACAGTCATCCTCCCTAAATACTTGAATTCAGGATGACAAGCACCCCGCATACTCATCAATATGTGCTCCGAGTTTCCCTTAGGAATACTCATTTCACCATCTGACAAGTTCTGACACTCAGATGGATCTATGGCACAGGGCACTACATGATTAGAGTTGCACTTGATTAGTTATGCCAATTGGGTGAATTAAGGCTGCATCAAACAAGTGGACATACAAACCCTAATTCACTTCTAGCAAGCATATAAATATCAAAACTTGAAAAGATATAAAATATATGAAACATAATTTCTCATCTCATCATCATATGGTACTATTCACTTGCCATTCACGAGACTACACTAGTCATCATATTATCATAATATATAAATCCTTTTCACAATATCATAGAGTATCAACCTTATCAACATAAGAGGATTACACCTCATTTAGGGCTCCACCGTACCCAAAGGTCATTAAGACCATCATACTATTCCCTACAAGATCATCATTATCTTTCCATGCTTTATAACAAGGCTCAACAACATCATTTACATATAATACACCAGATCATCACAATCTTGCATTAATGAGTTGGGATATATTCATAAACAATCATAGCAGGGTTATATTACCATTAAGAACATTCCTTGTAATGACCCCGCCTTCCAGTAACCCCCAATTAAGGGAGACCAAGAGGTCAGAGCCGTTATCCCAATTTCCGAATCAAAGGTTAGATAAATAATCAATAACAATTATTAAATTCTACCAGACTATACTGAAAAGCTGTAATAAAATAAACTTTTTACATACCTTTTGAAAACTTGGATCTCGAAACTTCTATCCACATATGAATTCTACTCTAACTAATCCTCCTTGTATTTTAATTCATGTATTTCACAATATGACGATTTACTGTTTGTCCTGTTGGCTTTGTACCAAAAATGCAAACAAACAAAACGTCGGTCAGCATAAAGCTAGCATGTGGGGGAAACAATAATCATGCAATTATCCATAACAACATATTGCAGTCAATTACAGTTTAACAAGCAACTTTACATTTTAAATATAACTGTGCGATCCATATGTACCCTATCCTCTACGTTGTCCCTACAGTGGACCTGGATGCTACCTTCCTTGTGGTAGATCCCCATTAAACCCCTCATGATCCCACCTAACAGGTGAATCAATTTCTAGGGTTGAGTAACATGGCACTACCTGTAGGTAGTCCACTCCTTAACTCACGGTATGCTAAGAGTCTCATGGCACTACACGTGGGTAGCCCAATTTCTAACTCATGATAGCCTAGACCTTACTCTAGGTTACCCTTTTTAGCATTTACAAAGCCACAGAGGAGGACCCAGATCTAAGCCAGTTATATATATCCATTTATAGTGATAGTCATAGTCACTCTATAGTTGCATGTAATAAAAGGCATCCAACAGTTATTTTCAAGCAACTGATAAAATCGTTCGGGAATCGCTGTGAAACTGAAGTGATTATTCATAAGCGTAACCACATACTTGTCAGGCTGGTTAGAGACAGAAATATTCCATGCAAGTAAGAAATCCAAGCAAGCAAGCACATACAACAAGATCCTAAAATAATCATGAAATTTCCTATTATTACTCATGTCATCAACATCCATTAAACCTAGCTTGCTTCCTAGGGTTTTAATCCACTTTTAGGGTTTCCTTTGCAATTAGGGTCCCACTTCACTTTTACTATTTTAAACCCCAATTGTATATTATTTCTTACAAACCCTATGTATCTCATCTATTCTTCACGAAAGATATTAAGGTTATCTTTTAACAACATATAACCCTAATTTTGATTTAAGGCACAATTAAACATCAATTTAGTCCATTAAGCCTCTTTTACATTAAAGCTACCATTTTTATCCTTATAATCCATGACAAGATCATGATGCTCATTTATAATCAATTCAAAGTTCATTATGGTCTGATGCACATATGAACTTGATTTGCCATTAATTCTACCTTTTATTCAGTAGAAAACCCTAATTACTACATTAAGAGTATTTATCCACAATTAGGAACTTTTATACATGAAATAGCTTAGAATCATCATATCTGAGCTTTATTCACGAAATTTATCAATTAAAACCATTAATAGTCTCATTCACTAATATTAGGGTTTCAAGGCCCATTAAAGCATATTTATGCACACGAAACTCTAAATTAAACCAATTACATGCAAAGTTCATCCTTTTTGTTCCTAATATTCCGTTTTATCATTAACAGGCTGATATCAACTTTAATCATCCATTAAACCCTACTATAAATATTAATCACCAAAGATTTGGGTTTTGCATTAATTAATTCATTAAAGATAACATCTTTACACACTTTTTGAATTGCAATCAGAATTAGGCTTCAATTATATTTTTATTGCATTCCTTGAATTCTCCTGATCAAAATTCATATATAACTTATCTAAATCTGAGCTACCAGTGATTAATTATGAATTTTGTAAGATAAACACATATGGACCAATAGGGAGGTGTCGCGTAGGCAACTCACTCCCTCACACATACCTTGCGGGTCAGATCAGGTGGAAAGACACATGTGCCCTCACTTCTTAAACACACACTCAGGGGCAAACTGGTCTTTTTCCTCTTTCTTCCTTCCTCCTCGCGCTAGGGTGATTCCCTGCCTGACATAGGGACTCCAACACCTCATCCGCACATCCTCCTCCCCCCTGACTGCCTCTCTGCCTCTGGCCGTAAGGTGCCACCATCCAACCGTAGTGGTCAGCCTCCTTCATGGCCTCCAGGGAGCGCCACCCAGAGGGAGACGCTCTCCCTTGGGCACTGGGTGAGATGCAGACATCTTGGGCGGCGGTTCGTAGACTTTGGCACACTGAGGTTCTGTAGGAGAGGGGCACTACGGTTCAAGGTCTTTTGACGCTGAACGACCACCTCTACAGTCCTTGGGCCATGAAAAGAATCTACTCATCTTCCACCTCACGAGCACCCTAGTGGCGGCCTGCAACTCCATCCGTCGGGTTTCCTCAGACCCCCAAGGCCAACGAGTGCTAGGGAGGGTCTGGGCACTCCTAGGGGCTCATCCGCAGTAGCACGAGAAGAAGAGGCACGCGAGATACTCCACCAGCATTCCTAAGAGGATGAAGACCTAAGGATCTGGAGCCATCGTCAATGTGCCTCGAACCAGAGTTCCTCTAGGGCATGGAGTATGTGGTGATGAGTACTGGATGACCACGAGCGATGGTGGTGTCTACTTTCTATACGTGAGGGCTATAGGGGATATATATATATAGATATACCATGGAGAGTGATTTGGATAAAACTAGAAGAATCAAGAAGGGAGGAGGAATAATGTAGCTCCAGCCTCATTCTCTTTTCCTCCGGTCGAACTCTCCCCCTAGGTCGTGTGTATACGACCTATATCCTTCCCTCCTCTTAAACACTTTCCAAGCCCCATCGTTCCTTGCTAAGCAATCCAACTCATGGCTTAATCTAAAGATTTCCTCTTTTTCTTGTATATTAATTTCTCTTTCACGATGCTATTACTCAAAACTTGCCTATTGGATACGCATGAGTGTTAAGGAAATTTATTATATCCTCAATTACACACAAAAGTAACATAAAGAAAAGACACCTATTGGATAACTTATTTTTTTCCAAAAAGGCTCTCCAAACCCTTCTCTTTTGCGAACTCACTTTCCTTATCAAACAAAGAGGGAAAACCTTGCATTCGTATTATCTACTCGTATACCATGCTTGAGTTCCAAACTTAAAAGGATAAAGGTCTTTTCTTATTATGCAAGTTAACACTGATTAAAGAATATTGCATTCATATTTTCTCTTGCAATAACTTTTTTTTCTTTATTGAGATTCCCTTTTATCTCAAGAATCCATGTGGATTCGAAATCCACTCTATAATGAAAAACGCTTAGTCTTCTATAAGACTATTCTTAGTATTAATTCAATTCATTTTTATTATTAGATTTATATCCATCATTATCCTCTTTTAAACATATCAGGCTTTGTTACTCAATAAGGCCCACGAAACAATCATGTAAAAGGATCATTATCAAAGAAATCCATTCAATGCACATATAGTTCCTATAATTCCCATAATCATATAGTTATTGGGAAAATTGTATTTTCCACCATATGAATCCAATAATTGGGGGTTGTAACATCCTTCCCCTCTTATAAGAATTTTGTCCTCAAAATTCCATCAAGAAAACAAACAATTCAGGATAAGACTTTTCCATGTCCATCATTGGCCCCTATGTAGCTTTTCCCTATCCATGGCGCTTCCAAAGAACCTTTATCATCACATATTCTTTTCTCTGAGTTCTTTTACCTTGGCATCTAAAAACCTCACAGGTGACTCAAGTCATTTCATCCTCCCTTGGGGCTCACTAGGTTCATTGCTCTGCACATGGCCCGGGTACCTCACATAGTGCTCTAAATTGGACACATGGAACTTCATCACACATCACATTATCCTGAGGGGTAAGGGAAAACTTAACCTTCTCCACCAAACCATCTAAAAAAGAACCCATGCATCTGGGACTCAACTCTCTTAGCTATAACTTAGAGGGGTCGAATTTTCATGTCACATGTTCCCCCACAGTGAACTGCATGTTAGTCTACTTTGCATCAACTTATGACTCATGCCGTCCTTGGGCTCCTTTCAGCCATTGCATGATCAAAGAGACACACTATGGTCCTTTCTTGACCTTCGCGAGGTCCCTCCACTAACATCATCTTAATGAAGTGGTGACCGACACAACCTCCTTTGCAGATCTTCTTTACATCTTGATACAGGCTATGGTGGTTATCATCACATCTTACCGAAGACAATAATTGTCTCCATGTATCACCCTGAATGAGCACACATGCTCTCATCAGACCCTCTAGTATGGATTATACTAACAATTAGCTAGGGTGATAAATTGTACTATCATCGAGTTCTTCATATACCTACTTCCACCTTATGGAAGTAAACCTTTAGGTCATACTCAAGAACTTTTGAACTCGCATCATGGTGTAGTTGAACCATCTCTCTCTCATATGTAGTTCAACCAAATCTGTCCCTTGACAGTACTCTTTCTTTCTCATGTCATCTAGGTAAGGCGATCTACCATAACCCATATTGTATCCTGAGCCTCCTTGGTTTAGGGGAGACTTACCACAACATCCATAGTGGTGAATTCCCTCTCGGGGACTCTTTATCTTCTATATCATCTCATTGGGTTACTGGTGTTCGCTCTTCACCTCCTGGCTTGCATGGTAACAAGCCACATGCAACTTCACCTTAAGCATCTCAGGTACTACTATCTCTTACTATCTTCGTAGTACTGTGTATGGTGACCTTCAATCATGATCTCCTGTATTGTCATGATTCCTTAAGGTCGATTCCTCAGAAACCCTAAACCACTCTATTCGGGGTTTCATCACCTTCCTTTCTAGACAAGTGTATCTGAAGTTCTACAACCATCCTTTTATCATGATAAGCCCTAGGCTGGCTAACCAAACAACCATTAACTAGATCAGCCAATATTGTTACATATAGGTGTTAGCCAAACTTATCTCTTTTTCCAACTGAGGGTTATCCTATCAACCTCTTCTAGCCTCCATCTAAACTAGGTAGCTGTATCTCATACAGAGCATCCATTACCACTTCACATCCTTAGGTGTTAGGTAAATTTGAAGACATAAACCTCCATGTATTCCACTTATTATCTCATCTCAGCTCTATGTCTATCTTCATCAAGAAAACTCTAAGCTTATTCTCTTGGTTGTTCAAACTGAACCTTGTATGACTAATATCTCATAAAAACATCCTCAAAAGATGACTACCTTATTTCTCTTAATGTTTGTAAACCATCCACAAGGGCATGTTATCATCTTTGTCCTCATACCTCATAATAACGTTCCAACTCACGTCATCTTTTATCCTTGGTGTATGGCATGCATATTGTCCTATCTCTCACTCCCATAACAAGATGAAATAAGCATTTGGCTGTAGTACAAATATAGAGTTCTTCCTGTTCTAAGAGTAGAGATGGTACATCCCACCTTGCCAGTACACCTTTAAATCTAAGTTGAAACGTGCAAATTATACCTCTACATCGTAATCATCTTGATATCAAAGTTACTTCCATGGAAAACTGGTCTCGAACATACTTGGGTCCACACACATTCCTTGGTCATCTCCTCTAGGTCTATAGGGTGCCGACACTTTTGGGGTCATCCCTCTTCCATTATACATCCAGAGAGTGCCCTACTCATCCGCCCTTTGGGTCCCATGAGTTCATGAAGGTGATCAATCTCCTAACCCATGGCCCTCAAACAATGATAGTTGTTACCTCCCGACCCTATGGTCATGTGCAACTAGGGAATTAGGAAACTCCTACTTCCATCAGTCTTATCCCTACCTGACCCTAGGATAGACTTAGGATTCTATTATAGTACATGTCCAACTTAGAACCTTACCCAAGCCTTCATCATCTCTCTCTACATTCATGGGCTGACTCCCATCCTTTCATAGGGTCATGGCAACCTGCCTACCTTGGTCAGGCCCCCATACTGGTTACCTACATGGTAACACATCCACATGTACTTAGAGATGGTTATCTATGGGTCTACAGGTTCATTCTCATATCATGTACTTTTCACTTAGCTCCTCAAGATCCTATGAGACCTCTTTAGGTTTCCTTAAACCAACAAAACTGGTATACACCCTACAAAAAGGGTCCCTCTCCCAGGATGGGAGGAAACTACACCTCTTGTTAACAAAGGTCACAAACAACCTTATGTCTCAGGTTTGTATCCACATGAGCATGCCTAACCCTAGAAAGCTCCTAAGGCACAAGCAGACCACCTATCAAACCATGCTAGGTCATACTTGTTCTCAACCTCAACACTAGATCATGATCATACCTTCCCATGTCATCCACTCAGCTGTGAGGGGTTCATCAAACATACCTTTTAAACATAAGGGGTTTCCCTCTCCTGTAACCATGAGGAGTAACATGCTCAAAACTATAGAAACTCAAATCTCATGATGAACATCAGGTTACCACTCTCATCCACTTTTCCTCATATCTCGGAGTCCAGGCTTCCAACCTTCATGCATGGGTCCTGCTCTCTCTCTCGAGCTAACTCCACAACCAGCCTTATACTAAAGGTCCTCTCTCCATGAAGATGGATCAGGCTCACAAGCATACCTCTACATGGTGAAGTCTATGTTCACACTTATGTTTGCTCAAGGTTATCCACATCTCATTATGCTTATATCATCAGCTATCCAACATACTCCCTTGGCCAGGGTTTTGACCTACTTTTCACACTACTGATGTATTCTGGGTGCCTACTATGCCATGCTCATATAAGCTCATGGGGTTTCCATTGGTTCTTCTCTAACCTTATCAATGAAGGAGCTATCCTTCACTCTAACATGCACGACCCTTCCCAGGGTTGGGTTGCCAAAGGTACTCGGTCATCCAACCCCTCATGGCTCATACGGCATCCAAGGCATGCCCATCCAAATGTCTGGTCTACCATGACATCTAACTCATCATGCCATCTCTCTCTTTAACCTTCACTTAGGGTTAGGGTTAACATCATCCTTAGAGGATGTGCCAGGTCTCTACTTGTAATGGAGATCTCTACTTCCAAGACTAACTCTCTCTACTTAACCTCCTGATGAGAAGGTCTAGCCTCAGGTCCCTCCTGAGGGCAATGACAACTCATGTCATACAACCTAAGCATGTATCTATTCTTTAATTTACGCTTAATCTATTAAGCTTATGTCCATGACATATTATTTACATACTTTTCATTAATTTGGTGGAGGATTCCATAAACCTTATTAACCTTACCCATACCTCAAGAGGGTGAGGAAAAGAGAGAAAACCCTAATCCTTATAATCCTTAACAACATTTGAGTTGAGAAGGGATGAACAAGATAAGAGAGTCCTAAAGGTATCTTATTTCGAGTCAAATCCTGAGACTTTGTCCAGGCAATCACACGGATCCGAGAGTCCTCATATTCTGACTAGCGGTGCAGAGGAAAATCTTGACATCCCCCAGACGTGATCCTTTTCTAGACACCTTAGTCTTTCGAAAAATCCTCTAATAACTCCCTTGGGTTCTATGGAGCTTGTAAAATTGAATAATTATTAAAGATTAAATGAGGAACCTACGCTCTGATACCAAATGCAACGACCCCGCCTTCTGGTAACCCCCAATTAAAGGAGACCAAGAGGTCAGAGCCATTATCCCAATTTTCGAATCAAAGGTTCGAAATTAATCAATACAATTACTAAATTCTACCAGACTATACTGAAAATATGTAATAAAATAAAATTTTTACATACCTTTTGAAAAATTGTATCTCTAAACTTCTATCCACGTATGAATTCTACTCTAACTAATTCTCCTTGTATTTTAATTCATGTATTTCACAATATAACGATTTACTATTTGTCCTTTTGGCTTTGTACCTAAAACGCCGACAAACAAAACATCGGCCAACATAAAGCTGGTATGTGGGGGAAACAATAATCATGCAATTATCCATAACAACATATTGTAGTCAATTATAGTTTAACAAGCAACTTTACGTTTTAAATATAACTGCGCGATCCATACGTACCATATCCTCTACGCTGTCCCTGTAGTGGACCTGGATGCTACCTTCCTTATGGTAGATCCCCATTAAACCCCTCATGATCCCACCTAACAGGTGAATCATTTTCTAGGGTTGAGTCACATGGCACTACCCGTAGGTCGTCCACTCCTTAACTCGCAATATGCTAAGAGTCTCATGGCACTACACGTGGGTAGCCCAATTTCTAAATCATGATAGCCTAGAACTTACTCTAGGTTATCCTTTTTAGCATTTACAAAGCCACAGAGGAGGACCCGGATCTAAGCGAGTTATATATATCCATTTATAGTGATAGTCATAGTCACATTATAGTTGCATGTAATAAAAGGCATCCAACAATTATTTTCAAGAAACCGATAAAATCATTCAGGAATCGCCGTGAAACTAAAGAGATTATTCATAAGCGTAACCACATACCTGTCAAGATGGTTTGAGATAGAAATATTCCATGCAAGTAAGAAATCCAAGCAAGCAAGCACATACAACAAGATCCTGAAATAATCATGAAATTTCCTACTATTACTCATGTCATCAAGATCCATTAAACCTAGCTTGCTTCCTAGGGTTTCTAATCCACTTTTAGGGTTTCCTTTGCAATTAGGGTTCCACTTCACTTTTACTATTTTAAACCCCAATTGTATATGATTGCTTACAGATCTTATTTAACTCATCTATTCTTCACGAAAGATATTAAGGTTATCTTTTAACAACATATAACCCTAATTTCGATTTAAGGCACAATTAAACATCAATTAAGTCCATTAAGCATCTTTTACATTAAAGCTACCATTTTTATCCTTTTAATCCATGACAAGATCATTATTCTCATTTATCATCAATTCAAAGTTCATTATGGTCTAATGCACATATGAACTCGATTTGCCATTAATTCTACCTTTTATTCAGGAGAAAACCCTAATTACTACATTAAGGGTATTTATCCACAATTAGGAACTTTTATACTTGAAATAGCTTAGAATCATCATATCTGAGCTTTATACATGAAATTGATCAATTAAAACCATTAATAGTCTCATTCACTAATATTAGGGTTTCAAGGCCCATTAAAGCATATTTATGCACATGAAACTCTACATTAAACCAATTATGTGCAAAGTTAATCCTTTTTGTTCCTAATGTTCCTTTTTATCATTAATAGGCTAATATCAACTTTAATCATCCATTAAACCCTATTATATATATTAATCACCAAAGATTTGGGTTTTGCATTAATTAATTCATTAAAGATAGCATCTTTACACAATTTTTGAATTGCAATCATAGTTAGGCTTCAGTTATATTTTTATTGCATTCCTTGAGTTCTCCTGATCAAAATTCATATATAACTTATCTAAATCTGAGTTACCAGTGATTAATTATGAATTTTGTAAGATAAACACATATGGACCAATAGGGAGGTGCCATGTAGGCAACTCACTCCGTCACACATACCTTGCGGGTCGGATTAGGTGGAAAGACACTTGTGCCCTCACTTCTTAAACACACACTCAGGGGAAAACTAGTCTTTTTCCTCTTTCTTCCTTCCTCCTCGTGCTAGGGCGATTCCCTACCCGACATAGGGACTCCAGCGCCTCATCCACGCATCCTCCTCCCCCCCGACTGCCTCTCTGCCTCCGAACGCAAGGTGCCACCATCCAACTACAGTGGTCAGCCTCCTTCATGGCCTCCAGGGAGTGCCACCCGGAGGGAGATGCTCTCCCTTGGGCACTGGGTGAGCTACAAACATCTTGGGCGGCGGTTTGCAGACTTTGGCGTCACACCGAGGTTCTGTGGGAGAGGGGCATTGCAGTTCAAGGTCTTTTGACGCTGGATGACCACCTCTACAGTCCTTGGTCCATGAAAAGAATCTACTCATCTTCCACCTCATGAGCACCCTAGTGGCGGCCTACAACTCCATATGTCGGGTCTCCTCAGACCCCCGAGGCCAACGAGTGCTAGGGAGGGTTTGGGCACTCCCTGCGCCTCTGAGCCACCCTCCTAAGGTGTGGGGCTCATCTACAGCAGCACGAGAAGAAGAGGAACACGAGATACTCCACCAGCGTTCCTAAGAGGACGAAGACCTTAGGATCTGGACCTGTCGTTAATGTGCCTCGAACCAGAATTCGTCTAGGGCACAGAGTATGTGGTGATGAGTACTGTATGACCATGAGCGATGGTGGTGTATACTTTCTATACGTGAGGGCTATAGGGGATCTATATATATAGATATACCATGGAGATATCTCTGGATAAAACTAGAAGAATCAAGAAGGGAGGAAGAATAACGTGGCTCCATCCTGGTTCTCTTTTCCTCCGGTCGAACTCTCCCCATAGGTCGTGTGTATATGACCTATATTCTTCTCTCCTCTTAAACATTTTCCAAGCCCCATCGTTCCTTGCTAAGAAATTCAACTCATGGCTTTATCCAAAGATTTCCTCTTTTTCTTGTATATCAATTTCTCTTTCACAATGCTATTTCTCAAAACCTACCTGTTGGATATGCATGAGTGTTAAGGAAAGTTATTATATCCCCAATTACACACAAAATAAACATAAAGAAAAGACACCTATTGGATAACTTGTTTTTTTCCAAAAAGGCTCTCCAAACCCTTCTCTTTTGTGAACTCACTTTCCTTATCAAATAAAGAGGGAAAACCTTTCATTGGTATTATCTACTTGTATACCATGCTTGAGTTCCAAACTTAAAAGGATAAAGGTCTTTTCTTCTTATGCAAGTTAACACTGATTAAAACATATTGCATTCATATTTTCTCTTGCATTAACTTTTATTTCCTTATTGGGATTCCCTTTTATCTCAAGAATCCATGTGGATTCGAAATTCACTCTATAATGAAAAATGCTTAGTCTTCTATAAGACTATTCTTAGTATTAATTCAATTCATTTTTATTATTAGATTTATATCCATCATTATCCTCTTTTAAACATATTAGGCTTTGTTACTCAGTAAGGCCCATGAAACATTCATGTAAAAGGATTATTATGAAAGAAATCCATTCAATGCACATATAGTTCCTATAATTCCCATAATCATACAGTGATTGGGAAAATTGTATTTTCCACCATATGAACCCAATAATTGGGGTTGTAACATTCCTTTATTACATCAACATGCAAGGAATCTAGATATGATTAACACTAATCATATTCATAATGCACATGTTCAGCATAAGAAAGTATCAACCATGTGGCTATGATAACCACCAACTAACACATTAAGGTTATGACAATTTTAAGGAGGTTATTCCACCATCATTCCATCGTATAAGAATGTTAAACATGAATACTCATATTTATCTAATTGCATTAGAGTTATGTTCAACATGATAAATTATATCAATGTTACTAATCAACACTTATACCCAAACCCTAACTCATGGCATCCCCATTGGATAATAGATGCATAAGGTGAAGCATCACCATCACATTCCATACTATTCTCAAGTATGAAACCACACATAAATCAAGGTGTAACCATCAGGTTATAGAATACTAGGGTTTCAACAATAATAGAGTACTCCATGTTTGTATTAGTCATTCAATGACTATTCCACTACAGGAAAACTTAGCAATAACGACGGAAAAAGTTGGTTGTAAATGTGAATAAGTTTGTCGTTAAAACTATTAGCAATGAGAAAAAAAGTCATCACGTCTTGTCGTTATTGGTCTTGCCGTTAATAAAAATAACGGCGAAAAATTTCAGTTTTTCGCTAATACAAATCACGACGACTTATATAGTTTTTCGTTAATAGTTTTAACGATGAAATTAAATTGCTGACGTTGATACTATTTGCGACCACACAAACTTGTCGCTGATACTAGTAACGACGACTAACAGGCTTGATAACGAAGGTCAACAACGATGTCTTTTTTCCGTCGTAAATAGCTATAGTGACAAAAAAATACTAAATTCCTAAATTTGTCCATCACGTTTGCAACACACTTGGATCCTCACCTAAGAAACATGAACACGTACACATGCATGGATTTCTCCATAAGATAAGAGGAACCACAATTTCAAAAAATGCAGGACGTGACACTAGGAACGAATAATTTATAAGTAAATAAAAATGTCGATTTATATATAAATATTTTGACATATATTAAACTTTATGCATAAACACACAAATTGATATAAATAAATCATCCATGAAGGCAGTCTCCATGGAATCCAGCCAACAATCAACATATACAATATATCCACAAGTCAGAGTACAAATTAACTCAACAAATATATTAAGATTCTTATTTATAAAATTGTTGCAGTAAGAATATATGGAATGGTAAAATCTAGGGAAGCAAAATTTTGTAGGCAATAGTTTTCTTTGTTTATGTAAGTAATGGTGAACATGTACTATTTGGAGGAAGAATGAGAGGGGGTAAAGAAATATGTTGGCGGTGATGGAAAAGATGAAGAATAAGGTGTCTTGGAGGTTGAGAGGAAAGAAAGAGAAGAGGAATACATTCAAGTGTCACTTAAGATGCATGGATAAGAGAAGAGTAGGGGAGATGGAGATGTAGAGAAGCAAGGAAAGAGGAGGCATAAGGATGAATTTCTTACTACTTTTGTTGCGATAAGCAAATAAGGATGACAACACTTTTCTATTAAGTGGACACGTCAGAGGCATGTTCTTTGTGTGTCCAAGCATATCCATGTCAGAAACGTGTCAGACACAGACACATCAACCTCTAGATAGATAATACAACTTTAAAATTCTATTGTGTGATCACTTATCATAAGACTTAATCTATGAATGTATATTACATGTATGATTGATAAAGACCGAAATAAATTTATGTTTCAAAATCTAGTTCAATGCACATATTTATAAAATGATAAGGTCGGACATTTTCTAATTTAATGAGCTTTATTCAGAAGTGAAGAACGTATAGAAATGAGAGTACTTACTTTTTCAATGCCCATGTTTGATGATTCTTGTACCAAGGAAATGAGGGGCTCATAGAAGTGAAGAACATATAGAAGAAAACCATATATAGTCCAATCCCACAACTACGTGCAACATATCAGGTGAATATCAATTGTCATCAATTAATGATAAATGAGAACCTACAATAGAAATTTCAATGTATTTGAAACATAATGCATGAAATGCACATATCTCTAGATGTGTGTCGGACACATAAAGCTCAATGTGCAACATGGACACGGACACGGGGGGACATGGTCACGGGACACAGTGATTTTAAAAAATATAGGACACGAACACGGCATACACATTTAAAAAATATAGGACACGAACACGACATACACATTTATACACTTCCCAGAGGTGATCAGTTCTTTGAGAAGCTACTGCTCCGGGATGTCAGTTCGTTGTCCAAAGAGAAAGAGGTTGCTCTTATAGATGGTCATTGCTAAGTTAACATGTCTAGCCAGAGTTATTGTGTGTTGATGGGAGCGAGATGGATTGGATGTGTGTGAGAAGGATCGTAAGTTGATCAGTGTGAGCAGGACCGTAAGTGAGTGGGGGTTCACATACCAACAGTTATAGAAGTGAGATTTGTTCTGGACATCTAAAGATGTGACTTCTAATAAAGTGCATACAAGTCATAGGTACAACCAAGTGGTTCAACATAGATTATTTGCATGTATGAGAACTCAATATAAATTGTAAGATATAATTTGTATGTTTACTATGAATTGTCAAATCTATTTTATATATCTATTATGAACAGATGAAAAATACTTACATTCACATATTTAATATGTATAAATGAAGGGCACTTACTTTGTTTGATTTTTTTTGCACCAAAGAAATGAGGTGACCATAGAAGTGAAGAACGTATAGAAGAAGACAACCATATATAGTCTAGTCCCACAAGTACATGCCACATATCATGTGAATATCAATATTCATCATTTAACAATAAACGAGAACCTGCAAAAGAAAGTTCAATGAATTAGAAACACTATACATGAAATGCACATATCTCCGGATGTGTGTCGGAAACATAAAGCCGAATGTGCAACGGACACATATCTCCGGATGTGCAAACGGACACATTTTCCACATGTGCAACTGACACATATCTCCAGATGTGCAACGGACACATTTTCCGCATGTGCAACGGGGCATATTTTCCATATGCTCACTCGAAAACCAAAACAACATATACATTGTGCGTTGAAAAACAAAACAGCATGCGTTTAGAAGTTTAGGGGATATGGAGGGGTTTCCAAGAAGTGTTTCAGTACAAGACTCCACTCAGTCTTTTAATGTATGTGACATTCTTTTCTTGCATCAAAGAATTTACTGTGTTAACCGAAGAATGAATCGAGAAGAAAATAATATATAGCTCTTTCCATAATGAGTGTGCACATATCATATGAATAGAAATCATCATCACATATATAAAACTATGTACCTGCAAAAAAATGATATATTAGGGGCACATATCACTGAATGTGCAACAAACATATAACTTCAGATGTGCAACGAATACATTTTCCGCATGTGCAACATATATGAATGGCTTATACCGATACGAATAGATCTTCCTATAAGATTTATCATAATTTGATTTGCAGAGAAAGTAATACTCTTCTTTGGAAGAAGAAAACTGTCAAAAGCAAGAAATACGTTATATTGAAACACATAATAAAAATAAGGTTGGACTCTATTACCATTATCTTTGTATGGATAAGATATCGACTGATTCTGATTGTATAAATGTGTAAGTTCTCAACTATGTGCGGTGGGACAGAGGAAGTTGTGAGGGTAAAAATAGCACATGTGATGTCGATGTCTATGTGACAGGGTAGCGTGCAATGTAAATATGTCATATGCTTATTTAAGGTCTATATGACCTTAGTTGTGGTCTCAAAAGACATTGGAAATGGAAATATACTTAACTAAAGCATCAGTTAGCTTCTTCATACTTAGCTGCTGGTCGGGTGATGCGGTTGAGAAGCGGTGCAGGGCATCGCGCCAAACGGTAACACATGATCAAAGCATTAATTGCATCTATGAGTACTTAATTCAACTTAATTGACATAATGATGCTATCATCATGGTACTTATTAGTTAACTTTGGAGTGGGTCATAACTCTGAAGGTCGCGAGGGGGAGGCAACAACTATACTACTCACATCTCTAGCATTACGATCAACTCCGACGACCTTGTCGGCGGCCAGAAGGCAGCATGTCCTACGTAGCACCCGTGAGTATCCACGATCGTGGCTTGCTTTCTTCCACGACCCGACATTGGTGACAGTCTGGGAGGACGTGTTCCTTTTGCTACGGCCTGACGTCAGTGAGCCTCCATGATGGTGTGCCTTCATAGAAGCGCTGGTTAGTGTCGGCAGTGTGCCTTCAATAGGCTTGCTCTGTCGTCAAGGAGTCATGCAGAGACTTTACTCCGCTATCAAGGAGTTATGTAAGATGTTGTTCCACGGCAAGGTTTAGACTGGGTGCAAGTGTGGAAAGACAACCATACAAAGTAGCTATGTTCAATGCACTTCGTTAATTATAAGGTTCAATACCTTATGATTTAGATAGCTATGTTCTGAACAACTAAAGATGTGACTAAACAATATATAGTGTAGACAATTAATACGTGCAGCTAAGTGTATTCAACATAGATTATTATAATGTTAAAATACTAAATTTGTATCAATTCTGATAGGAAAAAAGAATGAGTACTCACAGTTATATATTTTAATGAGTAAGAAAAGAGTACTTACCTTTTGATTGCACATATTTGGTTTATCTTGATCCAAAGACAATGACACACTCGTAGTGAAGAATAAGTGGAAGAAGAAAACCATTTATAGCCAAATCCCATAATAGAGTGTAATATATAATCTGAATACCAATCACCATCACAATAAATGAAACCTACAAAAGAGATTTTAAGTATTAAAAACACAATTCATGGAATGCACATATCTCCGGATGTGCGTCAGACACATAAAGCCGAATGTGCAACGGACACATATCTCCGGATGTGCAAACAGACACATTTTCTGCATGTGCAACGGACACATATCTCCGGATGTGCAACGGACACATTTTCCGCATGTGCAATGGGGCATATTTTCCATATGCTCACTCGAAAACCAAAACAACATACACATTGTGCGTTGAAAAACAAAACAACATGCGTTTGGAAGTTTAGGGGATAGGGAGGGGTTTCCAAGAAGTGTTTCAGTACAAGACTCCACTCAGTCTTTTAATGTATGTGACATTCTTTTCTTGCATCAAAGAATTTACTGTGTTAACCGAAGAATGAATCGAGAAGAAAATAATATATAGCTCTTTCCATAATGAGTGTGCACATATCATATGAATAGAAATCATCATCACATATATAAAACTATGTACCTGCAAAAAAATGATATATTAGGGGCACATATCACTGAATGTGCAACAAACATATAACTTCAGATGTGCAACGAATACATTTTTCGCATGTGCAACATATATGAATGGCTTATACCGATACAACGAGTACTCACAGTTGTATATTTTGATGAGTAAGAAAAGAGTACTTACCTTTTGAACCAAAGATAATGAGACACTCGTAGTGAAGAATAAGTGGAAGAGGAAAACCATTTATAGCTAAATCCCATAACATAGTGTAACATATAATCTGAATACCAATCACCATCACCATAAATATCAACACAGAAACCTAAAAATCAACACAGAAACTTGAAAATAAAAAGAAATATAAAAAATTGGGACATATATGCAGAGTGACTATGATTATATATAAGAAAAAAACATTGGGACATATATCATTGTATGATCACCTATATATTGATGTCCACTTATAATTCAATGATTGAACTCAAGTTGAGTGCAACAACAACAAGATCAACTAAGAAAAAAAATTAAATAAAGCACACTAAGAAATGCATTATCTAATTAATATAAAAAGGTCATAATAAATTGGATGTTATAAACAATATAAGATGTCCACTTATAATTCAATGATTGAACTCAAGTTGAGTGCAACAAAAACAAGATCAACTAAGAAAAAAAATTAAATAAAGCACACTAAGAAATGCATTATCTAATTAATATAAAAAGGTCATAATAAATTGGATGTTATAAACAATATAAGATGCATGTAGTAACCCAAAAACTACGTGTGATTAATTGGAAAGAAGGAAAATATTAGTAAATCATTTTGACATGTAAAACGGGAGAAAAAAACAACTAAACTAGGTAAAAAAAGATAAGTACCTAGTTGGAGCAATTATGACACCATGTGTATGGATTTCGGAACCTTTGATCACTCCATCCTAATGAATCCCAACCGCATAAAACAAGTATACATGATAATCACAATTTACGCCAACATGTCCTTTTAGAGAATGGTCCCATAGAAATAGAACACACATATAAGGACTCTTTTGAACCACATATTGCTCCTGTGTCCTATTGGGTGATGTGATGTAGTGTGAGCTTGGATGCTAGTCTCTTACCAAATAATTCCAAGACCTTCTAGCCGCCACTCCTACAAAATTTTGATCCAATTTTGGTGGCCCTTTTAAGGAAAATTGTTATTCAACACATATGTCATCAAAATATATTTTGTGATATAAAATTCTAAAAAACAAGGATGAACCACTCATTTGTATAAACTTCATCTCAAAAGACATTGGAAATGGAAATATACTTATCTAAAACATCAGTTAGTCTCTTTATAGATCCAATGTAGATATATCCATATACACTCGTGTAAACTTGATACCATGAAACCAGTTTTGCAGTTTGGTTGGAATAAATGTTTAACAACATTATCATATCACCAAAAAAATTAAACATATAAAACAAAAAGTAGTCACAAGCATTTATAAACACACGCAATAACACAATAAAACATTATACATATGTTATGTGTATATATTCTAATATTAATGCTTGGATTGGCTAAATAGAAGATACATTAAGAACAACATACAATATAAATTTATATTGATATAGTTTTGCAATATATATAGGTCAAGATGTGGATTGGGATGCCTATTACGCAGCCCTCATATTTTAGGGATTATTGTTAGGATGTTAGCTTGAAGTCAACCTACACGTTTAATCTTATAAATTTGATGCAAATACATAAAGTTTGAAACAATTTTTCTGAATATATATATATATATATAGGGGGTGTTAAGACCAACATTTTAGATGTTTATAGTACACATTTTACAAGTAACTGACGCAAGTAACCACGGTCATTGTGTTTAAAATAGACATTCATAACTCATAATCTCAAATCCAACCAACAGTAAGATTCAATCCATTCAAACATAATTGCAGCAAATAGTAAAATGTATAGCCAATTAGCCGTAGGTCACATGCTGATTATTACCAAATTTGGAGTGCTATAGACCTCCAATTTAACCTCCCAACACCAAACACCACGTTTGTTTCAGTTTCTAGCAGCAAGGTTCAAATCTTGATGAGGAACAATAGCAAATTATGTATCTCTGATGATGAATGGGTGGGAATTAGGACGAAATTTCAAGGTAGACAGAAGCGAAGAGGTTGGGAAAAAGAGAGGCACGGTCACACGACGAGGAGTAATACGGGGAAGATAGAAATAATAGAAAATTAAGATTACCAGTAGTGCTAACACAAAATTGCTGCTGGTTCCACGCTAGGTGGCTGCTCTGTTGACAGAAGCAGTGTCTCCGGTCTGGCCTTGCAGTAGCTGGAGGCGGAACAAAGAAGGTGGAGGCTGCGACCCACGATAGAGAAGGGGGCAGGGCCAAGGAGAGATGCCGGACCAATCAGCGGAGGAGAAGAGATGAGTAGCGGGAGCAGGGAGATGCAGCGGCGGGAGCAGGGAGCTACGGCGGCGGCGGAAGACCTTGCGGCGGCGGCGACGACGACGGAAGACCTTGCGGCGGCAACGGAAAGAGCTGAACATCTTCGGCGGATGGGAGAATCGGTGGGAGCAGGCGAGCCCTAGACCTCAACGCTCGTGAACGGGGAAGCAGGGAGTATCGAGGGGGAGAGTATCCTCTTGGGAGGTTTTGCGAGCAGGGTTTTAGTTTTAGCAAATACCCGGCCGGTTCAAAAAAACCGTGACCAGTTCTCCGGGTCAGCGGTTGAGCTGCCAGTTTAACCCTTTCCGGACCTCAAAAATGGATTTTGAAGGGACCCATCCCGCCCAGCCTTCCGGGTGACGGTTCAACCGGTTGAACCGGCCGGGTCGGGTCGGGTTTCAGAACTCTTTTAACGGCGGAAAATTTGTACATTTTATGTCAGACAAATATTTTTGTCACTAAAACATGTACCGATAGTGGCCATAAAAATTACTTGACGTTGTTAGTGTAGCAATTATGACAACATAATAAAGCTGTCGTAATCTTTGACGTTAATACCCCAGTTTCTTGTAGTGTTCATACCCAATTACCATCATTTAGTTATATTAAAGATAGGTATAACAAGATATACCTCATTAGGATTACATGTCAACACAATATGGTTATCATCACTTCTATTCATATGAGTGAATAGGTAAGAATAACTTATTAAGGGTAACCCTCCATTTGTTCCATCATCCTTCAACCCATATCGCCATACCACAATGTCACCCAAAACCATTAGATGTATAAAAGGTAATACTATTGGTTGTTTACAAAAGTAAACACCTTGGATAAACCACCTATGAAGTCCTTTATTTGTTCTCTAGAAAGATTCACCATATAACCCTAGACATCCCTTGATTAACAACACAAAAAGTTCCATTAAGAGTAGGGTAAAACCCATGATCGACTGTTCATTTAAAACAAGCCATCCATTGTCAACAAGTAAGCCCTTAAGTTGATCCTATAAAGGAAACCATCTAAATAACATTAGTAGGACTAAAAAATTACATTATCCATCATTCCCACCTTAATGGAGTAATAAATAGTAGATCTCAACCATTGGGTCAAGTTCATATGTTAAAACCATCAATTACAATTTAGGTCTAACCATTGCATTAAGTGACCCAAGAAACCATTGGTATAAGGCTTTATTGATGCTAAAACTACAATGATTAACTCACCATAGGTTGTAGATACCTGATCCACCATCATTTGTGACCATTAATTCACCATAGGTTGTTAGATCAACACTATATTCATTAATCAACATCAAATATTAAGTTAATGTCAACATTGATTGATAACATAAGTAGGGTACTTAATGGTTGATCATTAAACTTCTAATTGATTCCAAACCTGACCTAAGGGGGTGAACATAGATTGTCACCATCATTTGAAACCCTTGATCATGAACATCAGTTGTTATGAAGACAACACCATAGGGTTATTGCAATGGTACCATAATCGGGTCATGATTTATAGAAGAAATCAGCTTTAAACCCTAAAATTGACCATAGTTTGATAGGTTATTAGCACCATATATTATCAAAACAACCTGATCCAAGTCATGTCATACCTTATTAATAACATATACATGATCACAGGTTCATATATAAATGAAATCAGAACAGGGAACATTATAAAAATCAAAATCCAAGTCAAGCATAGCTTTTTAGTGCATGGATCATCATTTTCAAGCAAGAACATGATCTAGAATGCTTATGGTAAGCAATAAACGTGGAGAAAGTTATAAAACTTGCCTATAATGAGAATATGGAACCACACACAGAATATATCTCAAGAAGTTAAGGTAGAAAATCCAAGAATAATCTATGAATTCATCCATCTAGCACCACTCTTCATCAAATGAGCAAACCCTAAGCATAAGGAGCAAGAAAGGTAGGGTTTTAGGGCTTTAGAGCTATTTATACCATGTAACACCAAGGTTACGACCTGGATAAAACAAGGAGGAAGGATAAAAAAGAAATAGATGGATAAAAGAAGGAAATGCTTACACTTTTAGGTCAAGATCACTAGAAGGAAGCTTTTTCAACCCTAAAATGAAGTCAATTTCAACCTTAGAGCCTTTCTCCAAGAAGATCCCCACTTTCTTCTTCCTTGGGAAGAAAAAATCGCAGATTCATAGAGGGAGAACGAGGTTGGGATAAGGATAGAGGTGGTGGAGATGAAATGGATCGTTTTGGTGCTTGTGGATAAGTATATGACACTTTAATATAAAGGAAAAGAAAAAGTTGAAATTCTAGTATATATCCAAGTGACCATGGCTTTAAATTATTAAGAATATGTAAGCACACACACAAGAAGCTCTCCCACCGTCCCTCTAGACCTTCTTAGATTTCCTTTGTCAACATTCTAAGCCAATCACATAATTCCTTAGTTGATAGCTACTAAAGGTAGCTCATCCATGAAGGGGAAAACCCTAAAATACCCTTGATGAAAACACCTTCAAACCATGGCTCAACTAGGAGCCCCATGGCTCAAAAATATCAAGAATGATAATATAAAATCTAAGGAACATAATGTATGTGAAAAATTGTAAAGAAAACCCCTCAATTCGGTAAAATGCATAAAAGTCCAAACTATACATAAAATTGCATAACTTGCTCAAACAGTGTCCAAATTGGACCAAATTTGAAAATTAAGCTTGTATTATGATTTAAAAACATATCAAAAGGTTATATTAGGGTTCTAAGCATTCAATTATGGTAAATAAGCTCATTCAACTCATTAAGCAAGTTCAAGGGCCTTAAAATTACAATATCTTTTAGCATCAACCAAGTTTCAAAACATGAATTATAACAGATGCTAAAAAGAAAGGTGTAGTACATTTAAGATCTTTGGAACACTTTGAATGTATAACACTCTAGATATCATTCCTTATCACAATACTGAGAATTCTCATCCTTTCACATCATCATCATCATGATTACTGGATCTGGGTATTCAAACCCTTAGATCATCACTAAGCATTATTACCTATGTAACAGGTAACTATTACCTCTAGGTCCTCAGACCAAGGTATTCAACACATTTTTTGTACAAGTATTTCACATAGCTCACATGGTTCAATAATTATCTTGTCACCTCTCACTAGGCAACAACTATCTTTTAAGATATATGACTTGTATAATCATTATACCTATTGTACAAATATTTAACATGGCTCACAAGGCTCATTTAAATCTATATCATATAAAACATCATAGTTCATACTTGGATATGTTCATCATCTCATGATTCTTGAATAGTTTGCACTTTAATAGTATATGAAATTACTATGCAATTCAAGAGAAATACATCCTTCCCATTATTTGGGTTAGGATTGCCTATTTTAACCAAATAGGGTTTCAAATTCACATCATCACTATGTGAAACAAGAGAAATACTTCCTTCCCATGATTAGGGTTATGATTTCTCAATCTAATCGATTAGGTTTTCAAGTGCATAACATCACCCTTCAATTAATATTTACCTTTACTAATCACTTAGAGTTTCAAAGTCACATCATAAAAGGTAAACCCTAATCCATATTCCTTTCATACCAGGAGTATCATTATATAATCATTATATGAGTATCATTCGAATATTAGTTCTTCTTTCATCCCCACTAGGATATTGAGAGCACTTACTTACAACTATCCAATTGCATTAATTTATTGCACCTTAATGTTGCATTTAATTTCAACATACATCATATGTCACTTAGTCAAATATATTGGATTGGAAATATTCCTACCATATCGGGAATCATATAGTGTATGCTACCATATTAGTTTTAAGATACACCTTACTACCATATCGTGTATCTATATCGGGCATCATGGTGTACCCATGTGACCATATCGGGTTTTAGGGTGTATCCCCTATTCCATATCGTGTACCCATGTCGGGTTGCTATCACTTAGTTCTTCTCACCTCAAGTCATTCTCATATCATGTATGAGCTAGGTGTTTGACCTCATATCGGGTATAAGGGTATACTTGCTATCATATTGTGCACAAGGAGTGCACCATGTCGTGCATAGGGTATATGCCTTATCATGATATCATTTAAGTAGCTCATACCATATCAGTTTCTATGTTAGATTCCATATCAAGGTTTTATGTCAGATTCCATATCGAGTTTCCATGTTGGATTCCATATCAGATCTCCATGTTGGATAAATCATTATGCTCATATCCTTTTATTCCTTCTAAGGATCAGTCTCATCATATATTTGAACAACAAGCTAAATATCTAGTTTAGTGCTTTAAAACAACCCATCACAAACCAATAGAGGTGTGTCGGGTTTCATTACATCATCTAAGGTTTTAACACTATATCAGCTACAACATCCATTTGACACCATATCGTGCATGGGATATGGACTTGATCTCCTATCATGCACAAGGTATATGTAGGTATCACTCTCATCTTTCATGTGGTATCACTCACCACTATATTGAGTTACCCTTCATCTTGGATTTCATATCGGGTTTCTCATCACCATCTAAGGTTTTCAACCCATATCGGGTCAAGGTATAGTACTAACACCGTATCATGTAGGGGTTAAATACTTGACCCTATATCATGCTCATGGTGTATATAGGTTTCACTCAAACTGCCCATGAGGTATACACTCCTCACCATATTGTGTTTATGGTGTGCTCATATCAACATATAGGGTTACTTATCCTCTAGGGTTTCGGTAAATCGGGTTGGAGTTCATGCTTGGTTCCCTATCATGCATGGGGTGCATGAATTGATCTCATATCATGAACATAGTGTTTTATTAACAACATATAGTGCATGGGATATGCACTTCATCATCATATCAGACAAGAGGTACCTACTCATCACCATATCATGCTAATGGGGTATTTTCCTCACCATATTGGGTAGAGGGTCTTAAACCCAATATCGGGTTGGACTAGGATGATGTCATCATCATCAACCTCTAGATTCTTTCTCTTGCGGTTATAGATCATGGAAAACAGTCCTAAGATAATTTTGAACTCAAAGGATCATCAATTATTCAAGAGAATTCGAAATTGCAAGTAGATCAACATATTCAACAATATTAAAGGTAAATAATAACATAGTACGTTGGGTTCAAGTTATATAACCCACCTTATGAACAACTTCAAAGATCCAAGCTCCAAAGCTTCACGTTCCTTAGGTTGAAGATGAGCTTATCCAAGGTCAAAGGATTGTTCACAACTCCTCCATATACAAGGAATCACCATAGTTAAGAACTTGGTGAAGAAGAAAAGAGAGGAATATCTATAACCTGAAAATCATGCTTCAACCAAGGTTGAAGATGACCATGGCCTTACCTTAAGCTTGGTGCTCGAGCTTCCCTTGCTCCTTGAGCTACTATGCACGTTATATAAGTGGTTTGCATGATATATCCAAGAAAGAGAGTTGTGGGGTTCATAAACTTCCATTAGTAGGTGAAAGGAGAAGTATATATACTTGGGGTTCATGAAAGAAGGTGTGTAAGAGGTGTCTTCACCATATGATAATAGGTGACACATGGCCATGCATGGCTGACACATGTCAATGCATGCACACATATATATATTGACATGCAAAAGTCTAGAGGATAATATAGAGATGATATTTCGGCCATCCCTTATCTTGTTGGATAAGATATCTCATCTTTATCTCACAAAATGTGCAAACCGATACACTTTTTGCAAGGAGCATCTAACTCATCATGGATTACCTCCCTGAGGTTGTTAGGTAATTATGGCATTTTCCATGAGTCCACAAACCAATATGGGATCCCATTTACGGCTCCTTGTCTGATAGGCGTTCCCATTTCAAGTCTACAACCTGATACAACTCAAGTAAGGGCTTCAAATTCAATCATTTCTTAGTGTTTTCATCACCAAGAGTACCATTACTCAAAGATGGTTCGAACATGGTGTATACTTATTTATCTATCATATAAATTATACATAGAGGGAGTAGGGACACTCTATATGTGTAAATTTGCATATTAACCCTACATTTTGGGTAAATTACAATTTGTACCAAAATTGGTACAGAAAGGCACTAGCATTATTCAAACAAGCTCAAACTTGAAATTTAGGCTTTCCACAAGCCACCACTTAGCATCATTCTCTCTCTTATGATATTAAAACACTTAGGACACATTCAACATGTGGCATATTGCAATGTAACCCCTCATCTTGGGTAAATTGCACTTTACACTCAGACTATCATATAATGTGCAAATAGTTTGCAATTAAGCTCACACTTTGAAAATAAACTTCACAAAGAGTCTTAATTAATTTTCAAAAGATTAGAAAAAGTTTGTAACTAACTTACATAAGCACAACTTCTAGGGTTAATCCATAACCCAGGTCAGGGATGTTACAATTATAAACCTCTAACAAAGATTCTGTCCCAGAAATCCCAGATGAAGGAAAACAATTGTTATTCATACATCATATCATCAAGTCTCCACATAGTGTCTTATTGTCATGGAGATGCCATAGAACATTGACCAGTACAAAGTCCTTTCACATAGGGTCATCATAGAATCTATCACATAGGATACACACTCAATTGTCCTTTTCATTAACGACTGTAGTGTCAATTCTATGTCAGGTAACACTTTCTAAATCAGAGTAGTATTATACATACTTTGAATAATTCGAGTGTCAAACCTCATCGGTTTGTCACCTTCTCAACTTACATCCTTTATGTGATAATATTCTTGACTCTGGGGAGTTTACCATACCCTCATTACTTGGTTTAGCATTTCTTCTCTATGGAAAGACTAGAGTTTCATTATGTCACCCATTGGGGACTACAAGTCTTATCATACATCTGTTGTGCCACTCTAGTCTACTGACACAATACTAAACTTTCTTATGACTTAATTTAGCTATCTTATTTCTTATTATAAGGAGAGGATACTTATCAACAAAGAAGTTATCTCAGAGGTATCTCTAGATGTCATGTATAAACTGTCTCAACAGATATAGATAGGGATATTCTAAAGAATTATTTTTAACTTGATAAGCTTTTTCCCAAAATGATTCTACAATTGTTCCTTCAATTGATACATTCTTAATGATGTTATGTTTATGCAGAGCATAAACCCCTAACATATGATATACATACCATAGTTATCTCAACGTTGGCCCTTCTAGGTAACCAAACATGATTCATCTTATCAGGAGTCATGTTCTTATTTTTTTATACCATTGAAAGTTCTTGGATACTAGGATTCCTTACCTTAGTATCCGTTACATGTGCCAAAAACACATCATATCCATCTCCCTATTATCGCTACCAAATCCAACATATAATAAGACCTTTCTTTCATCTCAGAACATTACTCATCGTGCATAACTTTGTCTTGGAACCAAAAATCCAGGACCAGCTAATACTTTACAAAGTACCCATCTATAGATTACTTCTCATCTTTGCACATCAGGTTTCATAAGACTTTCTTAATTATCATGTCCCTATAGGGAAAGAACATAAGGAAACGTATTCCTTCATATTGCTCCCTCATCACCCAGGGTTGTTTACCAAAGAAAGAAGATTATCATTTTCCTTGATTATTGCATGAACTTTCAATTGTTAATGAGTCATTTCTGACTTTATTTATTTCCACATAATAGAAAAGATTTTTATTATTCACACATTCTTTATTGAATAGGGATCAGCTCCCATGTTCCCTTTCTCTTATCATGAGGATTGTACTTTTTACTTCCTCATACACATAGACAGGTTTGAGATAAACTCAGTTTCTATTTCCTTCCAGTTAGGATGGAATAGCAATATCTATGCCATATTTTCAGTTTCACTATTCTCTTTAGATTGTCTCAAAATGACTAATGGATCAGAGTAATCAGAAAGATAACAATCTAAGAGTCCCATACTAACCTTGCCTTCAATAATTGAATACTTGGCCAGGGTATACAAGTATTGAGATTAGGTAGTATGCACCTTGTTTATATCATATACCTTACTTTTCTTAGCATCCCTGGATGTCTTGAGGCATATCTTTTACACCTCATCCTCTTTCACACAGATAAAAGAAAATTTAAAGCACATTAAAGATTACTAAATAGAATGTAAGTTCTCATCCTCTTTATCTCTTCCTTATGTCCTCATAGGGCTAATCAAAGGAAGCTCAATAACAACAACTTTCTCATACTTTACAGATAAAATCATGAAATGACATTTTAGAATGACACAATTTCATCTAACCTATCTCAATTCATGGATCGATTACTGTCTTAGGCTGGTTTATTGCATAGAGTCATGTTGTTGCCTGATTCCAATATCGTGTTCTATTGTTTGGTGCAGATGGACCTGTTCGGGATGCCTATCCATGTCCTCGTGTGCTACTGCTAAACCATTGCCTTTGAGAGTCTTGTTGACTCTTCCTCAGCAGTTGGGTCATTCCCTCCTTTCTTTTTAGACAGGAGGATCTAATATGCCCAACACATCTACATTTATGACATATCTTATATGCACTCCTTGGTCTTGTTGGCCTTATAACTGATGTAGAAGCTAAATTAAGAGTTCTAACTGGTGGAACATTCGGTCCTTTTCCCTTTCTTGGTAGCCAATGCCCTGATGCACTAGGTATTTGTTGCATTGGTGGCACCAAAAACTTCCCCTTTTTAGAACAACTAGGCATATGTTCTCGTGTTTGGACATATATTTTCTTAATTTAGACCTCATTATCCTTTTCTAGATAGTCCCTCATCAAATGTCCTACTTGCCTACACTAGTAGCAGGTTCTGTTTTCTTGTCATATCTTAGTTCTTTTGACATTTTCCACTACTCCAACATAATTATGTTAATCATAAATCTTGTTACAGCCCATAATTACATTATTGGGGACTGGTAATATAGGTTGTGTTTCTAGTATCCGGTCCACTATATGCGTCACTGTTGTCCTAACCTGCCCAACAAGAGCATAAAAATCAAGATTCTCTATCATGGTTGGATCAAACATAGGGATTCTCAAGCAGTCGTTCTTCTCTCGCCTAATCCCTTGCACCTTCTATTGGTACAACAACATTGCTCTCAGTAATGTGTTCCTCATGTTCTCCATACATCTTTAAACTTTACTCTATCTTCTTCATAAGCAGAAGTCACTATAAGATATACTGGAGGACACTAGAACAGACTCAACACCTTAGTCCTATGTCTCTATTGACTTAGCAAACCTTAGGCTCTGATACCAAAACTTTGTGAAGACTCGAAAACAAATCAAGCCATCACCAGTAATAATTGCAGAATAACCATAAACAACAAATTAACAAAAATCACTAAGAATTAAAACCATTTTGCAAGGAGACCCAATACTAGGAAACTCTCACTGAGAGATCCAAAACTTATATATATATATATATATATATATATATATATATATATCATGATTCTTATAGTAGGAGCACTGTGTCATCTCATCTCAAGGACAACAAATAACTGTTGGTCTGTCAAAACATATACTGAAGCAACATAAAACCTCATAGCATACAAGATAAAGTCTCAGATCATTTATGAAATCATTATGTACTAATTTGAAGGACCTGAGAGTACAAAGACGACACATAGGACTTCTATCTACAAGACATGACAGACAGTACAATCAACTTGAGCTGTTACTATTGTCCCAAATGTTGTTCTTCCTCTGCAGAAAGGTCTCTACCTCCTCATGCACGTCCACCTAAAAATTGTGGATCCCACGGGGTGAGACAATTGTCCCAGCGAGAGATATAACTCTCTACCGACAATATTATTATCACATGTAAATAGTATAAAACTAAGCAGAGATTCTTTTATATTAACAAGCAGGATTAATCACTGTTATAAGCAGAACAGAGTAATCTCTTCTCTTAAAATAATGCATCTATCTATGGTAGAGAAATATATCATCTATTCACTTTACAAGGAATATAAAGAAACATGAATAACATCTATCCAAATAAGATGTATAAAAGGAGTGTGTACATCAACCAATGTCTTCCGTATTCGATCTTTAAGAAAATACGCTACATGGATGATTACATATTACAATCACACTTTTGCCCTGAGGAGATGAAGTATACCGTTCATGCTCCAACTGACCACTAGTAAGTAAAAATCGGTACCATACAATGTCAATGGCAGAGCCGGCTATCAAGACCTCACCTGTCTCGGTCAATATGAGACCACTTAGGCAAGACATCTCGTGTCATATGCTGGCAGGACATCTCGTGTCATTTGCAAATAGTATGTTGGGGTATAGAATCATCTTCGCTATAGAGTTACTGTCGTAGCATGTACTCTCTTTGGGAGAAGACCACATAGCTTTACCATATTATAAGGATAAGGAAGATTAAACATCAATTCCTCTCATAGTCGGGAGATTTTATACTTCAATCGCGATACCACACAAAATGAAGAAGGATTTTACACATCAAATCCTCATTTGGTCGGGAGATTCACATCATCCCATGATAAATAAGGAAGGTGTGACATCGATTCTTCATTGGGATGTATGGATATAATTCATCCGTCACCCCCGCATATTCAAAAATATGCTCTCTGAGTTAAACTCATTTCACAATCAGCAATTTCTGACATTGAATGGATCTATGGTCAGGGCAACTACATGATGAGATTTCACTTGATTAATTAGGTACATTATAGTATCTTTTAGCATCAACCAAGTTTCAAAACATGAATTATA
This sequence comes from Alisma plantago-aquatica, assembly GCA_963693085.1. Lineage (NCBI taxonomy): Eukaryota > Viridiplantae > Streptophyta > Magnoliopsida > Alismatales > Alismataceae > Alisma > Alisma plantago-aquatica. The sequence goes on from OY856415.1 coordinate 631,737,067, forward strand.
ATAGATGCTAGAAAGAAAGGTGTAGTACTTTTAAGATCTTTGGAGCACTTTGAATGTATAACACTCGGGATCTCAGTCCCTTATCACAATACTGAGAATTCTCATACTTTCACATCATCATCATCATGAATACTGGATCTGGGTATTCAAACCCTTAGATCATCACTGAGGATTGTTACCTCTGTAATAGGTAACTATTACCTCTAGGTCCTCAGACCAAGGTATTCAACACATTTGTTGTACAAGTATTTCACATAGTTCACATGGTTCAATAATTATCATGTCACCTCTCACTAGGCAACAACTATCTTTTAAGATATCAGACTTGTATAATCATTATACTTGATGTACATATATTTAACATGGCTCACAACGCTCATTTAAATCTGTACCATATAAAACATCATAGCTCATACTAGGCTATGTTCATCATCTCATGATTCTTGAAATGTTTGCACTTTAACAGTATATGACATCACTATGCAATTCAAGATAAATACATCCTTCCCATTATTAGGGTTAGGATTTCCTACTTTAACCAAATGGGGTTTCAAATTCACATCATCACTATGTGAAACAAGAGAAATACTTCCTTCCCATGATTAGGGTTAGGATTTCTCAATCTAAATGATTAGGTTTTCAAGTGCATAAAATCACCCTTCATTTAAGATTTACCTTTAATAATCTCTTACAGTTTCAAAGTCACATCATAAAAGGTTAACCCTAATCCATACTCCTTTCAAACCAGGAGTTTCATTATATACTCATTATATGAGTATCAATAAAATCTTAGTTCTTCTTTCATCCCCACTAGGATATTGAGAGAACTTAGTTACAACTATCCAATTGCATTAATTTATTGCACCTTAATGTTGCATTTACTTTCAACATACATAGTCAAATATATTGGATTGGAAATATTCCTACCATATCAGGCATCATAGTGTATGCTACCATATCGGTTTTAAGATACACCTTACTACCATATTTTGTATCTATCTTGGGCATCATGGTGTACCCATGTGACCATATCGTGTTTTAGGGTGTATCCCCTATTCCATATCATGTACCCATGTCGGGTTTCTATCACTTAGTTCTTCTCACCTCAAGTCATTCTCATGTTGTGTATGAGCTAGGTGTTTGACCTCATTTCGGGTATAAGGGTATACTAGCTATCATATCATGCACAAGGTGTGCACCATGTCATGCATAGGGTATATGCCTTATCATTATATCATTCAAGTAGCTCATACCATATCAGTTTCTATGTTGGATTCCATATCAAGTTTTTATGTCAGATTGCATATCGGGTTTCCATGTTGGATTCCATATCGGATCTCCATGTTGGATAAATCATTGTGCTCATATCCTTTTATTCCTTCCAAGGATCAGTACCATCATATATTTGAACAACAAGCTAGATATCTAGTTGAGTGCTTTAAAACAACCCATCACAAACCAATAAAGGCGTGTCAGGTTTCATTCCATCATCTAGGATTTCAACACTATATTGGCTATAGCATCCATTTGACACCATATCGTGAATGGGATATGGACTTGACCTCCTATCGTGCACAAGGTATATGTAGGTATCACTCTCATCTTTCATGTGGTATCACTCACCACTATATCGAGTTACCCTTGATCTTGGATTTCATATTGGGTTTCTCATCACCATCTAGGGTTTTCAACCCATATCGGGTTAAGGTATAGTCCTAACACCATATCGTGTAGAGGTTAAATACTTGACCCTATATCATGCTCATGGTGTATATAGGTTTCACTCAAACCGCCCATGAGGTATACACTCCTCACCATATCACATTTATGGTGTGCTCATATCAACATATAAGGTTACTTATCCTCTAGGGTTTTAGTATATCAGGTTGGAGTTCATGCTTGGTTCCCTATCGTGCATTGGGTGCATGAATTGATCTCATATCATGCACATAGTGTTTTCTTAACAACATATAATGAATGGTATATTCACTTCATCATCATATCGGAGAAGAGGTACCTACTCATCACCATATCATGCTAATGGGGTATTTTCCTCACCATATCGCGTAGAGGGTCTTCAACCCAATATCGGGTTGGACTAGGATGATGTCATCATCATCAACCTCTAGATTCTTGGTATTACTATTCTTGATCATGGACAACAGTCCTAAGATACTTTTGAATTAAAAGAATCATCAATTATTAAAGACAATTCGAAATTGCAAGTAGATCAACATATTCAACAATATCGAAGGTAAATAATAACATAGTTGGGTTCATGTTATATAACCCGCCTTATGAACAACTTCAAAGATCCAAGATCCAAAGATTCACATTCCTATGGTCGAATATGAACTTATAAAATGTCCAAGGCTCATTCACAACTCATCCATATACAAGGAATCACCATAGTTAAGAACTTGGTGAAGAAGAAAAGAGAGGAATATCTATAACCCAAAATCATGCTTCAACCAAGGTTGAAGATGACCATGGCCTTACCTTAAGCTTGGTGCTCGAGCCTCCCTTGCTCTTGATCTACTATGCATGATATATAAGTGGTTTGCACGATATCTCCAAGAAAGAGATTTGTGGGGTTCATAAATTCCATTAGTAGGTGAAAGGAGAAGTATATATACTTGGGGTTCATGAAAGAAGGTGTAAGAGGTGTCTTCACCATATGCTACTAGGTGACACGTGGACATGCATGGTTGAAACATGTCCATTCATGCCCACATATATATCTTGACATTCAAAACTGTAGAGGATAATCTAGAGATGATATTTCAGTCATCCCTTATCTTGTTGGATAAGATATCTCATCTTTATGTCACAAAATGTGCAAACCGATACACTTTTTGCAAGGAGCATATAACTCATCATGGATTACCTCCCTGAGGTGCTTAGGTCATTATGGCATTTTCCATGAGTCCACAAACTGATATGGGATCCCCTTTATGGCTCCTTGGCCGATAGGCATTCCCATTTCAAGTCTACAACTCGATACAACTCAAGTAAGGGCTTCAAATTCAATCCTTTCATAGTCTTTTCATCACCAAGAGTACCATTATACAAAGATCATTAAAACATGGTTTATCCTTCTTTCTATCTCCTATAAATGATACATAGAGGGAGTAGGACACTCTAGAGGTGGAAATTTGCATATTAACCCTACATTTTGGGTAAATTACAAGTTGTACCAAAATTGGTACACAAGGCACTAACATTATTCAAACAAGCTCAAACTTGAAATTTAGGCTTTCCACAAGCCACCACTTAGCATCATTATTTCTCTTATGATATTAAAACACTTAGGACACATTCAACATGTGACATAATGCAATGTAACCCCTCATCTTGGGTAAATTTCACTTTACACTTAGACTATCATATAATGCACAAATAGTTTGCAATTAAGCTCACACTTTGAAAATAAACTTCACAAAGAGTCTTAATTACTATTCAAAAGATTAAAACAAGTTTGTAACTAACTTACTTAAGCACAACTTCTAGGGTTAATCCATAACCCAGGTCAGGGATGTTATATAGACAGGGAAGTTATTCATTCCATGTGAATTTGTAGTCTTAGCCATGCATGCAGACCCAACCAATCCAGTCCTATATGGAAGAGCTTTCTTATGTACTGTAGGTTGCTTAGATGATGTTAGAGAAGGAAAACTCACTGTCAGAGTTGGACAGGAAGAACTTGTATTCTCTATTTCTGATTCCATGAAGGCGCCCATATCCAAGGAGTACCTTTGTCTTATTGATACTATTGATACACTGCTTGAGGAAGAAAAGAATTCTTTTGAGACTGATCTTGGTGATCTTGAAGAAGAAGATTCAAATGTCATTTCCAATGAATAAATTTCTGAAACCTTGAAGACCCCACTAAGTGATGAATATCCCAAATGGTGTGAGGAAAGAAATACCACATATCCAAACAAACATGCAGAATTAAAACCCCTCCCACTAGGGTTAAGGTGTTCTTTCTTAGGCCCAAACTCCACCTTTCCAGTTATTATAAATGTTGAATTAATAATGATCAAGACGAAAAACTCTTAAACAAACTTAGAAGCTATAAAGATGTAATAGGTTACTCCATTGATGACATCAAAGGAATTAACCCATCTATCTGTATGCATAGAATAGCTTTGGAAGAAAATGCCAAACCATTCATAGACCCCCCCAAGGAGACTGAACCAAAATATGATGGAAGTTGTAAAAAAGAAAATTCTCAAACTTAAAGGTGCCGAGATTATTTATCCAATAAGTGATAGTCCCTGGGTGAGTCCTATACATTTTGTGCCTTAGAAAGGAGGAACACCGACTATTATAGGGGAACATGATGAATTAATACAAACAAGAATCGTCACTGGGTGGTGAATGTGCATTGATTACAGAAAATTAAATAAAGCCTCCATGAAGGATCATTTCTATTTACCTTTTATTGACTTAATTCTAGAAAGGCTTGCTCATGACTCCCTACTTTTTCTATCTTGATGGGTATAGTGGGTTCTTTCAAATTCCCATCTACCCACACAATTAGGAAAAGACCCCTTTCACATGCACCTATGGAACTTATGCTTATAGTCGGATGCCCTTTGGGTTTTGTAATGCCCCCACCACCTTTCAAAGGTGTATGATGCCTATTTTCTCTGACTACATTGAAAATATAATGGAAATATTCATGGATGACTTTAGTGTGTACGACAATTCCTTTGATGTTTTTTTGTTGAATCTAACTAAAGTTTTACAAAGATGCCATCAAGTCAACCTCGTGCTTAATTGAGAAAAGTGCCATTTTATGGTGCAGATGGGGGTTGTGTTGTTCTAGGCCATGTTATTTAAAGCAAAGGAACTAAAGTGGATAAAGATAAAGTAGAAGATATTGAAAAGATATAAAATCCAACCAATGTGAAAGAAATTCACAGGTTTTTGGGCCATGCAGGTTTCTACAGAAGATTTATAAAGGAATTCTCAAATATTGCAAAGCCTTTATGCTCCTTGCTAGAAAAAGATGTCAAGTTCGTGTTTGGTGATGATTACCAAATTGCTTTCCAAAAGTTGAAAGACACCCTAGATTCAGCTCCCATCATCCAACCACTAGACTGGAGTGCTCATTTTGAAGTCATTTGCGATGCGAGCGACTATGCTATAGGAGAAGTCTTGGGACAAAGAAAAGGCAACAAACTCCATGCAATACACTATGCAAGTAAGATCCTTGATAATGCACAAATAAACTATGCTACTACTGAGATAGAGATGCTTGCAATAGTCTATGCCAGTATCTAGTGGGTTCCAAGGTCATAGTATAACAGATCATGTTATGATAAGGTATCTTATGAGAAAGAAAGACACCAAACCTCACCTCATCCACTGGATATATTGCTATTACATGCGTGTGACTTGGAAATCAAGGATCAGAAAGGGACCGACGACAATGTAAATGACCACTTCGCACTACTTTCTACTAGTGTTGAAGAAAAAGTTCCAATTGACGACAAGTTTCCTATTGAGAGAAGCTCTATGTAGTAAATTCTCTTTCTATGCCATGGTTTACTGATTTTGCAAATTATCTTGCCACTAGATGTCTTCCACCTTTTCACATACCACCAAAAGAAAGTTCCTACATGACGTCAAATTCTATTATTGGAATGATCATCTATTGTTTAAGCAATGCACATATGGACTTATCAGGAGATGCATTCCCAATGAAGAGATTGCTAGTGTGATCTCATATTGTCATTCCTCTCTCTAGGGAGACACTTTGGAGCGGATAAGACAACAACCAATATTCTTCAAATACATTTCTATTGGACAAGTATATTCCGTGATGTGCACGCATTTTCAAGGCCTGTGACAATTGTCAAAGAACTGTGGGAAGCTCAAAGAGGGATAAAATGTCATTGAACTCAATCCTGGAAATAGAAGTCTTCTAAGTGTGGGGCATAGATTATATGGGCCATTTTACATCCTCATGTAGCTACATGTTCATCCTAGTAGCTTGTGATTATGTATCCAAATGGGTGGAGACAATCCCTACTCAAGCACCAGATGCAAAATCAGTGATCAAACTATTCTAGAAGATTATTTTTCCCAGGTATGGAGTTCCAAGAGCAATAATATTCGAAGGCGGCAGCCATTTCAATTAAGGAAACTTTAATAACTTTCTTAGAAAGTTTGGAGTGAAGCATAAGGTGTTCATACCTTAAAATGGTCAAACATCAGGCCATCTGGAGATCTCAAATAGATAACTAGAAGCTATCCTAGAAAAGATTATCTCATGCTCATGGAAAAATTGGGCACTGAAGCTAGACAATGAACTATGGGCATCCAAGACAACTTTTAAAACTCCAATTGGAACAACTCCTTTCTAGCTTGTCTATGGCAAATCATGTCACTTACCCATAGAATTGGAGCACAAAGCATTGTGGGCGATCAAATTCCTTAACTATGACCTAAAGAAAGTACGAAAGAAAAGATTTTTGCAACTCTAGGAGCTTGAAGAACTTAGAATGGATGCATATGAGAATGCTAAGATCTATAAAGAAAAGGCAAAGAGATGGCATGAAAAAAGAATCAAGGTCAAACATTTCAATGAAGGAGACCAAGCTCTATTGTTTAATTCCCAACTCCAATTTTTTCCAGGAAAATTAAGATCTAAGTGATCTGGGCCATTCTTAGTCTTGAAAGTCTGTCGATACAGGATAGTGGTGTTGTAAAGGAAGCAATCAACATTCAAGGTTAATGGACAAAGGTGCAATCTATACACCGTAGGAGAGGAGATTGACAAGGGAGCCTCTTGCTCTATCCAAGACGCTTGATCAACCCGTTGAAGAGTCTTACTCCAGATTTTAAATGGAGGAACTTGTGGGAGTTGATGCCACATTAGGATAGATTTCATTTATTAGTATTAGTCAAGAACAACTTTCAATTCCCCAAACAAACTTGTCATGGATGAATGTAATAATGTAGACCCTCATAGATACATATCACCATCTCTGTAGGTACAAATCAAAGAAGACAATTTTTTTCCAAAATCCAAAAAGACACAGTGTGTCTTAATTGTTACACGTCGTGTCGTCAACCACATAAGGGCCAACTATGCAATTCTGAAAGATATACAACATGTACTATTTTCTACACGGTGTGTAATATGACATACAATGCTCATTGGAATCAAGCATGACGTATTTTTAATAAAACACGACATGTCTAACCAATCTCTCAAAAGAATTAAGTTTTTCTAGAAAAACACACGACGTGTCCTTATTTGACACGATGTGTAGATATCTTATAAAGGGTGTACAGATTCCAACTGGAATGTCATACGACGTGTCTTTATTTGCACACCGTGTGTCGTTATTAGGTTCACAACCATGAATATTATCTGGAAAATCACATGCCCATAGATGGGCCAATTATGCAATTCTGAAAGATACACAACATGTACTATTTTCTACACGGTGTGGAAGATCACAGACGATGCTCACTGGAATCAAGCATGATGTATTTTTAATCAAACATAGTGTCTCTAACCGATCTCTCAAAATCATTAAGTTTTTCTGGAAAAACACATGGCGTGTCCTTATTTGACATGACATGTAGATCTCATGTAAAGGGTGCACAGATTCCAACTGAAATGTCAAATGACGTGTCTTTATTTGCACACGACGTATCGTTATCAGGTTCAAGACCGTGAATATTATGTGGAAAATCACATGGCGTGTTTCATATAGAAAAATGGTGTGTCTACTATTCATTCAAATGAAACTATCATTTTGGGAAATAGCATGCCATATCTTTATTTGCACACGACGTGTCGTTAGTAGTGAAGGCGACTTAAACCTTGGTTTCGGGAATCTCACATGATGTGTTTTAATTTGTACATGGCGTGTGGTTTGCAGTAAAAGCTCATTCAAAGACAAGCAGGCAACCTCTGTAAAAGAACATGTTGTGTCCTTAAAAAGACACGATGTGTCTGAGGATGAAAAAGGGGATTTTTAGCCCTAATTCTGAGCCGCCACTCTCACACTCACTCTCAACCAGCTGTGTGTATCAACCGTGTGTGATCCAGTGACCGTGTGTGCCGCCCCGACCTCTGAATCTAGTTTTGCCACTGTCGTGCTCCTCAACCAAGTTCCAATAGTCGCGTCGTCGTGCATCTGCCATCAACATGCATCCTCTTCTACCGTAGCACCAGTGCCCCAAGAGCAAAGCTCCACAACGCTTCCATCATCTCCGCCTCTTTTTCTTCTGCACCCCAAGCTGCTGTCTTTGTAAGGCAACACCAGCAAAAAGGTGCCACCAAGAAGAAGCAGTCGCCATCAGCATGCACCCAAGAAGGAGCCACCAACTCCTTTACAACAAGCAATGCTCGTGAGCAACACCTCCATCATCTGCCTCTTTTTTTTCTTCTCCACCAACTTCCAAAGGCACGCCAGAAGCAACCAAGCATCGTTGTGTTAAAAAAGTCATTGTCTTCAACCTCTGACCGAAGGAACGCCCCAGGTACACGTCGTGTTTTGCCAAACACATGTAGTGTACTACCCCCTATCCACAAGCCCCTTCAGTCCAGACACACACCGTGTCCTCCTTCATATATGCCGTTTTCAAGCTTGTTTTAGCAACAATGGTGCCCTTGAAGCATACTTCCAACCGCAAGCATGACGTGAGCTCTTTCTCCACCCCCAACTATGTCTCCTCGACCCATTTCAAGGTGACGGTGGAAGAAGACCCTACCTATCAATTCCTTATCTCATGTAGGGTCCTCCCTACCCGTTTCGCCTGTAAAGATACTATTAAAGCTCTAAGGTTTAAGAATGAGATCAAGGACAACCTAAAAGACATTGGCCTCGAGTACATCCACTTTTTGGTAACAAAAACTTACCCTCGCCTTGCATAAAAATTCCTTACTACTCTTAAGGTTGAGAAGGACTCGAAGCATAGGATTGGGCCGTATGCCTTCATTAGTTTCTGTCTAATGGGCCGAAGTTATAGATTCACCTTCCAAGATTTCTATAAGTTTTTAGAGTGCAAACATGGGGGTGCACTAGCCTACCCTCCCACCTTTGAAAGTTATGTTTTTTGGAATGAACTCATAGATGAAGAGCGACACAATGCTGCTAAGGTCAAAGCTTCTACCATCCATAACCCCATTTCTAGTTAGCTTCATCACCTGTTCAGCACATGCGTCTTTGCCAAGAAAGAAACAGAAGCCGTATGAGGGAGATAAGATTTGTTATTTTTATGGGGTATGGTCTATGAGTTACAAATAAATACAGGTTACTTCATCCTCATCCAGTTCTTGGACATCAAGAAAAGAAAGAAGAGAGAATTGGGGGACATCAGGTGTGGAGGATTAATTACCCTCCTAGCCACCAAGCTTGAAGTGGACATGATGGGCCTAGAAGGTGCACAAGGAAGGAACCCTAGTGGATATTTAGTACATGATCTCTGCAAGGATGATCAGTAGGGTCCCCAACAATGACCCCAAGTTCAGAAAATATTTTGACAACGATGAGTACATAGACCTTCCTGATTGGTAGACCATTACTTTGACCAACATGGATAATTGTAAGGTTGATCTTAGTGGCAAAGATGATGAAGTTGTTGCACCTACAGATCAAGCTACTCCAACTGCTCAACCGCACATAGTATTTCCACCCTCCACCAACACTTAGACATAGTACACTTGGGTGATGCCTAAAGTTAGGTATCTTTACAGCTATGTTTAGCAATGGTTTGACCATCTGGACAACCGCCTCAATCTGATGGGGAAACAATATTTTGTGATGCGTGACATAGTCTAGGGAATGGATATGTGGCACATCTCTGAGGCCTTCTATCCCATGCCTCAACTGCACCACCCTGTACCACCACCGCAACAACCCACGTCCGCTCCACAACCTATGCCAATCGACATTCCAGATGATGATGATCTTATCAACTAGTTTTTCCCTGATGCTCACGGGAGAGATGATCCCTCCTACTAATGCCATCCATGATAGGTACCCAGTTTCATCTTCTTTGGGTTTGATTTATGCAGAGGGGACAGAACAAATTTCAAGCTTGGGGGGTGCAACCAGCCGGTAATGTAGTTGTTTAATTTTTTGTTGTTTTTCACTTTCTAGGTCTTTAGTTTTGGTCTCTAGTTTCTATTTCCCTTTTTAGTTTTTTCTTTTCTCTTGGCAAGTTTAGTATGATGTGAGGGTAATTTTGTGTAATGAACTAGCTTGCTTCAAAAATTTGAACTATCTTGTCCTCCCTAATTAGAATTTTCAATTGAAGAAATTGTAAGCACTACATGAATCAAATGAAAACTTTATGATCACCAACACATGTTTAAATGTCAGATTTATGCTTATAGCATGAAATTTCACCTTTTAATACTGGATTTCCTAATATATGTAATTGGTAACAAGTTTTATGAATATTCCAACTTTGCAACACTATTTAGAACATGTGATAATTTTGCCAAACCTTAATTATTTTACAACAACCCCTTTCAGTGAAAATTTTTCAAAACAAATGATTGGAATCCAGGTAATGTTACAATTTGGTTAACTATAATGACCCACACATTTGAGTGTCCAAAAGACCTTAAAGTCACATATCATTACTCATAAAATCCAAGATCAGATACAACAAATAATACAAAATTGTAAACAATTTCCATTAATGAACAAATATCAACATGTTTGTAAAGAAAGCTCCTCTAAGGAGTTACATAAAGTTTGGAAGGAACTACCTTATACATGTAAGCATGAAAACTACTATCTCTAAATATTCTTATTTATCTATAGTGTCTTCAACATATTTCATCTGCAACCTCATGTCCACGAATTATAACAAGTACCTAAAATGATGACAAATAAATATGTGGTCGTTACATTTCGATACTGGTACATGGGTTCATCCAATAAACATAAGTTTACATATATTCAACCTTTTCATTTGTACATAAGAACATACATTTCTTTCATATTCTAACCCACCTCCGGTCTACTTTCTTAGGTGTAATCACTGTCCAACCTTGGACTCATGTGCAACCCTAAAGATCAGTCTAACCTATGGTTCAAAATTTTGTTATTTACTTTTCATGATACTCATATGGACTTTATAATTTGCAGGAAGTTAATAAACAACCAAGAAATTATAATTCGTTCAATCCCTTTGAGAAACCTCAACAAACTCATAAACTGATATATGTAATCATAAGCGTAACCACGTACCTTTTGTCATTGCAGAAACCATGCAGAATATCTCATATACTTTAAGAGTACATCCAAACATCCAAGAAATAAAGCATTCAATCAACATTATCCGAATCATGCATAATACATATGAGTCATCGTGTATTCTATTACATTAATCAGATCTAGATTCAATCCTAAACTAGGGTTTAGGATTGGCTCATGTTTGGACTAAGGATAAGTGTCACAAACCCTAATTCCATCATGTCATGATTTCTAAGATTACAACATTTAGTTATGCATATTACATGAAACCCTAATAATCATCTTGAACATATTAAGTTATTCATGTCATCTAGATCATATTATTAGCATTAAAATCATATCAAGATACTCACATTGGTTTCAAAACCCTAAATATACATGTGCATGGTTATTAATCTAGAAACATAAATTGTTCATCATTATCAAGGATTTCC